>JAOTON010001057.1:0-13163 GCA_034440635.1 Lepas anatifera | reverse complement strand
GTCACAACAGGACAGCTTCACCGGCACTAAGGCTCCGCGCCGGAAAGCCGCCATGGATTCACTGGTGTCGACGGCAGCAGTCAGCTTGTCGCCGACGCACGAGTCAGCTCTTTTGAGCGGGTGTCAGCGACACGTCAGTCTGCTGCTGACGCGACACGCCAGCCTAACTGCATTACTTTCTGTTACCCTGTCGGTGTCACGTCACATCAGCCTTTAACACCGTCTCGAGAGAATCTGGCACTAACGCGCACTGGAGGGGGCCTGGCAGGCCCCCCCAAGATCTCGGAAACCAAGAGGGTTAGAAAAACGCCACTTGGTAGGTGGGGTGGGGGCTGTAGTGGATCTACATGATGACAAATTTTTATTGACTTAGGTCAATATCTTCAAGGTCAAAACGAGGTCGTAAAGGTCAAATATTGGCCATGCTGGGATCGATTGGCAAATGCTGTGATTATGTGCGAAAATGGCGGGAATAAGCTAAAGGCGGACAAGGTTCATATAGGAGAAAAGGTCTCAAAGAGGCTTTCCCACAACTTTTGGGTCAAGGTCATTGAAGGTCAATAATCTTTAAGGTCACCATATGGTATACTACTTATTATTTACACTTTGGCTAACACTGTAGCTACTGTTTGGCGGGAAATGAGGAATGACCCTTCCCAATGACCTTCGACCTCGACCTTTGACTCCTTGAACTTTGTATTGGGGTACTTACGGATGACGTCAGTAGCATACGATATGTCAGACGGGGTAATGTTATTTTAGTTTGACGGACAGTGGCTGGTGACCTTGAAAGTGCAGATATGACTCTTGACCTTTAACTTTTGACCTGGACCTTGACTTCCATGTGAAGTGACCTCGATATATTGTCCTGCCGAGGCGACGTTGCTGACGTCACCACTAATTCAATGCAAGCTAACTGGTCCGACTACGTTTACGGCGATCTCAAAATGCAGGTCTAATTTGAAAGCCTATAACTGAAAAAATCAAAGGCAATGATTTTCAAAAAGTCTTCACCAATCGACACTTTGGGAAATTTACAATGTGATCAGGTTTCATTTTCGGGCCAGAAGCAGTTCTCCAATACCTTCTGGAAAAACAGGTGGGGGGCTTCCAAGGCCCCGTCCAGTGCGCGCAACGTTGCAAGAAACGTCAGCCTGTCACAGTGGCGGATCTAGCCGGTCGGTTTGGGAGGGGCAACCAAAGTCAAAAGTTGAAAAGCAAAAAAACGTCACGCCGTCAGAAGTGCGCACAATATCACTTGCCGGAAAATTGCAGGACTAGGTTTTGAGGCGAAAAGCAAAAAACGCCACGGGGAAGAAAAATATGGGCTAGATATTACTACGGTTTCCCGTCCGAGGCCAAATATTTACACTGAACTTAACTGGTTCTGTTGAAGTTGGAGAGTTAAAGCAGCACAGAACCTTGCTGCAGAATCGCAAAAAAGGAGTCGGGGAAAAAAGGAGGTCGATCACTTGGGGAGTGCGGGGAAAAACATGAGTTTTGCCCCGAGCTTTTCCCCATAGTTTAGGGGCAATGCCTTTTGCCCCCTTGGATCCGCC
This sequence comes from Lepas anatifera, assembly GCA_034440635.1. Taxonomy (NCBI): domain Eukaryota; kingdom Metazoa; phylum Arthropoda; class Thecostraca; family Lepadidae; genus Lepas; species Lepas anatifera. The sequence goes on along the minus strand of JAOTON010001057.1, from coordinate 11,604 downwards.
ACCAGGCCTGTCAGTACAGCACGTCAGTCTACCAGTGTCAAGAAACGCCAGTCTGTCAGTAATAACACGTTAGCTTGCCAGTGTCAAGAAACGCCAGTTTTTCAATGTCATCACGCCTGCTTTCCTGTGTCAGGAAGCGTCAGCTCCCATGCCATGAAACGTCAGTCTGCCAATGCCAATGCGTCAGGGCTTGCCAGTGTCAGGCTGGCAACGTTTCAATCATGACAAGTCGGTGTATTGATTTTGCCTCTCCAGTTTAACAAGAACCCATGTTGTCATGGTGATGCCGACAAACACCCACCTACGTGCGGAAAAGTTATAGTTTCTGCAAACAAACACACAGGTACGATGTGCTGAGATTTCTCCCTTGGATCCAGGGGACTCTATATGGGCTGGTAGGAGACATTTACTACAAACTCGTTAAATAGGAGGATAGAGGTGGTAAGAGGGGACACTTGCTCCCACAGATCTACTTTCAGCACCCCCTGAAAGGTCAGATGGCGTCGCCCTGAAATTCCGCTTACCATCTATCCCCCTCCCCGGAATGCAAGTACCAACGCCCGCACGAGAAAGGATTTAAGTGTCTTTGTGATAGGTTTTGTCGTCGAACAATGGCACTCCCAGGTCTGGAATGCGCCCCTGACCATGTAAGCTCCTCCCGATCAGCAACCTTGGATCTGCTTATGACTCGATAGGGGACTCAAGATCCAGGGGTCCTGACCCCTCAATCCCTTCCCTGTTCCGGATCTTCCCTCACACTCACATAGAAAAAGAAGTTAAACTTTGTGGGGATTGGGCACCCTGAAATTCATAGCGGGACTTCGGAAATTCGAGCAAAATTGGCATGCCATATATAAAGACATAAGTGACGTTAACATGTGCGTGACCTGTGCCAACCTCCAGACATCATAAGCCCTACGGCAAATCTGCCCTCTCTACTCTGCAAATCCTCTCCTCCCTGATCACCGATATTTCCCCAACCGGGATAGCTCCGGAACGGTGCTTCTGATTCGGTATTACAATGGCTATACCTCTGGCTATATGTGAGGCAAACCGCCTGGCTTTTCTTTCTCCCCGATTAGGAACGCGCCCTGTGGCGACTGATGCCGCTCAGTAGATTGAGGGAGGCACAAATCATCAGCGGGTGGCGGTTTTTGTCTCCGGCAGCGGCGAGATGACATATGAGCAGCCGTCATTGCGCGCAGCGGGCGAAGATCGCCCGCCCATGGACTCCATATATCACACAAATTAGGACAACTTTTGGCCAACTGCTGTGAATTAATTTGGCATCCTTAAGTGGCCGGCAGCCAGCCCTAGCTGCGCGCCTGAAGCTGACGCTGCGACTTTCGCACACTGACCGTCCCTGCCTGACATCTGCAAGCTGGAGCTCAGCTGACGCTCGTTGAGAGATGGGTCCTAACGAATATCATGCACTGAAGATTTGTGTTCGGGGGCTGGTGAAAAAAGAATAACAAGTTCTGTTTTAGTCAAAATTATTATTGCATATGAAGAAAATAAAAATTATTACACAAAATTAGCCACCAGTGGTGAGGAAAACCAACAAATTAATAGCCAAAAAATAATAAAATATCAACTGTGCCATATTTGACTTAAAATCGCACCTTGCAAAACCAAGTATAAGGAGCATTGCTAGAAACAGTGGCGCACAAGGTTGTCGTCGAGCCCGCCGCGATGATGGGCTTGACTTAATGCCGCGGGGTGACCCAGCGTTTTACTGGCGACTTTGGATCGGGGCTGCGGGGCACCGGAATCGCCCGGGATGCCGCCGCCATTGCCGGAGTGTATGCTGCGCCCTGAATCGGGCGGAAGCAGCCGACAGATAAGAAGTGGCAGGGTCAAGTCACGTACCGTCGCTTACTGATCTGAGAATGTGAGTTAAACACTCCAGGCGGCCTCTAACCAGAAAAATCAAGTTGTTGTCTGGCTGATATCTTCAAAAGAGTTTATTGTCGATTACTCTGTGTTCGAGCAGGTAGTAATCGGTCAGTGCACGTACTCCAAGTGGGAGAGTTTTGCACTGCGTGGCCCGCCGGTCCCAGACGGGAAGATACGGGACCCCCGGAGAAGGGACAGCGCATGAGTGACCAGAGATGGGAAGCAGATCCCACCAGTCAGCCAGACTGCGGTGATAGGAAAGGCTTAAACACCTTTGGACGTGGGGAAGCGACAAAGATGATGCTGGCATGAGGCCATCTCATGTACTAATGGTCGTGTCCAACCACCCAGAAGTTAATGCTATTTTCCCTGTGCATCATACGCTTTTTCCTTGAGCTATTTCCTTGAGTCTCGGAGTGCAGACTGGGCAAGAGGTTATTTTTAGATAGCAGGAATGGCCTGTTGGGTCCAAAAACCCTGAAATTATAATGAATTCTCTTATTTTCTTAGCTTAGGGTCCTGTTTTGCGATATTAATAAATGCATCATAGTAAAAGTGAACTATTAGCGTCAAACGTACGTAAATACCGGGAGCAAATAACACTCAATATGAACTAAACTTTTAATACAATTTACAATCAAGATTACAAACTGACTCAAGTTACCTCAAGCTTCACTTAACCTTCGCTGCGGTGCGCCTATCAGCCACCTTCGCTACGGTGAGGCACAATTTATCTCGAAACATAAAAGAGCCAAGAAGACAGAAAATGAAAGTTTGGTTCCGGAATGCAATCGATGCTGCAGCAGTTTTTATTCGTCCAATCAGCATTGCGGTCAGTAGATTTTACCATAGCTAAACAATTCTGAAATGAAGTGCGCTAAGACACCCTCGCCTATATATACCAAAGGTCAAATTCAAACGTAGATCTGAAATCAGGTCAACGAAACCACCTAACCGACCTGGTATGGTAATGATGTGCATTAATCCAGTCACAGCAATGATGCAAACACGATGACCGGGAAACAAAACAGTTTTTCGTCAGCATATTATTGGGGAATAATCTCGGATTGCTTGCATGACCCCAAATCAACTTCTTAAGGTAACGGTCATGCCTTTCAGTTTCGCAACTTGGAAGTGGGGAACCGATGACTGATGTTGAAATTTTGAAGTGTAACTGGAGACGCAAGCACTGCGAAACAGGCATTTCAAATATTGTGCAATGGGCCTTGAATGGGGGAGTTCATGAATGGGTACCTGAACCTAGGTCATCTGTATCACAGGTCCTACTGCCATGTATTTTGGCAATCAGTGGCCTTACTTATTTGCTATGAATCTGAGCGCAAAGAATATCTACGCTACAATGCAGACAAGCGACCCATGTACCACAATCTACGTTACAATGTACCTTCAAACCATGCAGGAACAAAAAGAGAGAGAAAAAGGCAAACATTGGCTTAAACTACGCTGGCCTCGGCAATAGATAGCTGAGCTGTACGCAGGGCGGATCTGCACCGGGTGTTTGAGGGGAGGGGGTAACGGGAATAACAATTGCGCAAGACTTAATGTTCTTTTTTCAAGAAAATCGAGTGGAGTTGGGGAATGGGACAACATCTATTGTGCCCCCCCTCCTCCACCGTTGGATACACGAGTGATCGTAATGTGGTGGCTTATGTGGGGATTCGAGGTCATAAGATCGAAGGTGTGCGAAGATTATTCGTTAGCGAACCACGGCGAACTTCGAGGCCTCAGCTGTTGGCGGGTAGGTACCACCAATCCATCAAACGAGGGGGCACTTGGGATTTTTTTGCGGCAGAGCGAAAGACCTCCGAGGACAGACTCCTGGATGGCTAAACAAGGCTGGTGGCACGACCTTCCGATCACTCGTTCGGGCACTGTAAAATACAACGCCTAGCGATGACTTGCATCCGACACATTGTATCGCCGCGTGGAGTCGACAGACTTAGTGCTATCGATGAGCAAGCTCCAGCGTACGGCCCGCGAAAACCTGCGGCATCGACATTCACACTAGAGCTGGTTGCCACATGCGTCATCGACATAGCTTCCGCAATGCTGGGGAACTCACTGACTCCAGAAAGAGGGGTACCGTTCCGGTCGGTGGTGTCATGTGACAGCTGGCGTCAGCCAGGGATGCACAGTGGGTCCGCCACAGCTTTCGGAGTGATTGTGAACGACAGCGCTAATGACGCCACTGATTGTCTCCAAACAGTGATTAAGGCCGGATGAGAACGGTCAGTGGCGGGCGCGGCACAGCGGGTCACTGCCGCTCCGGCTGCCAGAAAAAATGAGCGGTCGGGAGGTGATGGATCACCAGGGCAGCGGTACTCCGGGCGAGCGGGGTCGCGTCACTTCCTGATTGGCGCCGCGGCGCCACGGCCGCCGCAGATGCGTCACTACAGGAGCACTGGCGCAGCCGGCGTGGATGAGGTGTGCGCGCCTAGCAGTGAACCAAAGGATGCTGATGATGCCAAGAATCAGTACTTGATCAGGAACAAAAACTGTTTTTAGGCGTTCTTATCTTGTTATGGTATGTTTTACACCGATTAGTTTCACCGAAAAATACATCATTTAATAACTGAACAATTCCAAAATATTAATTTGGTTTTAATATCACCAGCAAGCAGATGGTAGGTACAACGACTGACATAACCGAAAGGTACAAATAGCAGCGGTTTTAATTCGTCACTGCAAGCAGATGGTAAAAATATGGTAAACTGACACAATCGAAAGCGTACAAATATTAGTGGTTTTAATATCATCAGCAAAAGGATGGTGGGTGTACAAGGTAGGCTATTACAATTCTGAAAGGTACAAATATTAGTGGTTTTAATATAACCAGCAAGCAGATGGTAGGTACAAGGTAAGCTGATATAACAACGAAAGGGAAAAATAGTAGCAGCCAACGTCACAAAAAGTGCCGATAAGAGGATGGTACAAGGTAAAACTGACATAACTGGAAGCGCACAAATGTCAGCGGTTTCCAATATCATCAGCAAGCAGATGAACTCCCCCGTGACTGGGCCCTGGGTTCTGTTTAAAAATAGATGCGCCACTATCGTGAGCACATTGTAAAAATGATGAATGTTTGCAGTGCGTTGTACAAGCACTAGTTCAAAAACAACGCAGAATTCGTTTTCCATTCTGCGACGGAATGTGGCCAGTGAGGCAGGTTTTGTGAGATGAAGAGCGATGGCATGTTGAAATGTAATCCTTGCGGAATTGTAAACCCCTTGCGGGCACATTGTATTTGAAGATAATGTGGCTGCAATCTTAGTCAGTACAAACTGACGGTTTTTTGGAAGGCCAGTGGGCATGCTTCCCGTTATGGCTGAGTAGTGCCAGCACTGGCGGCATACGTACACCAGACATAAGCCTGCCCTGCACTCCACCACGGGGCGAAGGTGGAAGCGACATGAAGCCCAACAAAGCAGTAGGCATCACCGCGACCAGCAGCGAAGCCACCATATCGGCTGGAGCTGCGGCAGGACTTCAAAGGCGGCGGCGTGGTCGTCAACTACCTCCTGCCAGCCGATGACCGATGGCGGGAAGACGCTGGCGGGCCAGACGCTCGGCGCCCGCCAACCCCAGACATTTGTCGTCGTCGTGACAGCAACGTTCGGCACTGGAGCTGACGCCATATCCTGGGGAGCTGAGGCTGGCGCTGGCTAGATTAAGAATTATGGCCCAAACAGGTTTGTGTTACTCCTGAACTGGCGCCCCTTTTTGCTAAAGATCTGAGTTGCGTACACACTTGGGGTATGTTCAATTACACTTGGACGGCAAATGTCATAAGACTTCCCATGATCAGACACAAATAATGATTTATGCCTGAGCCATTTACAGTTAAATGAATAGGCTTCGACCTTTTTGCGTGCATTCATTTACATGTCATCTATTTCCAGCCGCGTCAAATTGAAGTGACACAATAACAGTCTGATTTTTACACAAAGCCTTATAAAAACAGCAATCTTATTTTATCTTATTTCGGATATGTTTCCTTTCTGACATCGCATCTTCAATTACATAAGAGTCGCCACCGAAAATAGGCGGTGAATCAAGCTTCAGCCTTTTACCTACTGACCGGAAGCTTTTCTATCCGAAACCAAAATATTGTAGGATTTGGGCATTTCATTCCCACATACTTGATCATACCATTTTGACTTTTCAATTTGAATGATATGAGAAGTAATCTGAGATGAAAAAGTGGGGAGGACATTTTCCGACGCGTATGATTAACTCCCTTTGCGATAGAAAGCTGTGAAAAGTGGAAACACGGCTTCCACCTTTATATGATGAGTACCTTTCGATTCGGGAGTGCTTTTAAGTTTTTTGCACAGTATTCTGAATGCTTTGTGCTGCTAAGCATCGTAAAGCTTCGTGAATATCATTACCAGAACACAGCAACCACCAACAAAGTAAACGCTTTGGCACCTTTATAGAAATTTACTATAATTCAGACACGCACCAGCCTGTTGCGACTGCCGCTTGTCGGCGCTACGCTCCAGCAAGGCCGGCGCGAACAAGCTAATCACATGCCTGAACGCGGTGTCATTTATCAGCGGCCGCTGGAGTGGCCGCGTAAGCACAAGGCGTGTATGGGCTGCCACCTCGGGGTGCCCCAACAAGTACGAGGTGTGTACTGTGGCCTACTACTGCACAGATGGCCTCACGGTAAAAATGATGGGCAATTTGTCGCCGGACACACCGGACTGTCGATCACATAAAGAGGTAAAATGGGAGAGGAGTTATACGGAGGCGCCTATGGGAACGGGCCCATCGCACAATACGGGGTGACCTAGCGATGTGTTTCTAACTATTGCTGCACCTGATCGACTGTGCCATTTGACCAGCCATTAGGCGGCTTTGCCATACAAGACATTGTAAATAAATTACCAAAGACGAATTATATGGAAAACTCCTAAACTAAAGTTCCATCTTTTTAATACATCCACAAGACGTCCGTTGTGATTTTCCTCCGGCAACAGCACTCTTGACTTGACACCAGATACTGTCATATTCGGCGTGAGACGAAGCAAACAGTGTCACAAGCTCCTGAGGGTCAGATACGCGGGGAACTGGGGCTCTGATGCTGCCGAGCCAAGTCATAAAGGCTAGGTGGGGGTGGCAAACAGCCAGAAACCTGGCGCTGCAGAGAATCCCCAAACTGGTCAGGACAGCGGGAACTGGCGGTCGCCGAGCTCTCTGGAAGATGGAGAGCTCGCGTCCATTCCAGTACTGGATGGAGACTGTAGACACGATGGTGAGTTTCAGCACCTCGTAAAGGGCCACGTGGTCGCTGCAGTCAGCCCGCGAACATGACACCACTAGGAGAGAGACGTCGTCGACGATGCCGCAATCGCCCTGTCGTCGGCGGGTGTAATCCCCGGGTCAGCCACCACGGTTCTGAGAAGACACGCAATGCAACGCATATGACTCGGTCGGGCTCGGGAGCAGAGCAGGAAGTGTCACAAACACAGGGTGGCCCCCAAACATGAGCCCAGGCGCAGCTTGTTTGTAAGGTTCGCATGAATGTTTCATAGGTCACCCTTATTTTGCACGGCATGACAGATGCAACGCCAATAATTAGCAACCGAGCCGGTGAGCCCAAACAAACAATTTTTACTCTTAAAAGCATTACCATTGTAAGAGACACATGCTCGCCAATTTGCAGGTACTTCAATAACTAGCTCTAAAATGTGATACGGCTCCCAAAACAGAATTAAGCACTGATGGGAAATTCCTAAGAAACACAGAGCCTCGGAGCACGGTTCCTATAGATACGGTTCGGACATGACAGCCAGCTGACTGCCTGATCGAACAGCATGTTGAGGATATGGTAGTATTCTGGAGGGTCCTGGTCAAGATACCCTCGGCCCTGGAAGCATATGGTAGCATTCAGCGTTCTGATTGGTTGAGCGAAACGTTCGAAACGGGATTCTGGCTGAATTATCATGAAATTCATCGTGGATTTTCCTTGTTATAAAAGCACGTCAGGGACCAAAAAGGCAGCTAGAAGATAGCATGATCAATTGGACATACCAAAATAAGAAAATATACCCTTAAGCACCACTTAAATTTTCCCCACTGACCCGTGCCCCAAACCCCTGCAAAAGTCCTATTGGAATTTACATGTTAAATTTTGCAGGAAAGTTCTTGGACCTAGGAATGGAACCTTCAAAACCCTCAGAATTCTAGAGAGGTATCTCATGTCCACCCCCTGCCTCGGGGAACTTTCAGTGTAGTCAATGAAACCGGTCCGAGGGGGCACCCAGGGCGGACTTGGATTTGTGGGTCCCAGCGTGCAGAGACTGAGGGTATCAGCGCTACCAAATCCAAGAAAAAGCACTGCTCGAGCGGAATCCGTTCCTCGTTACATCCGGTGTGAGAGGCCCCCCAGGTGTAATTTCGGCTGATTCCAGCGACCGAGTGAACAAAAGGAGTTCGGAGACGCTTTGGCTAGGTTTTGTATATGCATGAAGTTTAATAAAAGACAACCGGAATATTTGATTGAAACTAAGAGGGAGAGACTCAAGCTTATGCTGTTTTGATAATGCCTTTTAAGCATAGTACACTGCTTACAACTAACCTTCATTCAACTCTTAAGCATATACATATGCTATAGCTTTGCCATAATAGCTTTCACACAATGATCATCCAAATTTTGTGCCCTGAGTCCTTATGGCTGTAGAAAATGGGTGGGGGAACTGCTCACATTCATATGGAATAGTTGAATGTTATATGTTGACACAGAAGGCAGAGGTCAGAAAAAGTAATTCTAGTGGCCCAACGCAGACGAGTTGATGCCCCAAGATGAGAGGAACGTTCTCGAGAGGCAATTATCTGGCAATTATAGCTCGTATAGCAGAAGCCTGAGCACATGGCCTTTATTTGTACCATTAAGGAAATAAAAGTTTAGTATTTATTCGGGCATATTGTTCAAAACTAGGTTTAGTTGGCCTTCAGGCCATTAAATTTGTTCAGGTAAAAAATAATTGAAAATTATTTAACACTTCTAAATTGTTGGGGTCAAAACATTTTCTCTATAGGGGTAGACTGGACAAGATTGCCCCAGATAATGGGTCAGCGCCCATATTTTTCGTTCTGGTAGGCAGATTTTGTACCTGAGTCAATACATACTTTGGAAATTTTTCTTCCGAAAAATGCGCAGAACTCTTACCCCTCAGCAAATTTGGGCACATGTCAATGGACTTTAGAAAGAGTCTGCAAGTAAGGGGGTCTTGCCCCCACCCTGGGGCAAAAGCCCCGGGAGGCGGGGCAAGGGGCCTCTCCGGGGCGTTTTGCCCCAGGGATGATGTTCCACTAACGTGTTTAGTCTTGTTTCGGACGTATGTCACGTGGAATGCCCTTCGAGGTTATTGTTGTAACACAAAAAGACTTTCACCCTTCTTCATTGACAAGCTTCCATTTCTATTGAAAAAGGAGTGAGGCTAGGAAACATTCTGAGCATATATAGACACTCGCTTACTTGAGCCCAGTTTAGGCCCCGCAAGAACTAAAGAAATCGCAATGTAGACCTCATGATGCTTACTGGCATCAGTGCAGGGAACATAAGCCCAGAGTGAGCACGCCCCACACCGTATCCACTCCTTCGTGAGAACAAACGTGCTGCATGGGGGATATCAGACACCTTGTTACATCGTCAGAGGTTGAGGCAGCTGCTTGTTTCTTCGGATTCTTCTTCACTCTATTTTTCTGGGCTTGAATGAGCCGCTGTAACATCTTTTTCTTGAAGTGTGAGGATGTCAAACGGTCGACTTCTCTGTTTTGGTCGTGCGCTTTTTCTTGGCTGCCTTTGGTATCGGAGAAAGCTTTTTCACCAAAGCGTCTGTAGCAGCAAGCTGGTCGGTGGTTGTCTTGCTGGAGGCTCCTCCGCGAGCATTCGCACCATCAGCCGCGCTGGTTCCTTTGTGGGCCATGTGTGACTGTCAGCCGCGCTGGCTCCTCCACGGGTGCCTGCACTGTCAGCCGCGCCGGATCCTCCTCGGATCCAAACACCATCAGCCGAGCGGACTCCTCCCTTGGGTACTGACATCATCAGCCGCGCTGGCTCCTCCACGGGTGCCTGCACCGTCAGCCGCGCTGGCTCCTCCTTGGGTACCGACACCGTCAGCCGCGCTGGCTCCTCCTTGGGTGCCTGCATCGTCAGCCACGCTGGATCCCCGAAGGGTGCGTGCATCGTCAGCCGCGTTCGCTCCCCAAGGGTACTCTGCATCGTCATCTGCACCGGATTCCCCAAGGGTGTCTGTACTGTTAGCTGCGCCGGTAGCCCCTAGGGTGCCTGCCTGTCAGCCGCGCGAGGACGTCCTTGCTTGCGTCGACTGGGTCACCTGCTCATTCTCGTTTGGAGCTGGTTTTCATCCGTCAGAAGCGATGGCGCTAAGGCCCGTCAGAGAAGATATGATCATCCAGCGGCCACAAGCCTGTGACTTCAAAGCCTCCGATGGCCTTATAGCCCGGCGTTGCCACCTTGTTGAAGGCCTCGCTGATGAGCTCGCCGATGCTGAGCATAGTGACGCCCTTTCCGCCACTCGTCCTGGGAGGTGGTTTTCTTTACTGCAACGTTGTATGCAGCCTCTTCAGTGACTTGAATACGGCCTCGTTCATGGCTGCATCTCGTGGGAGGTGGGGGCTGCAGCGTAAGCATATGGATGTGATGATCCCTAGCAAACAGGACGGCATCCAGAGTCTTGTGGGAGTGCGGTGGCCGTCTAGTATCAAAAGCCAGGGATTGCTGGCGCTGCCTTGGGTCCACCGCTGAAAATGCTTCAGCCACTGTAGGAAGAGTTCTCCGTCTGTCCACCCGCTGCTGCTAACACCACCTTACAGACCTAAAAGTGAGTACCCTTCATCAGCAGGTCCAGTATCCGCCCGCGAGGCCAAATGAACATGGGTGGAATGTAGTGACCAGTTGCGCTGCATGCAACACAACGGTAACAAGCTTACCGCGCTCGGCACCGGTGAGCGTTCACACAGTGCGCTTACCGCACTTTCCCAGGATCTTTGAAGGGGTTTGGACGGTGGTGATGCCAGTCTCATCCATGTTCCAGACTTGCCTGCGCCTTCGAACTGATGTTTCTGGAGCAGGTCTTTGTAGATTTCAAAGAAACCGCCTGACAGTTTCTCTGTTGAAACCGACAGCCCGACTGGATGCTGGTCCTCTCTGGCTTCGGAAGACTCTCGGACTGTGGCTCTGGTTTGAGAAACCCCCGAAGCCAGTCTTTCCCCGCGCATCCGTCTTTGGAACGGATGTTGAAGTTTCAAGTGCTCTGCAAGCGGAAACGCCAATTCTTCGCACATCAAGACTTGTCAGACCAAAAAGACGACTTTCCAAGTGTCAAGGATGTGTCCTTTCAAAACCTGCTCCACATCGGGAGGGAACACTGTTGCATATCTCCCAAGACGTTGACCCTGGCTGTTTCCACTTTGCCATCACGATGGCGCCGAAGCGTTTTGCAGGGTATACCGTACATGCGCGAACCTTCACGCACACCTTTGTCAGCTTTTTCAGACATTCAAGTGATTTTCCACCTGCGAGCTCTCCATATTTCTTGACGCCATGATTTCCGCTTGCAACGTCTAACCATCTCTGAAACAAGGGACCAACATGCAACTTTTGTCCAGTACCTAATACGATGGGAAATAATGCGGTACGTTCTTATCAGGCCCCTT
>JAOTON010001056.1:0-93310 GCA_034440635.1 Lepas anatifera | reverse complement strand
TTAAGCTATCAAAGCAAACTTGAGTTTTACTTGCAAGACGGTACGCAGGTACCTAAAGAAATGCATGCTTACCTTGAGACGTTACCAAATGTCTAATAGGTAAGTCATTTTATCATGCTGCCCCTGTCACCCATTTTGACCAATAGTCAGTCAATACCCAGCTGGAAGTTCACTCTAGGCCGCACTTTTAAAGGTTCTGGAAAAATAACATGAATTAAAATGAAACCAGTATGGACCGAGTGCCGCCCGTGAGGGCGCGTCAAGTATGCGCCCCCAACCAGTCCCAGTCTCCTTACTCTATTACTACCTAGGCCATAATAACAATTCTTCACTGCGAGGTTCAAATCCCCAAACCCAAAGTAATATAGTCCACTAATCCGCATCCTAAGCAACTATGTAGACGAGTCCGGTGCACTTCTTGCACTGTGCTCTATAACAATTCGCAACGCGTGCGCCAGCTTGTCAGCCGAGCTCCAACTTACCCAACTCTCTTCTCCACCATGGTGCGAACGCATTCACTGAAACACAGTCCCCGGGCCCTGCGCTGGACCGCCCTCGAAAATTGCCCCGGCTTCTGATTCGTTTAAAATGGCTGAAAGCAGTTTTTGCTAGTGCTAGCACCAGGTGAAAATTAATGAATCAGAAGGACTACAGATATGTGAATTCACGCGATGTTCAAATAGTCAACTGCTTAAATAGTCCACATTTTGATTCGACCTCAAGAACAAAGAGTGAAAGCTAGAACGTCCCCATGAATAACTATCTTAAAGTCCAACGGTCAAATAGTCCACAAGTCTAAAAATCCACAGCTCAAAAGTACCACATAAGTAAAAGTAAGACATAATGTTTACATGTCAGAAAAACCAGTAATCACTGCAGTAGAGGAAGAAAAATGCTTAGACTCTCCGGTAGCTGAAGATCTTCCCAGCTATGTTGACACGTTCGGACTTTTTCTGACCTCTGTGCAGAAGGGCTCAATTGTTACGCTTAACGTCAAATGAAAACTCGGACGTTCACTCAGTTTTTAGTTTATTCAATATTTCCCATAAAGTGCCGTTCGGGACAAAATTATTACTAATGTTCCAAAATAATATCAGAATATTGTTTCCTTCAAAGTATACTAATTGTAGCTCAACCGTGTCGTGCATCCAAATTTCACTCCAAACTAAAGCAGGAAATGGACACTCTTAGGGCACTGTAGGGCACACTTCGGCAGCCAACACGGCACTATCCCTTTCTTTACCAAACACTTTTGTTTTCCTGCTTTCCATAATGAACCCAGACCGACAACCATAAGCTATACCATCAGCAAAGGGCACAACAGCCTTTATGGGGCCGGGAAATGGTTTTCATCTATTGAGTACTAGAAGGGCATTGATCCCCATTGGAGGAGGAAACTCTGAAGGCCTGTGGCCACTGGGAGAGCTGGGGACCAAAAATGGTCCTTAAATTGTTTGCAAAAGTGTCCTCAATTAATGATATGTCCGGAATCTAGGTTTCAGTGTCCTGAATTCATGCATGTGAACTTCCAGTGAACTCTGGTAGCTTTATGATTGCTCTGGAATTCAAAACGGATGATTATTGATTACCACTTTGTCTCGTCAAACTATTTCCAATGATGTGGTATACTTAGTCTGGCTAATGCAAGATTCAGTTACGTCTTGTTTTTTTTCAAGGATGTAGACAATATTCAATTAAAAGGAATGCAGCCCTTCATCATGGGATTCGAACAAATATACCCCGAAAGGTTATACCAGAAAATCCCGTTAATTGTTCTTTAATTTGATCCAGAGCTCACCGACAGCGGATAAACAAGGTGGGCTGAGAGCGGACCCGCGCCCTTGCAGCCCCGCACCGGCGGCTGCAGTCTCCAGGAACCGCTGCACGCGGCCGTTTGGCCCGCAGAAGTTAAAATCAAGCTTACGTCGCTCGTGTTTTCGCTTTTTCATTTATTTTTTTGTATGTTTCTTTTCATTTTATACACTAAGTCTTTCGTGTTTTTACCTTTTTCGTTTTTCACATTTTTGGTTTTGCGTTTTTTCGTTTTGTTATTGTTTACTTTCTTATCACGCTCCATTCCGGGCTATTTCGAAAAATACAAATGTCAAAATAATGTTTTCATCGAGGAATTGAGCTATATGGATAGCAAAAGCAGCCAGGCAGCGGGATAAGGCCGTTCATGGACAATGGGTGGATTCAGGGGAATGAAACAGGGGCACGTGCCTCACTTTCATCTTACTTTCCCCCAACTAATCTGGGGCCCCACCAAACCGCTCTCCCCGAACATGGGCTGATCCGAGATTTCCAATCCGGGGGACTGTTCAAGGAGCGCCATCCGGACGAATGGGCGCCAGTTTGTTACAACAAAACTTAAAGGAACATCAATATTACTACCGGGGTGCTGATACTCGCATATGGGGAGGGTATGACCTTTCAGGGGCACCACCGAACTTTCAGGGGAGCACCATCGATACCTTTCTGGGAGGCGTCAATATCGACGTTTCAGGGGGCGCCAAGGGTCGATGAGGGGAAGGGGGCAAGTGGCCCATTTTCCATCCCCCTGGATCCGCCTGTCACCCAGGATGCAGAATTCCAGGCACCTGCGATGCGATCACACCCCCCAACTTCATCAACATACAATAGATACCATCTGAGAGCATTATCTGTCCAGACAATTCTTACTTCTAGATAGCTCTCGTGCATATAGTCGCCAAATGTCGCTAGTAGGTATTCATGGTGTACAAAAATCAAATAAGGTCAAAACGGTTTCAATGCTTAATCAAACCACCCTACACCACTACTCACCACTCCTATCCCCCAATTCCGCTCTAGTAATCATTATTTTAGTAGCGCGACACCAGGAAAAAAGTAATAAAAAACGAAATTATGTTTAGATATTTTAACTTGTGCGTTTTTAAGCACACCTGTTCACATCCTATCTACGTTTTTTAAGGACTTTTTTCGTGCTATTTTCCTTTTTTCCTTAATTTATTCATCTCTTTCGTTTTGTGCAGTGTTGCTTGCCCTATGCATTCCTGTTGGACGAGTTTGTTTTTCGGTAACGGAAAGCAAAAAAATCCTTAAAACCTTATCTTAAGTGTTCAGTGTAGCTTAGAAGGAATGCATGACAGCAGAGCTTAAAAAAAACACTCTCTTTAACCACAGCTGCTTAGTAAAGTGTGTGTTTTGCAAGAAGCGACTTATGGGACCAAGGTTTTTGGGGTGTGCTCTACGCGACTGATAGATCAGCTCTCATCCCATAAAGGTGGCATATTTCCTTACTTGAGTCCCCCGGAATAAGCACTATTTGCGAAAACCATGGGATGTGTGGGGGGAGGGAAGGGGGCTGGCAGGTCTTATCCAGCTTCAAGCAGAGGCATGACAGTGCATCTTTATAGTTTACACTCACTCTTCATATTGATATCCGCACCGTCCCTCTACAGTGGTGTGTGATTTCTGTGCTCCTCCCAGTACAGTGGTCTCCGTACTGTCCATCTGTACAGGTGCTATACTTGCTTTTTCTCTGCACAGTGGCATTGGTGATGTCCCTCTGTCCGTGATATCTCTTGGTGCGATATTCTTTCCTGTATAGTGTTGTCCATCCGTATCTGTAGTGTGTCTATCCGTATAGAGCTGGCAGTACATTCTAGCTCCTCCTGTACAGTGCCGTCCCTCTCTGCGGTGTGGTGTTCCTGTACCGCGGCTCCGTGCCGTCCCTCTGTACGGTTGCGTCCTGTGCAGCGGTTCCACGCCGTCCCTTCGTATAACCGTACTGTATAGTGGTGCCGTCCCTCTGTGCGGTGGGTGTCCTTTACAGTAACGTCCCTCTGTACGGTGGTGTTCTGTACCGTGGTTCTGTGCCGTCCCTCTGTACGGTGGTGTCCTTTACCGTGGTTCTGTGCCGTTCCTCTGTGCGGTGGTGTCCTGCACCGTGGTTCTGTGCCGTCCCTTTGTACGGTGGTGTTCTGTACAGTAACGTCTCTCTGTGCAGTGGTGTCCTGTACCGTGGTTCTGTGCCGTCCCTCTGTACGGTGGTGTCCTGTATGGTGGTGCCGTCCCTCTGTGCGGTTGTGTTCTGCACACTGGTTCCCTGCCGTCCCTCTGTGCGGTAGTGTCCTGTGCCGTGGTTCCGTGCCGTGGCTCTGTACGGTGGTTTCCAGTATAGTGATACCGTCCCTCTGTGCAGTGGTTTCCTGTATTGTAGTACCGTCCCTGTGCGCAGTGGTGTCCTGTACCATGGTTCCCTGCCGTTCCTCTGTGCGGTAGTGTCCTGTACAGTGCCGTTCCTCTGTGCGGTAGTGTCCTGTACAGTGCCCTCCCTCTGTGCGGTAGTGTCCTGTACAGTGCCCTCCCTCTGTGCGATAGTGTCCTGTACAGTGCCCTCCCTCTGTGCGGTAGTGTCCTGTACAGTGCCCTCCCTCTGTGCGGTAGTGTCCTATACCGTGGTTCCGTGCCGTCCCTCTGTGCGGTGGTGTCCTGTACCGTGGTTCCGTGCCGTCCCTCTGTGCGGTGGTGTCCTGTATGGTGGTGTCCTGTATGGTAGTGTCCTGTACCGTGGTTCCGTGCCGTCCCTCTGTACGGTAGTGTCCTGTACAGTGCCGTCCCTCTGTGCGGTAGTGTCCTGTACAGTGCCCTCCCTCTGTGCGGTAGTGTCCTGTACAGTGCCGTCCCTCTGTGCGGTAGTGTCCTGTACAGTGCCGTCCCTCTGTGCGGTAGTGTCCTGTACCGTGGTTCCGTGCGTCCTTCTGTACGGTGGTGTCCTGTATGGTGGTGTCCTGTATGGTGGTGCCGTCCCTCTGTGCGGCGGGGACACTGCAATGGTTCCGCGCCGCTGTGTGAGGGTGTCCTGTCCTGTACCGTGGTTCCCTGCCGTCCCTCTGTACGGTAGTGTCCTGTATGGTGGTGTCCTGTAAGGTGGTGTCGTCCCTCTGTGCGGCGGGGACACTGCAGTGGTTCCGCGCCGCTGTGTGAGGTGTCCTGTCCTGTACCGTGGTTCCCTGCCGTCCCTCTGTGCGGTAGTGTCCTGTACTGTGCCGTCCCTCTGTGCGGTAGTGTCCTGTACTGTGGTTCCGTGCGTCCCTCTGTACGGTGGTATCCTGTGCGGTGGTGTCCTCTGTGCGACGGGGACAGTGCAGTGGAGGCGGAAGCCCGTCCAGCGTGACGGGGCGCTGCGGCCGCGGTCGCGGTTTACGGATGATGATTGCGGGGTTCCGCCGAGCCGACGCCGCCGCTCCAGCGGTGACGCGTCCCGGCCACTTCTGACGCAGCCGGGGCCATACCGGCGCGGCGCCGCCCGCGGTAAATGGCGTCGGGACACAACGGCGAACCCAGCGCTTCGTCATATGGTACCCGCACTAGGCGGGAAACTTGCACCGTCCAAATGGTCATTACTTTGTTTTTGTATCACCAGAGGTTGAAAATGTGCGACATTAAGCAACACCAGTTACATTTTTATATATTCTGGACCAAAAATATGATAGTAATAGATGACAGGGGCATTCATTATACAAAGGGACAAAGTGCAATAGCTCGGATTTGGAAAATCATGGATTGACTGAAAAAAATAATTATCGGAATCTCCCACAGACGGGTGAAATTCTTTTGTTGGCAAGGTGTATATATATATATGGATATGTTTACATATATTCATTTTAAACATATACATGTTTTTAGGTGCGTGTATATGTATATCTTCTCTCTTTGATCAGAAATTGTTCTCTCTCGAGAAATAGAACAAAATAATATTTTTTGTTTACATGGAAAGGACTTATCTACCTATAATTCCATTTCAGAACACAGAAGCGATGGAGACCATGGATGATACAATTTGCGGTCTTCTTCCAAATATTGACTAATATATTTTTGGAAAAAATAGTGTTTTGCATTTCTTCAGCTTATCCATGAATCCCTTAATCGCAAATTCTTCAAAATATTGTTATCAGTTGACCCGGCCGATCCAACTCCCACACATACCACTTTACCTCTCTTATGTGAGAAGCATTACGTTCTGCCGGACAAACTGACCGGATAGTTCTGCACGATTTTCCAAACGCTTTGCTTGCTCGCGCAAAAAGCATCGACAGAAAAAACCAATTGCTTTATCTAAGTCCGAGAGTATTTGTATACGCAAAATCAGCAATGAAAGAATTCCGTCTGCATTAGTTCTGTTGTATCCCTAGCATTGGTGCTAGTGTGACAACGGTTCAAAATAATATAATTATCTTTCATTGACATTTTGTGGAGATTGAGTGTTACATATGAAGTTCCAAACTAATTCTGCAAGGAATTTTGGCTACAGAGCTTTTGCAAAAGCTCTTTAACCAGCGATGTTCCAGCAATGCTCATTCAGTGCCCCGATGAACATTAACTGAGCCAGTAGTTAACCACCATCACACCCTCAGTTAGCTCCGCTGTTTCGCACAGCGGGAAGCTGAGCGCAGCGGCTTCCCCCGCTGTTTTTCAGCGCTGTTTAAGCAGCCAGGTGAACCACAGCCATTTATCAGCCGCCGTATACCGCCCGGGCTACAATAATCAGCCACGACACTCGTCATGTTTCTAAACACGTTGTCTCATTTTTCATGAGCGGCGGCCCGGTTCGGCGGGCGTGCGACATGGGATTAATCACCTGTTTCACAGCAGTGCTGTATCGGCGGCGATCTCGCGATGACGGCTTTCATCGCGGCTTCACTAGCCAGCTGTGTGTACCCATCTTCTGAGCAGCGTCTCGACGGTGGTCGGCAGGCCTATTGCCACGCGCCGGGGGCCAATTGCCGGAGTGTGCCGACGCCGCGGGATTCGCTCGTTGGCGACGACTTCTGAAACACCGCTCACGCAAGAACTAGCGACAGCACCGACTCTTCCCGCTGGAGCCCTAAAGCCAGGCAGAGATAACGCATGCCATTGCAGTCATTTGTTCAGTAAGCTAGAGGCGAACCGCTGCAGCCCATGCCCAACGGAAGATAAATTGTCGCCGGCTAATCCCATCAAGCGGGGAGACCATCTCATAACATTGTCTTTATCCGGCGGCTGCCAGAGGAAGGAGCTTCAAAGGCTGCTGGTGTCTTGCGGCCGGGTGTTTTTTGTCTTTGGGGCTGGCTGCGGGCGCTCGCGCGGCAGACCGGCCGGCCACAGTTCATCAATCACGTCACCAGGGACTGGCAATCAGCCGGGCGGTAAATAAAACCACCGCCTGATAAATTATAAACCGGCCACAGTGCCAATTCATGCTCGTCTCTTTGATCATGCGGCTGCTCCACCAGTGGGATTCGTATAGCTTGCCGGCTCAAAGATTAAGACTGCGCTTGGTCGCACAAAGCCGCCGGTCTAAAGCATCTATAAAGGTAGCGGGCTTTGACAATGTTGTGTTGCGCGAAAACACGAGTGAAAGCAGCTACCAAATACCTAATTTCGGATAGTTCAACACGGTTTGAATAAATCGGGAATGAAAGCAGGCAACACCATGAGGTCGGTTGCATCGGCCAGTCTATGCCAGTACATGATGTCGACTGAAGAGAGCCTCACACATGGTGACGTATTGGTGTCTGGCCCCAGAGCCCACCGCGCAGTACTCGCGTCACCACACTCGCGGCCGAGTATTTCTCTCGTCTCTCTGTCACGGGGCGATGATGGATGACGCGAGGTCAAGTAAAGGAGTCCCACCGGCCGCCGATCGGCCGGCCGGGCCGCCCTCAGTCAGCCAAGGACGCCAGCCTCGCGCTGACAGCCGTCGAAATCGGCGCCGAAAAACTCCCGGCGGGGCCGTCGGTGCCGGAACGTCAAACGCTGATGGGTTCATCACATTTGCTCCTCAGGGTGGGTCGGTCCGTAGTGGGCTACTTTGTATAACGAAGTTTGCGGATATAATCCAAACATAAAGCTTACGTGGATATCCGCACATTGTATGGAAACATTAATGTACTCAGACAGACGGCCAAAATGTGGTTGATGTTAAGTAATGTAATAAGATGTGTGTATTAGTAAGATATACACCTAACCAAAAGTTCCAAAATCGAAACCGTTAGATTGAAGTTTAGGATCAATAGAAATATGGAAGTTTGGGACTTTATACCTAGCCTATGTGTTGGTTTAGAAGTACCTAAAACATTTTCCGAGCCTGTGTTGCTGTATATCATTTATCAGAAATAATATATATATATATATATATATATATATAATTACAAACAGAACTCTTAGCTTCTTTTTAAAAAAAACTGGAAATAGGCTAGGAAACCGTTTCTCCCTTAAAATATATTCTAAGTCCTACACAAAGCAGGCTAGATTGTATCCTGCCTTTGCACATTGCGGAGAAAAAGAAACTGATGTTACAAACATACCCGGCTTCCGTACGCCCCATTTTACCACACGTACCAGATTCTGGGGTTTGGTGTTTGCCTGAGGCGGACTTTTGGCATCGCCAGCGGCCAGCTCTGAGGCCAGTGAGCGCTGGGACCGGCCGCGCGCCACGCATTGTCACCGCCCTGATGGATGAGCGGGGTCGGCGCCGACGCTTTTTTCATCGCATCAACATAAACTCTTCACATCCACTGTCGTTGCCGCGACTGCAACCGTCGGCAGCGGCGACTGAGGCACCCAGCATCATCAAGGTGCAACCATTCCTGATACCAGCGGCAGGGAGCCGCGCCAAGACACACAGATTAGACTCAACCAGTGACGGAAGCGGAATGTGATAGCAAGTACCTGTGACAACGTGCTGAAAGCATTGCTCCGCGAAGACTGTTCAGTTCCCATTTGGCCAGCATTGTCCTCTGAATCTCACGCTGGAAAAGCCAGTCTCTTAGTGACGCAACCTTTGAGGCCGAGGGATGAATTACAAATGTTGTTATCGATACAATTTACATTTAAGAAAAACTTTGGTGTTTACTTAAAGAAATGAGGTACGTTGGTCGAATCCCGGAATTTAGTGTAATTAGAGGTATTTTCAGCCGAAAATCATGAAAACGGCCATTTTTTCTGAAAAAATGCACAATAAGCTTAATGTTATGATTTTCAAAATTCTTCTCTAGGGTAAGAAATAAGTCATAAGCATCGCCACCGGAAAAAAGTGAGGGGGCCAGCTAAACTTCAACCTGATGCTGACAAAATACTTTCCACGATAGGACCAAAAACTGTTCAGATTTGGGCTCCTCGCTGCCTCCCGCACCCACTGGTTATAAAAATTGAAGGTTTTCTTCCATTTTGACTGAGATCAGAAAATTTTGGGCCAAAAAGTGGGGGCCAGACCACCCTGAACCCCCTTTTTTCGACGACAGTGAATAAACTTTGTTTTCTGTGGATGACTTCACGATCTGGCAATTACTACCACATTCAATAGGCTTCAAGGGCTTCAATTGGCTGACTACTCACCGTGACGTCAGCATGTCGTCACACCAACAGCTTACGACTGTGGCCGGCCGCTTGGGTACATTTTGGGTACATATCAGCTAGGTTTTTAGCTTTTCTCTGGGGAAATTTTGAGTTTCAAGCAAAATTATATATTGAGTACCTGTTAAGACCACGTTCTAAAGGTGCGAAATTCCCTTTAACTTGTTAATCAGTGGTCCCAGTAGATCGCCAGGTTCCCACTTTGACTGAGTGGTCTAGTGATACCTATTCAGCCGTCGATCGTAGTTTCAACAAATTTGAACTTGTCACCAGAATGAGAAACGTTTGCATAGTATTTTTCAAATGATTTGACGTTATAAAGCGTTCCAGGAGCCTTTTTGTCCCCCAGCCCAGGTTTGAGGCGAAACTTTGTTCCCTGTCACGAGGATCGAATCCACGCCTCTTATTATGAAGCCACTAGATCACCCGGCCTCATTCAGCGACATTTTGGTCACAAATATCACCGGAAAGCTTGAATAATATGTTCACCAATCACCATCAACTGTTTCAATTAATGTTACAATTTCTCCCCTATGGATTTAGTGGACAAGGCGTGGTTCCGATCACGTGCGAGGATTGGATAATATATTGGGGTTCACCATGTGTGTCAAAAGCGGGAGAGGGAGGGGGTTGTGAGAAACGTCCCCCAAAATCACAAATCAGGGGCACGTCCCCCAAAATTTTGGATCTGATCCAGGTTTTTCACACGTACTCCCAATTATTTGCGTGAAGCTACAAAAAAATGTTGGTGAGGCACATTGTTCGTAGTTTTCAGAGACAGTGAATATGCTCAAATTCACCTCCCACCCTCCCTCCTTTATGTCAGTCCGGAGTCCGTGTCTCATAGGAAAAATCATGAGGAAAAATCATGTGGTGACGGCCCACGGATTCACATATTCAGTATGCAATCTATCTAAGTTGACAAGATGTTTGATAGCCTGCCTCCTCGAATACTGAATGCAAAATAAAGCTGATACATTGGGATCGTAAATCTCGGCACAGCCCTTCATCAAAATAAAGATAATACGGTAGGTAAAATAAATGAAATTATTGGTCATAGTGAAGCAGGACCAATAATTGAGCTTCTCAGTTCAAAACACAATCACAGCTTCAATCTGAGCCATAATTCATAGCATGATAATTGACACACCATTGTAATCCTTCTGCAAATACAAATCGAATCATGAAAATTGATATCCCATTCAAAAGCTGTCCCAACTTTGTGTCACAAAAATGATCCACAGTGTTGTCACGATGTAGATGAAACGATTTGAAGTCATAATTCAAACCCAATGGCAGATAATGAATGCTCTATCGTAATTCAGCTGAAGTATCTCAATCTGCTTACCTAACCTCAGATGACCTATCAAAGTACCATATCAACGTTATGCCTCAGGAACTGGCTCCGATCTGTGGAAGCTGAAATTCTTAATTTGACCTGAGGCCTGTTGTACTAAAATACATACATTTTCAAATTCTCCCATAACCCCACAATGGGGAGGTCCCGAATTTCGACTTACCTTAGGTCATATACATGACAAATCCCGAATAGAATACCTTTTTCTCCGAGTCGCTCTCATGACAGAAACTGAGTTTTAGATTATTCAGTTGAAATTTGTAGAAACAACACAAGCTTGAATTATTTTTGAAGTACATCACTGGGCTGGGGGGGGAAAAAGTAATTTTGGTTTTTTTTGGTGTTTTTTTTTTGGGGTGGTTGGGGAAAATTTTTTTATTATTAATGGATTTTTTTTTTTTTTTTTTTTTTTTTAGACTTTTTTTTTTGGCGTTTTTTATGGCGGGAAGCGGGGGGGTTTGGTTTTTTTGGTATAAAGGGGAGAGAGGGGTGAGTTTATTTAAAGGTTTTTTTTTAAGTATGTGGTGTTTAAGTTAAAGGTAAAGGGAGGAGTTAATTTTTAGGTTTTGGTTTTTGTTTTTTTTTGCTCGTTGACCCTCCCCGCCCCCCCCGGGTGAGTTTAATTTTGTTTTGTGTTTTTTGTTTTGTTCTTATGTATAGGTTAGGGTAAGGGCCAAAATAAAGGTTTGGGGAAAAGGTGGTTTAGGAGTTGTTGGGAAAAAGTTCTTTTTTAACGGGGAAAACAGTTTTTGGGTAAATAGTTAGTATTATTTTTATTAATTTGTTTAAAATTAAGTTTAATTAAATATAATTTAATTAAAATTAAATTTAATTTGTTTGAGTCTTTTTTTTTTTTTCCCCTTTTCTCCTTTTTTTTCTTTTTTTTCTTTTTCCCCTTTTTTTTTCTAATTATTTTTTTTATTAATCAATACAACAAGGTTAATATTTTATTTTATTATTTTACTTTAATTTAAAATTTATATTTTGGGTTAAGAAAAAGTTTTTTTTTAATTGTTAATCAATACCCCCCCCCCCCCCCCCCCCCGGGTTTTTTTTTTACCCCTTTTTTTTTCCGAGATGTTGGGGGGGGCTTGCGGCCCCCCCCCGGTCCGCGGTTGGGCCCAGCCCCCCTCAGTGCGGGTTTAACGGCGGGGGGCCCGGCCGCGCCCCCCCCCTCCTCCCGAGGGGGGGGGGGAGGGGGAAACCGGAAAAACGAAAATTAGCAAAATTAAAAAGTTTTTAAAATTTTTAAGTGTTTTTAATATTTTAAAATTAGAAAAAAATTTTTAAAATTTTTAGAATTTTAAGGTTAGAATTTCATTTTGAGGTATCAGTAACGGCGGGGTGGGACCATTAAGTTTGGGTTGAGGGGGGAGGGTTAGAGGTAAATTTATAAAGAAAAAATTTTAAGTTAAGGTTATTAAATTAAAAAGTCAAGAAAAAGGTGAAAGGGTAAAGGTTTAAGTGTTTATTTTAATTTTAAAACTTCCTTAGCGCGGGGCCTACTGAGTGTGGGGCCTATGGAGTTTATTTTTTTTTTTTTTATTAAGTAAGGGGGGGGATTAAAAGGAAGAAAAACAAGGTAAAAGTAAAGGTGATAAGGTTAGGGAAATTTAAATTACTGTTACCCCTTAACTAAAAATTTTTTTAAATTTTATTTAAAAAGTAAAAAAAAAATAAAATACTAAAAAGTAAAATAAAATGAAAATTAAAAAAAAAAAAAATTAAAAAAAAGGGGAAACCATTTTTATTTTTTTTTTATCTTTTTTGTCTTTTTTTTTTTTTTCCTTTTTTTTTTCCTTTATAATCTATTTTTTTATTAATTAAAACCATCCAGGTTTTTTTATTTTTTATACTCTTTTTTTTTTTTAGAAAATTTTGAACTTGAGTAAAAAAAATTTGTTAAATAAAAAATTATCCCAACCCCCCCCCCCCCACAAAGTGACGTTTTTTTCTTCTTTTCTTTCCTAGTTTTTACGGAGGGGGGCCAGCCCCCCCCTCCCGGTGGGGTTTAGTGCCGGACCCCCTCCAGTGCGGGTGTTAACCTGGGCTCTTGACCTGGTCTGAAATATGCGGATCCAGCATTGTGATGGGGATGCCATCCGGACCATTAGAGCGCCACATTTAGAAAGCAAAACATATCAGACGGGCGCCAAATCCTATCGTGGGGTGCCAAAACTCGTATCATGGAGGAGGGGGGAGTTGGGAATCGACTTTTCAGGGGCCACCATAACCATTTTAGTGGGCGCCGAAAGTCGATCGGTGGAAGTGCCCCATTGCCGCCCTTGTCTTTCTTCCCCAGGATCCGCCTATGAGGCCTGACATGACCTAAACTTACTTGACCTTTGGAGGAACCATAGAAACAAAGGACAAAGGACGGCTCTGTTATATACAGCAGCGCTGTTTTTAGGCCACATTGGAATGACCGGGAGGTGCAAAAGCACTACTACTAATTGGGCGCAGGTTAAACAAATTTTGGCAGACCCAAGCACCCCAGACTGTGAAAAAAATCCTGACTTCACACTTCCGTCAGAGTCAGTAATAATTTATGTGACTTATCGATGCACCAACTGTCAGGGTCATATGGCGTCACTAACTCTTTCCCTGTTGCTAGGATTTCTCGAGAGCCAGATTACTCTTTGTTCAGGGAATCCGTCGGGCCTTGAACCCGGGTTGGCCACGTAGAAAGTGAGCCTGCTGACAACTACACCAACGTCCGCCGCCCCTCCCCCTCCCCCCCCATAGTTCAAACGGGATCGAACGTGAGAATATGTGAAATCGACAAAATTTCCAAAAATGTGTATCAATGATAAATGTGAGGAACCGATAATAATCATCAATTTGAAGGAGACAAGATAGATAAATAGGGGATAGGATAGAGCCCAGTTCTCAGCCTAAATACGAAGCTATCAGCACGTAGTATGTTTTTCGGGACTTTGATAGCTCGTGTGTCAATGAAAATAGCATGCGAATATATTTATCCATCCGATTTGAGTTTTCTCTCAGCTCAGTACTAAGAACTAGTCGATACATAATCGAACAAAGGCATGTTTAGAGCACTGACATGCAACGAGTGCTGAAACAACAAACAGACCCAGAAGCCACGCTCTCAGACGTTACATCTGGCGGTCTGACGAATGACCATTTCTGCGGCTGTCCGGCGTCGCGGCCGGCGGCGCGCGGGGCGGGGCTGACTGGCGCGTCGATCTCCCCGTGTCGCGTCTCCATCTCCGGCGCGTGCGGACCCGCGCTGCCGACCGTGTCCACGCCGACGGCAGCGACGTTCTGGCCGCCGCGTCGCCTCCGACGCGGCGTGCTCCATCACGCGGCGGGAGGAGCCCCAGCAGAAGGGTCGCCGCAGACGCAGATGAGAGCGACGACACATACTCGGCGGCGGCGGCGATGCGACGCCGCGCCGCGCGGCCGGACGACCAGCACAATGCCGCAAATGAGGTGTGCTGCAACAGAGCGCGCTGCCGCCGACGCTGCCGACGGTTCCCCCCGCTGGGCGCCGCCGATGACGACGATTGCGATGGTCACAGTGGTGGGTAGAGACCCACGCACGGGACGTCTAAAAGATAGCAAATGATGGCAAATATAAGCGTGAAAGATGTCATCCCCGAGGACAGCTTTGGCTCCCCATTGGCAGTGACAGTGTTCATGAGGGAGGAGGGGAAGAACGAAGCTGATCTAGCACATACAGGTCAGCAAAACCATGCAAACGAAAGAAGTGAGTTTACTGTACCGTGCCTAAACATTTGAAGACCTATATTGATGACCAAATGCCTTAACATGCTAATACTTTGCGGAATATGCGTTTTAAGATTCCCTTCAGGATGTGGCTCAGGGAAGGGCGCCCCGTTCCTCGGTGTCCTTTCTTGTGGCCGCCTTTCCTTTGTTAGCTGCATGATACCATTTGACTCCATGGGCACCCCTCTGGTAAAATAAGATTGACAACTTTTCAATACGGCTTTTGAAACACACACCCTCGTAAAATCACTCGTAAAAAACACTTCTAAAGTAATAATTGTCCGGAGCGCACCCATCGTAATGAACAAATGGCAACGACAGTCATTATATTAGTGCTCCTCGAGGATTCGGTAAGAATTGGAACTCAGTAAAAATGTGACTATTGCGATGCTAGGAAGTTCCCTCTAGATACACATTCCATGGTTTACATGGATAAATGCAGGAGTGTGTGGGTGGGTCGTGGTGCTGAAACGCTTAAGAGGGAAAATATCCCCTGTGAAAACACGCTTTAAAGCAATGTCCACACAGCACTTAACACGGACATGCCTGATGTATGCAAATATTGTTATTCTTTATCTTTATATATGATAAAAACTAAGCCATGTATGCAAATATAGATATGATTCAGTTAGTCTCGTTAAAAGATACTGTTTTTAGCCACTTCAAACACATTTTTGCCCCAAAAGAGATAATCATATCCTGACCGAAAATGAACATGATTTGTCATTTTCATCAATATCACATCAACCCGGCACTGCCTGGGCTCTTACGATCTAAGATACTCCGAACTCCGAACACAGTTGGCTCGAAACAGTTTTTCATAAATAACCTTTCTCACAAAGCAGGTTAAAAGAAACCCATCGGGACAATAGACAGATCAAATCCTACAGCTGTACCCCAGCCATGTAGGCAAATCACTAAGTATGATCCTGATAATAGTGCAGTTAAAAGTTTTGAAGCAATGGCATAACAACTGCATGATGCAAATGCATTTTTGTCGATGCATTTAATATTAGAAAGTAAAAGGGAAACGAGAGTTATTTGTTCTAAAAGCTACGGCAAAAGAAAAAACTGTCGATTACCTAAGTTGAAAAGTATTTCAAAACACATGTCCTCCGATAATGCTTCTACACAACCATTTTCACTAGCAATTTTTCCCTGGTGAGGGGTTAAAGACAGCAAGACACCGAGTTTACACTTTTAGCTTAACGCTTTGCAAAAGAAAATTACTGCACATTTTCTGCGACGGAATTTTCAAACAAAATCATTGCACAGTGTACCCTCACTCGATAAGTCTAATCTCGTCCAGCACCGTTTTGACCTAGTTTGCAAGAAGAAGAGCAGGCTGCTCCTCTACGTTAAACCACCATTAACTCACATTTCACGGACATTTAGCAGACACTGCCCGTATCCCACGGTATCAAATCACCGCGTTACCAGCAGTGACATTCCCGTATACCAGATGACCAGCGCTGCCGTATACGTGCACCAACGACAGCAGCAGGCCTCTCAGTCGGAACCAGCGGCCATAGCCGCGTCATCCCACCAGAGCAGATCTTATATCGCACGCCGTGAGACTCCTCAGAGCTCACCTGAGCCACCACCAGCCACGTATCACACACCTAACCCCAGATATCCCGTCTCCTCCAAATACCACTATCTGCACCACTCGGCTGAGCCCGGACTGAATTTTGTCGTGGAGCAGCAGCAGCACCCTCACATGAAGAATAATAAATGACAGCCGGGCAAAACGCACCACCAGCCCACCGCGTAGATAAGACGACGCGGTCGGCTTTTACCCGCGCGCCCGTCCACCCGCTGGAATTAGAAATAACGGAAATCACACGGCGAAAATGATGGATGTCTCTGATGCCGGCCGCTAACGAACCCATCGAAAGCGCGTTCAATACGACCGAGGCATCGCCCAGAATTCCGAGTCAGTAATTAGGGATTATTAGATTGAAAATGTGTGAGGCGGCGCGGCGTCGCTGCTGATCTCTGGGGATTTCCGCTGCAGCCGCCGCCGCCGCCGAGCCGACGCCTCCGGCGAATTGCAGCCGCGCGGCGGCAGTATGCGGCGTATTTCGGGCATCGTGTCATGAAGCCAGTCACGTCTCAGCAGACGGCACCAACGGCGGCGTCCAGGCGCGCGGCCAGCCTGACGGGCCGCCGATTGTTTTCGCATCAGCGGCGTCGGCGACGGCGGCAGTGGCGCGGCCATATTGCGGCGACAGCCCCACCGCGGCAGAGCCGACAGACGGACAGATTGGAGGGCGGACCCCGGAGGTGACATGGTCGGTAATCTGTCTGCCACCCGCCGCCGCAGCGGTCACTGGTCCAAACGCACACGCCTGGTCAACGACTCTGGAGGAACGCCTTCGGCCAGTCGGCCAGAGCCGGCCAGAGTCAGTCTGTTTCAGACATAGCCTATGATATTGATATCCCTGACTAACGCCTACTCTTGTTTTGAAACATCTGTTTATTCGATCCAAACCCCCAACTTTCAAACATCTCCATTTCTAAGCGTTGCGATGAGCCTGTTGTCTATTTTACAGGGATCCACTTTCTGTGCCCTCGCGCAGCCAATCACAAGCTGTCGGACTGAGACGGGTTTGACGCCGGCGAGGTAATACCCCGCCATCGCGCCGCCATTAAAGCAAACTTTGTGGCATATTGTAATCACAGCAATCTCGAGTACAAACTTTCATAATTCAGCGGCGCTCTGCTACCGCCGGGCCGCCAACGGCGCCGATTCTGCAGACAGCTCTGATGAATTAAGTTGGCCAGAAATGAAATTAAGCCCGGCATCGTCCGAGTGACACGGCTTGGCGTGGCAGCCGCCTTCCACCGCCCCCGCCCCCTCTCCTCCCCCGGCTCCACCGCACTTTAATAAAGACCAACTGTGACCGCTTAGATTTTCATATCTGATTGCCGAACGGAGGCGGGTTGGTATATTTTCGGCCTGGGCGGTGCATAGGATGGGGCCAAATGGAAGTGTCACTCAGGGCGCGCGTCGATCGCGGCTCATTCTACAGCTAATTACTGGACGCTATTCTCGGCAAACAGTGGAGCAGATGGGTGACGGAACTGACACAGAGCTCCCCCCGCGAAGGCCACCAGACGACGAACCGTAAGAGAGAGCGAGCGAGAGAAAACCAGCTTATTTGGCTGCACTCCTCTGGCTAGGTCTACCAAACAATTTTGTGACGACAATCGCAGCGCGATATTTTTATTTATATGACCCCGTCCTTTACCCTGCTTCATTTCGTCGGTCTGTTGTATTCAGCAAATAATGTGTCTCAGAACAGTTTTCTGCAACCTTGTAATTTTCTTTGACACTAATACTGATAATCGATAATGAAACATGTAGCCTTTCAATTACTTTCCTAAAAAAATTGTTTCCATGCTACCAGTCCCTGACAATCTACCGATAGTCAGGGCCGTCCCCACAGATTTCCTTCGGTGGGGGGGCATATATATATATATATATATATATATATATATACATCTTTCATAGCATTTGCAACCATTTTCGGGTCAGGCCATAGCCTAGGGAACTGCAGGCCACTGAATATTGGGAATGTTCTTGGGAATGTCCATAGCCACCCATGCATGAGGGCGTTTCCCTTTTTTCACTAATAAATTCCAAACCAGCAAGATGGAGCCATAGTTGATGCACCATTGCAATCCTTTCGTCAATAAAAATCGAATGATATATGATAATGCTATGCCAGGTCCAATTTGAAATTTGACCTGACCCAGATCAACGGTCTTACCCAACTTGACGTGGTATAGTCATGATGTATATCATTTGACTTGCAGTGACCATACAAACACTGAAGCGACAAAATACAAGTTCTCTCATTCAAAATACATAAAGTAAAACACCAAAAAATGCTTATTTGACATAAGGTGACCTTTCAAACGTCACAGGCCAAATTTTTGGCATCAACTTCAGAAACGGGCTAAAAGCAAGTCGCAACCGATGTTAGAAGTTAATTCCATCCATACTTACTGAGAAAAGACCATTTCGTGATTTTCCCCATGTATCTACCATGGGGAGGTCATGCTCTGCACATGACCTTAGGTCACCAATATACAAAATCCCGGAACATATGTTGTAGCTCCTGGTGGGCCCAATATGGGGTATGAGTTTCAAGTTTTGACAGCAGCATATCACCTATATATATATATATATATATATATATATATATATATATATATATATATATATATATATATATATATATATATATATATATATATATATTACGCCCGTAACATATCTATACGCTGGTTATCATTTCTTCGAGTGCTCCGTTTGTCAGGCCCTTCAGGCTGTTTCGAATTTAAGTAAAGAGGCCTCCTAGGCTGGAAATGTAGGGAGCCCCTATATAAGGAAAGGGGCCTCCTATGTAGCAATCGATGCCTTTAATCTTTACCCGGATGAGGGGTCTTTTTAGACCCCTCGAGTTTTTCCGAAGTGATCAGGTCAGGTCGCCAGGTCAGATGAAGTGACCTCAACTTAAAAAATGCTTACGGCTGCATAACTAAAAGGAGATCAAGTTGAAACTCATACCCCATATTGGGCCCACCAGGAGCTACAACATATGTTCCGGGATTTTGTATATTGGTGGCCTAAGGATATGTGCAGAGCATGACCTCCCCATGGTAAATACATGGGGAAAATCACGAAATGGTTTTTTCTCAGTAGGTGTGGATGGAATTAACTTCTAACATCGGTTGCGACTTGCTTTTAGCCCGTTTCTGAAGTTGGTGCCAAAGGTTTTGACTTGTGACGTTTGAAAGGTCACCTTATGTCAAATAAGCATTTTTTGGTGTTTTACTTTATAAATTTTGAACGATAGAACTTGTATTATGTCACTTCAGTGTTTGTATGGTCACTGCAAGTCAAATGATATACATCATGACTATACCACGTCAAGTTGGGTAAGACCGTTGATCTGGGTCAGGTCAAATTTCAAATTTGGCCTGGGATAGCAATATCATATACCATTCGATTTTATTGACGAGAGGATTGCAATGGTGCACCAACTATGGCTGCATCTTGCTTGGTTTGGAATTTATTAATGAAAAAGGAAACGCCCTTATGCATGGGTGGCTATGGACATTCCCAAGAACATTCCCAACATTCAGTGGCCTGCAGCTCCCTAGGCTATGACCTGACCCGAAAATTGTTGCAAATGCTATGAAAGAGCAGCTCAAGAGCCTTTGAATAGTGTTCAAAAAATTTTCTGGCTATAATAGTTTCTGAGATATATGAGGACTCTTAGTACACCTCATATCAGCGATTTTGACCTATTTTGACCTCTGGTGACCTTGATATTGACCTGACAAGAAAAATGTCTCAAGTATTTTCGATAAAATTTTTGAAGAGTTTTTGATTGATGCTTTTTGCTTTTTTCTAGCTCTCTTAGTTTTTGAGATCGTGGGGGGTCTTTTTTAACCCCCCACCAGGGCAAGGGTGGCTCGTACCCGCCACCGGGGCAAGGGTAAAAGTCCTCCCTTAGCGACAAAGGCCCTTCTATGTTAGCCATTTAAGGGGCCTCCTTTATAAGTAAATGTGACTACTAGATAGCCCGTTTGCGGGACCTCCTTTATAAGAAAAGAGATCGCCTAAGTTTACCTTTCCGGGGACCTTCCTTATAACTAAGGGGGCCTCCTAAGTGTGCCATTCAGGAGGCCTCTTTATAAGGGGCCCCCACGTGTGCCGTTTAGGAAGCTCCTTTCTAGAGTAAGAGTGCCTCCACGTAGGCTGTTGAGGCGCCTCCTTTATAAGTAAGGGACCTCTTAAATAGGCCGTTTAGGGGTCTCCGTAATAAATAAAGTGGCCTCCGGCGTGGGCAGTTTAGTGGTCCTATATAATAAGCAAATATGTACCATAAGTAGACTGTTTACGAGACTTTCTTTCAAACTCAAGGGGCCTCCTTCCTGGATTTTTAGGGCATCCTGATTAAAAGGCAAAGGGGATTTCTAAATAGACCTATCAGCGGACCTTGTTGATAAGTAAATGGGCCGCCTACGTGGGTCGTTCAGGTGGTATCCCTGTAAAATGAAGGGCCTCCTTGGTATGCAGCCTAGGAAGCCTCCTTGTTAATTACAGGGATCTCCTAGGTAGGTCGTTCATAAAGTTTCGTTTATTGTTAATGGGGGCCTCCTACTCACGCCAGTTATGAGGCCTCCTTTATAAGCAGGGAGCCTAGGCTCTTTGATACTCAAGGGACTATTCCAGACTGCATTGAAGGGGATCCTAAGTCAGGTGGAGGACCTCCAAAAAAACCCATGGAGGCCATGGCCCCCATGGCCCCCATTGTGGTGACGCCCCTGCTGATAGTAAAATGAGCGATTTATCTAGGATTGTCTTATAGAAAAGCCGTTTCACATTGCTGAATACACTGTCCCCAATCGTGAAGTGGATTGGTATACAGTATCAACCATCGGAGAAGACAGGCAAATATGAACGAGAACACGCCGAGGCACTCCTGAAAATGTAAAAACACTGGCATACCCGTGCATTTCTCAGAGCCCACTCAGACCACGCAGCTCTGTAAAAGCACTAGTATTCCCGTGCCCCTCTCATAGCCCACTCAGACCACGCAGCTCTGTAAAACACTGGTATTCCCGTGCCTCTCTCATAGCCCACTCCAGACCACGCAGCTTCGTAAAAGCACTGGTAATTCTGTGCCTTTCTCAGAGCCCTCTCACGTAATGCCAGCTCCGATTGGAGTGGTGTCGCTAAAAATGAAAGATTAATCGTTGAAATAGTTAAAAAAGGAGATTTCCCGTAGAATCACCGTGCTTCTAAGCAATATCAAGACATTCATGGTGCACATGTCGGGATATGACCAGGAAGCATATGCAGAACTGGGATTTTGTATCAATATTGTATACGTGCCAAAAAACAAGTCCAAAAAACATCTGACCTCGATCATGCAACCCACAATGAGCCGAACATTACGTCAGGTGGCTGATGCCGCTGCCGTGATTTGCACCACTAATCACCTAAGCCGCAAACAGCCGGCGCGTGCATAATGCTGGGGTCAACACTGCCAACACTCGATCCAGCCCCCGCGAGACACCCGAAACCGTGCGCACTGATCACGCACCACCTCTCTAAACGCCAAATCAATGTCCGACAAACACGGTTTCCGCTGCCGCCGACACCCGGCTCGTTGAGCGTGATTGGTTAGGCAAATAGCGTCTCGAAAGCGCGCGTAAATATTTGGCGCGGTGGCGTTGCGGTGTCGCGCGCCGCCAGTGGGCCGGCAGCGGGCGGCGGTTGCCAGTGGCGCGGAGCAGTGGGCGGCGGGGTGGCGTGACCCGTCCCTACCCCGCGGCCCGACGATAAACGCTGCCCGCCGGCCACGCGAGAGACGCATTTCGTTTTTGTTGGCTGCCGACTGCTGCCGCAGGTATATCGGCCACACCGCACCCGCCTTCCAATGGTAGCCGACTCACTAGTTTGTAGGTGCCTCTATGTTTCTCAATAGTTTGAGCAATGAATGTTTTGTGTGGACAAATGATCTAAATTTGTTAAGATTAATAGATACATCCTGTTTTATTTTCTACACACCACAATAAAAATATGTTTTTACCATTGTGTCTAGAGGTCAGCACGTGGCACAGTTGTAGTGACCGTCCCGTTAGGTTTCACATACCGCATTCGCAAATTCCACCCCGTTCGATGATTTTCACCCTGTTTTAAGTCCAATGTATACCACTAATTTAGTTCCCAAGTGACGAGGGCATGACTGGAGTTGGGTTCTTAGGGTCATGGTGACGCAGCCGGCATAAGTATGCGTTTGGCTCGACCCGTGGCAATCTGAACGCTCCGCAGAGGGACCCGTGAATTTCAAACAATGCTAACAGCCACCGCATAAAGATGTATACCATTATGCCATTTTTGTGTTAGCCTACTGCAAACCCCTTGAACTAGATAAAAGAACATATAGCCCTAAAAAAGCACTTCAAAGCAAATTTCACGTTTGATCAGGGCACTGGCGGATCCAAGAGGGAAGGGGCAAACAGGCCCTGGCTCCCACCAAAGCCTAAAAAAGTATATTTTGCCTCCCAAAAGGACCTAATTTTGTCCGTTTTTTCCTTAAAAAATGATATGCATTACTATTTCTATCGATTAAGCTCTCCAAAACGTTGCTTTTGCCTCCTCCAAAAGCTGCTCCTGGATCCGCCGATGGATCGGCGGGTCCCCAGCGTCCCGAAAAAAAGATAAGAACGCACACCCCTGGACTGGGGCAGGGTCCAGTGGAGGAACCCTTTGGCTACGCTTGTGGCAAACGAGGCATGCATGGTGGAGACCACGCAGGTTCTCTCTTCCTTCTTTCCCTCTCTTTTTATCTATATATCTATCTATCTCTCTCTCTCTCTCTCTCTCTCTTTATCCCCCTTCTCTCCCTCTCTCTATCCCTCTCTCTTATCTCTCATTTCACCAGATTTGTTTCAGACTCGATTTGTGACCTTCTTTGACTGTTTGGAACACCTGTGGATCACTCACCAGATCAGCACTCACGAACAGACCAGAGGCAGATCGCACATTAAGCCACTCTAGAAGTTAATATGGCATCTTCAGTCACATCATTCCGTATCGTGTGCATCATGTTGCATCATTGTCGCATCATGTGTAGCAGCGTTATTCAAACCCACCGCCAGAAGAATAGCACATGCTGAATTATATTTGCATGTTTCTGAGCAAGCATGAATTTGAATTTGGTAAGAAATAAACTTATTTATCGTCCAGGTAACGGAACAAGTTATCCTGACGAGCTGTAAACCCCTTTTATGAACATAAAACCGATTTCTGTGAGCCCTTCACCAGTGGAAGTTTGGCTTTCCGATGGGCCCAGTATAATGCGGTATCCCCTGAGCAGCCTGAAGTTCTTGAAGGCAGGGGCGTCGCCAACGGGGGGGCAGGGGGCCTGCCCCCTCCCACTTTTTGGCCAAAAATTTTCTGATCGAAGTCAAAATGGGAGAAAACCGGAAATTCTTTTCACCAGCCGCTGCAGAAGGCAACGAGGAGCCCAAATTCGAACAGTATTTGGTCCTAACGTGGAAAGTTTTTTGTCAGCGTCAGTTTGAAGTGTGGCTGGCCCCCCACTTTTTGCTGGTGGCGAGGCTTATGCTTGAAGGGATGGTTAGACTCTCTCGAGGAACTTTTTTCTCTGTCAGAAGGAAGCAAATGCATCATGCCACAAAATACCGTCTTCATGCAGATAACTGCACAAAGAAAATGATACGTGCTCATGAGTTCAACAAAATTCTGAAAACAAACATCCCCACGTTGGGAATGATGCGACTGAAGATGCCATTTTAACTTTACGAGTCGTTAATGGCGTCAGATAAAGAGGGTAAAATACCATGTACCGTCATGTTATGCCGACTGATCATACATCTATAGTCAAAGTGCTGGTTCTCCAACCAGAAAGTTAGCACCACAGAGGCATTGTCTTTCAAGTCCAGAAGTAGTCTAACACTGATTTTTACCATGCTGAATTGTCACAGCTCATGCATCTTGATGAGATAGCATATATAGCTTACAAAAGATTTATTCTTAGGTTTCCCCACACACATTTAGATAATGCGCTGCAGGATATATAAGTATCAGTGGTGGGATCTATTGCCACTGTTACCGACACTGGATCGTCTACACCGGAAAACACCGCGATTTATTGCACGCTCCACGGGTGCATGACTCCAGTGCTGGCTCAGTGGCGCCACGTGTCCCCTTCTCCTCCCCTCCAGGCAAGCGCCTCCCCTGCCGCCACTTAATCATTGATCATTGATTTTAGATGTTGTGCGGGGAGAGGAGAGCCATCGGCACGCACCGGTGAGTCGACGCATCTGCATAAAGGGACTCGCAGACGCACTGGAGGACACTTCTGACGGCGACACTCCTGACGCCGACACTTCGGACTTCTGACGCCGACACTTCTGACGGCGACACTCCAGACGCCGACACTTCTGACGCAGACACTTCTGACGCAGACACTTCTGACTTCTGACGCCGACACTTTTGACGCCGACATTTCTGACGGCGACACTTCTGACGCAACACTTCTGACGCAGACACTTCTGACGCAGACACTTCTGACGCCGACACTTTTGACGCAGACACTTCTGACACATACACTTCTGATGGCGACACTCCTGTCGCCGACATTTCTGATGGTGACACTCCTGTTGCCGACATTTCTGACGGCAGCATTTCTGACGCCGACATTTATGACGGCGACTCTTCTGTGATTGAGATGTTGGGATCATCGAAGGCACGACCTATGGCCGTTAAAGTTTAAGAAGGCTGCCATTTGGAAATGTTGTGCTGTGAAACTGAGCAATTATTTTCAAAGTGACATTCATATTTCGTTACCGAAGTATAAGCATGTAGAAACAGCATCCCACATTCACGAGCATGATGCATTATTTCCAGCTATGTGGCTTGCCATTGATTTAAATTATAGCTGTGTTCAATTTCTTATTGGATATTAGGAGGCCTCCAAAACAGGCAAAAGGTTCTAAAAAGCAGTGTTCTGTCAACAGTTTCTCTGATAAAGCTAATCAAGGGATTTAACACCATTCGTGTCAGGTCCCTAGCTATCACTATTCCAGTCATGGGTGAGGGGGTAGATACGGTTCCACAATATATAATATCCGATCTATTTAAAATTCAAAGTGGAATATATTATTCTATAGCACAAAATTTAAATTTTAAAATCAACAAAAAGTCATGATTTCTTAAATTGTGGTAAGGGCCGTGCTAGGCATGCACAGCTTTTAAAAAATTATCCACAACTGTTTTTATGCATTATTTTGTGTAAAAATACGTATGTACAAAATTGATATAAATTGTAATATTCTTCAGTCATATGAGAATTAAAAATTTAATGAAGAATCCAGGGCCAGAACAATATGGCGAAGTTTACATATTCTACAAATTTGTGTTGCATAGATAAGCAAACGTCAGATAATGCACGACATATTTCAAATAGAGTTAAACCATATACTGTCAAAAACAATATCGGAGACCATAACCATAACCAGAAACCATTTATTTTCCATTTCTACACATACAACCGAATATGAACACTTCCGATTGGTACAAATGCCACACAGTGGTGGCATGAATCTAGGCTACCTTTCGTGTGTACATACATTATGTTGTGAGCATGATCACAGCCGCACCGAGCCCACCCCGCCCCACCCGCGCTTCCGAGCCATCAGTAAAGGAAAACCAGTCATCCGCATATCCTCAAATATTGGATTGCATAGTAAATCGCTTTGAATCGAATATGAATTGTTGATATGCTTTTGAAAAGCGGAAATCGATTTCAGGGACGGATGCAGGAAAACAGAATAGTCAGGTGAGATGCATACTAGCTTTGTCTAAAAGGTATGTTCATACACTACACATGTTCGTCGGCTGTTGTCAATTTTCATATTGTCCAGCCTTTATCCGGCCGTGCCGAAACTGAAGTGGGGTTCTGAATGATCTATCACCTTGATCTGCCAATAAATTATTTTTTCTGTATTCAGTCTTGGATCTAGTCCCATTTATTGCACTTAGCATACAAAATTGAGTCCCATTGATTACGATGCCCGAGGGCGCAATTGGAATCCCATGTAATATCGGGATAGGAATATGGTATGACTAATTTTGCTCCTCCCGGTTGTTCGGTCCGAATAATATTCACCCTGCAAGAGTACAATTAAATAAAATTTGAACCCCTCCCCCAATTTCGAGCCTGCTGGAACTACCTGTGTTAGGAATTCATATGGAATATTAATGGCCTATCATCTGACATGTTACTTACAAAATCTAAAGATTCTAACTGCTCTCAATACTCCTACGGACAGCTTTGCTGTACCACAAATTTACCGTACACGGCAATACTCGGTTTGCGAATTGTCGCTAACGCCTCCCCCCCACCCTCGGTTTGCGAATTGAAACGTTTCACATTACTATCGCAAACCGTTTTGGAAATATCTCGGAAAAACATGAGGGGTGGGCAGAATCCGTCACCGCCTGACAGGAGAAGGGTTAGGGGTTTCATGAGACATTGAGCATTGTTCTAAAAGAGCAAGAAAATTTTTTGATTCTTACAAGTATTAGCAAATCAAAGAATCAAGTTCTGCAAAAGCTCTAAAAAAGGGCGTCTAACAAACGAGTCGGTTAGGAAATGAAGGGAATGTGGCACCTTGGTCGAATCCAGGAATGTACTGTAATTAGGGGGTATTTTTTAGCCAAAAATCATTAACTTGCATGATTTCTCTAAAATTTACAATGAACTCAATATTAATATTTCTAAGATGCTACTCTAGGGTGAAAAATAAACATCTGCCTGTAGACGAAGTCATGTTCTGGCAACTACTACCATATCAAATAGGCTTCAAGGGCTTCAATTGGCTGATTACTCACCGTGACGTCAGCG
This sequence comes from Lepas anatifera, assembly GCA_034440635.1. NCBI lineage: Eukaryota > Metazoa > Arthropoda > Thecostraca > Lepadidae > Lepas > Lepas anatifera. Next base: position 66,361 of record JAOTON010001056.1, on the reverse strand, counting down.
TTTTCGTCACACCAACAGCTAACAACTGTAGCCGCCTGGCTGGGTTAGATTTGGGGTACATTTCAGGTAGGTTGAGTACCGGGTTTTCCGGCATGCTTTACAACTTGGCTATATCAGTAAAAATCACGTTATAAAGGTGCCACGTTCCCTCTGAGACAACTCCTCGCAGATTCAATAGGCTTGCCGTTGTTACATCATCGAGAATGCAGCAGCGGATTAGGAGCAGGAGGGCTGGTGGGAGGGGCCTCTGATGTGGCCTGAGGCTCTCAGAGCTGGTCTGAGGGTTCATAAGGCGGTCTCGTTTGAACTGATGTGGGGCATTGCCGGGCAGGCTATGGCGGCGCTCGCTAAGCACGCAGACTCGAAACTATTTAAATGTTTCGAATACTTTGTTCGAATTAGTTTAAGTAGCTGAATTGAATCACGTTTTTCCAACTCTTGCATTTTGTTGCAAATTTTGCACGTATTTTTTTGCGTGGTATGCTGCAACTAATGATGCATCTTTGCTTACGAAAAATGACGCTAAAGGGGTTAGCTGATACAATATTATGAGAAGCTGTAAGGCATTTTAAGGCTGATGGATAGTGCTATGGACATTTCAATTTTGTTTTAGGTCGTAACAGAATTCTCCGAACTGCTAGGCATCGAATAAACTGGCTCTGTATATCGTTTCAATACTTACTGCCGACCGCGGAACAACCATCCCCCAATGACGAATATCACGGAAGCTTGTCTCTAAACCTCAAGGAGAAACTACGTCCACGCGGCTCGTGGCCTCCGGCACGCGCAATGCACAACACTTCTGCGGAGAGGAGCTCTGAGGGCGCGTCTGCCTCTCGCAAGGACCAGGGCACGACTAAAGCCTACCCCAATGTCGGCCATAACCCATAATGTCCTTATAATGTTCTCCGCTAATGTTCGGTCCTAATGACTTTTCGACTACCTCCACCGACCAGATGATTCGAAAACGACCATTAGGATAATTTATTACAGGGCGGCAGCTGAGCCAGACAGTGCGAGAAAGCAAGGTCTAGGTTACTACGGCACCATCGGGGTCCCCCTCTTCTTCCACTGCTCCACAATATCGCCAGCCGGGCTCAGCGCGAGGCGCGCGGCCATCAGCGAACGCCGCGCCAGAGCGGCTCCCCATCGCTCTGCAAAACCCTCTTCCCGATCGCAGCTCGTCCATCCATTCATCCAGGCAGGGACAGACTGTGTTCCTCGGCTACAGGCAAAGGACTGTTGTATGCAGGTTTTGTAACTGGTAAAACGGTAGAATGGTTGGCATTTTGCTGAAGCTAATATTGAGGTGTATATTAAAAAACTGGCAAGTCTCCTCATGGCATCTGCAGAAGCTTCCAATGTAGATAATATAATTTTTCCAGGTGTTGAACAGAAATTTTCTGTTTTTTTTTACAAAATATCCTCCGGCAAGACAAATTTATGTTAACACGTGCACTGGAGGGAGGCCTCGGAGGCCCCTCCACCTGTTTTTTTCGTGGTGGCCGAAGAACCGCTGGAAGCCGAAAAATGATACTTAGCCATATTTAACAGAAGGTAACACCGCGTCTACTGGTAAAAATAATTTTGAAAATCAGTCGAAATTGACTTAGAGGCTTTCAAAGTCGGACCTGCATTTTGGTATCGCCGTAATAGCGCGGTCGGACCAGTCCACTTGCATTGGAGACCGCGTGGTGACGTCATGACGCCATATAACCGGGAGATGTGTCAAGGTCACCTCAAATAAAGGTCAAGGTCAAGTATCACAGGTCAAGGTAATATCAGCACTGTCAAGGTCACTGACCCCGGTGCATCCGGTGAAATGGCGTTACCCGGTCTGACGTATACCTATTATGCTATGAAGTCATAGTTAAGGTACCTCAATGCAAAGGTCAAGGTCAAAGGGCAAATTCAAAGGTAATTTGGAAAGGTTAATTCTCATTTCCTGCCAAACAGTTGCTGTAGTGCTAGTCATATTGTACATCATAAGTAGTATGCCATATTGTGACCTCATAGGTTAATGACCTTCAATAATCTTGACCCCAAAACTGAAGGAAAGGTTCATTGTGAACTTCCCTTTATGATCCTGGTCCGCCTTTAAATCATTCCCGCCATTTTTCCGCATAATCACGGCATTTTCCACTCGGTCGCCAGAATTACTATGATTCGGCATTTATGACCTCGTTTGACCTTGAAAATATTAAACTTGGTCATTAACAATTGGTCATGATGTAGTTCACTATAGCCCACACCCACCTCCCAAACGGCATTTTTCTACGAGTCTTCATTTCCGAAATCCTAGGGTGTGCCTACCAGGCCCCATCCAGCGTGTGTTGGTGCCAGACCCCCTCCAGCACGGGTGTTCAGCAGAAGGAGGGGCCTTGCCTGGTAGAAAAAATCACCAACAAACGATTCCCTACATCAACCAGCCTCGCATATAAGGAAGGTGCAAATGTGGAAACATTTATGAAAATATGCCAGCAAAAAGATAATGAAAACGTATGTTTTGGGTCATACTTATGAAAAACCATTAGTGAATTTGACTTGCAATGAATATTAAAAAATAGAGGAAAAATTGTTTGTATACATGTCTTAACCTATGTCTGGCAGAGGGGAAATTTTTTAGCCCCCTGCCCTCCTTAACCCTCGCCCCACCGGGGGGCCATCGATGGCCCCACCTAAGGTTTTTCCGGGATAGCAGAAAAACGACGAGGTGCAGCACCGCGGTTGAGGGCTCTACCTCTCACTGCATCATTTTCCCATCATCCCTGAAATTTTTTACCCCGGGTCACCCAAGGTCAGGTCACCAGACGAGGTCAACCAAGGTCACCTCACTTCACTTTAGAGCTCTGTAAGAGCTACATTTCAAAGTCGATCGATTTGAAACTTCCTACACTTCATGACCCCTCCAGGGTCTACAAGGTGTATATCCGGGATTTTTTCGATTTCGTGCCCTGAGGTCAGGTCACGAGGCGAACTCTCCCATTGGAAAAGCATGGGGAAAAGCTATTTCATGATATAAAAGCCACAAAAATGATTGCAAATACTCAGACTGCTCAGAACAACGTTTTTGGACACGCTTTCATGGATCCCAGGGATCATATTTGCCCTTTGACTTTTCCAAGGTCATCCAAGGTCACCGGAGGTCAAAAACAGTATTTTGACAATAACTTTTGACCTAATTGAGCTAGAGCGGTGAAACAAACACCATCGTGTTTGTCTTGTCACTGGCTTTCATTTGATATACGGCAAGGTCACTTTTTGACCTTTCGTGACCTCAGGTCATATTAGGTCACGAGGTGACCTCTGGCGGTCAAACCACTGGCGGGAGGTCTTTACGTTCCACATAGCGGAAAAAGTACAGACAATTTGCTATCAAATGTACTTTACCAGGCCTCAATAGCTCTAATGACATAAGAGTTATGCCCAGTTTGCTTAATCATTGCATATTTGAGTGAAAATAGCCGATCTTGACCTAATTTGACCTCTGGAGGTCAAACCATTGACCTGAGCACTAAAACATGCGAAGTAATTTCTTACTGAATTCACGCGAGCTTTCTATTGCACTTTGCAGATTTGCGCTAACGCCCATATTTTCGGAGTTAGAGGGGGGGCCATCGATGGCCCCCCCGGTGGGGCGAAGGTGGCGCCGGACCCCCGGTGGGGCGCGGGTTAATACATTTAAGTAATCTCCTTGGTCTTTATATATTAAAATACTAAGCTTTCAGCACCTATCCAGAAATTATGATTCTTACTTCAATGGTAACCAGACAAAAATCGGTCTTCTTATTACGTCATATAGTATATTTCATTCATTAAAAACCATCCTCAAAAGTGACACGGTCTATGGTAACGTCATGAAGCTGAGTTTCTAAAAAAAACAGAGTTTTCATCTTCGTATTCATTTTCGGGCAACATAGAAAGTTTTAGGTTTCTAAATACACATAGTGCTTGATTAACAGCCTCTAAATCCTTGCTAATTTTAAATGACGTTATCTGCGATACTTGGTACAAAATGCGTTCTCAGCTGCTTTGTTCTTCAATTATGCATTTTTGTCCTATTTTGACAAATCTATTGGCCCGATAGCGTACAATAAGCCACACGATCAGATCATGGCCCAAAAATGTATCCGGAATTGTGGTTTTGAGGAACCATATTCGTATTAAACGCCTTTAATGTTCCTTCATAAATTTACCTTTTGCACAACATATATTTCATTAATCAGCTTGGCTACGTCATAATGACGTCATTAAATCTGCAAAATAGTCATTATTTCCTACTGACTCATGCTGTGCTTCACAATTCGGTTTGGAACACATTTAGGCAGTTCAACTCGCACTGGTAAATATGATTCTACAATGTGCCATTAAAAATACACTTATTGTCATTATATGACGTCACTTATGTATATATTTCATGAAAAATAAAATGGAGGCCTGGAGACAAAGTATGCCAATTTGCTCCCATTCCAGACTAGTAAAACTGGATTCCAGGGTGACGTATTTGATCAGATTAGGATAAGCCAAATATAGGACAATTTCCATAAATTTACTTACATTATACATCACCAAAAAATTTTAATATTTCAAGACAATATTAATGATATCCTTGTTGGTGGAGCTACCGATTGTACTTTAGATGGAGAAAATATTTTGGGCAGTTCTCGAGTTAGGAGGGGCTGAACAATCATGTGCCTGGTACAACGTTACAGTTCGGACAGGCTGTGACAGGGACGGGTAAAAGAAGTATTTTCTCCTGTTCTCCCTACAATGCAATGAAACCTGCAGGTGGATTCAAACCTTCGCTTGAACCCAGATTTTTAACGTGACCGGTAGCGTTGCATTCGGTCTCCCGCCCTGTCAAATCTGACCTCAGTCACAGACGATCAGCCCGATGACACAGCAGTAGCGACTGTCGCGGTGACAGGCTGAACATGCCGCAGAAGAACGTCATCTCCGGCTCGAAGCGACACAGATCCCTGTCGTTCGTCAGAGGTCCACACAGCCGCGCGGGGCTGAGGACGACAGGCCGAGCCATGTGAATAACACAGCACGCTCATCGTCTCGACCAACCGTGGCTGTCGTGCGGGGCCAAGTGCTGAGCTACATAGCGTGCTCAGATTTAATGGTGGAATTTACGGCCCATTCAAGTTAAGCTCCGAAAATTAAACAGGTGCAGAGACAGAAAAATGTGTTTAAAAAAAAATTTCGATATGTTCTGGTGTGTTTCATACACGGTTCCACATTGACCACGACACCAGTCTCTTACGGTTTCCTTTTTCAATCAACGGAAAGCCATTGTAAATAATGTATGTGATGTATACGAGATGGAAACCTTAGACAGAAACCAATGTTCTGTTTAAGCGTTGTTTCCAGTTCATCGAAAGTGCCGTTGTTGCGTGTGATTTCAAGTTCGCATCATCTGGTTTGGTCCTGTCAACTGTCCCAGGACCCAGGAGCGGACGCAGATCCGAGTTTGGAGGGGTCAAACCCATGTCTGCCTCTCCTCCTGGGGGGGGTGGGAGCGAAGATTTTTTTGCTCTAAGACCTAGCGTAAACACCTTTTTTCAGTGCCCCACAGACCTAGTATAAGCTACCTTTCCAAGTACATGATCGCTATCCGGGGGGTGGGAGCGAAGTTTTTCTTGCTCTACAGACCTAGCGTAAACATCTTTTTTCAAAAATTTATCCAGCGTTTGGGGGCAAAATATAGTTTGGCCCCCTCCAGCGTTTTGGGGGCCATGGCCGGAATGGCTTCCCCTGCGTCCGCCAATGCCAAGAACATTTGGATAAAAATTTGCAAAGGAAAATTGCGAAAATGATCAGACGGGTTGATCAATTCATCAATACTGCGCGCCAGAGCTCTCTACACCCAATCAGAGGAAGCTCAGGAGAGACGGTGTCCCCCTGCGCTCCTTCTAGTAGAAAAACTACAAGCGATAGTCCCTGGCGAAAATCCAAAATCGTTTGAGGCTAAAGATCAGTGGCGCAGCCAGGGGGGCCACAGGGGGCACGTGCCCCCCCCCATCGGTGCCGGGGGTGCCCTTTTGATTACCAGGTTGTGTGCCCTTTTTTGGCCGTGCCGCTCGAAATTTAGTGCCCTACGTCGTTGAGCCTAGATGGAACTAGACTGCATTTAGCGATTTGAACTATTGTTTGACAATTAAGTGCCTTTTTGGTCAGTTAGGGCATTCTGTCGCCTTTCCAAGCACCCAGGAAGAGTATAGGCACGTAATCCGTTTCCAAATAATGCCTCATCGTCGCCAATAACCGTATGGGCAGAGCTAAACTGGTGCCCCTTGAGCTCATCTGGTGCCCCTGAGCGCTGGTCTTGAACCTTGGAGCTGATCATGTGCCTTCTGAGCTGATCTGATGCCCTCGTAGTCAATCTGGTGCCCCCCCCTGAGAAAATAATTGTGCCTTCTGAATCTATATAATGCTCTCTGAGTTAGTCTCATGCCTCCGAGCTTGCCTGGTGCCCTATTAGCTGTTTTAGTGCCCCTTGAGCTGATCCGGGCCCCCTGAACTTATCTAATGCCTCCCGTAGTTTATCTACTGTCCAGGGCCGCAGCCAGGGGTCACAGGGGGCACGTGCCCCCATCGGTGCCGGGTGCCCTTTTGATTGCCAGGTGGTGTACCCCCTTTGGGCCGTGCCGCTCGAAATTTAGTGCCCTACGCCGTTGAACCTAGATGGAACTAGGCCACATTTAGCGATTTCAACTATTGTTTAACAATTAAGTGCCTTTTTGGTCAGCTAAAGCATTCTGTCGCCTTTCCAAGCACCCGGGAAGAGTATAGGCACGTAATCCGTTTCCAGATAATGCCTCATCGTCGTCAATAATCGTACGGGTGGAGCTCATCTGGTGCCCCCTGGAGATGATCATGTGCCTTCTGAGCTGATCTGATGCCCTCGTAGTCAATCTGGTGCCCCCCCTCCCCTGAATAAATAATTGTGCCTTCTGAACCTTTAATGCTCTCTAAGTTAGTCTGATGCCTCCGAGCTTGCCTGCTGCCCGATTAGCTGTTTTATTGCCCCTTGAGCTGATCCGGGCCCCCTGAACTTATTTAATGCCTCCCGGAGTTTATCTACCGTCCAGGGGGCACAGGGGGCATGTGCACCCATCGGTGCCGGGTGCCCTTTTGATTGCCAGGTGGTGTACTCTCTTTGGTCCGTGCCACTCGAAATGTAGTGCCCTGCGTCGTTGAACCTAGATGTAACTAGACTGCATTTAGCGATTTCAACTATTGTTTAACAATTAAGTGCCTTTTTGGTCAGCTAAAGCATTCTGTCGCCTTTCCAAGCACCCGGGAAGAGCATAGGCACGTAATCCGTTTCCAGATAATGCCTCATCGTTGCCAATAATCGTACGGGCGGAGCTCATCTGGTGCCCCCTGGAGCTGATCATGTGCCCTCTGAGCTGATCTGGTGCCCTCGTAGTCAATCTGGTGCCCTCCTGAGAAAATAAGTGTGCCTTCTGAACCTATAAAATACTCTCTGGGTTAGTTTGATGCCTCCGAGCTTGCCTGGTGTACTTTTAGCTGTTTTAGTGCCCCTTGAGCTGATCCGGACCCCTGAGCTTATTTAATGCCTCCCGGAGTTGATCTACTGTCCAGGGGTGCAGCCAGGAAGGCACAGGGGGCACGTGCCCCCCATCACTGCCAGGGTGCCCTTTTGATTGCCAGGTGGTGTACCCAATTTGGGCCGTGCCGCTCGAAATTTAGAGCCCTAGCCGTTGAACCTAGATTTAACTGGACTGCATGTAGCGATTGAAACTATTTTTGGCCAACTTTATACCTTTCTCGGTCAGCTAGGGCATTTTGTCGCCTTTCCAAGCACCCGAGAAGAGTATGGGCACCTAGTATGTGTCTACCTATTGCATCATCGTCGCCAATAATCGTACGGGTGAAGCCAATCTGGTGCTCCTTGAGCTCATCTCGTGGCCCCTTGAGCTGATTACTTGCCCTCTAAGCTGATCTGGTGCCCCTGAGTCAATCGAGTGCCCCACTGAGCAAATAATTGTGCCTCCTGAACCTATATAATGCTCTCTGAGTTAGTCTAATGCTTCCGAGCTTGTTTGGTGCCCTGATAGCTGATTTAGTGCCCCTTGAGCTGATTCGGGCCCCCGAGCTGATATCATGCCTCCCCAAGTTGATTCTGTATCCTAAGTCAATATGGTGCCTCTTCAGCTGATTAGGTGCCCCCTCAACTGATTATTGATGTCTCCTTAGATGGTCTGGTTCCCCCCCTAAACTGGTTTGGTGGGCCCTGAGTCCACCTTGTGTCCCCTGAGCTGTTATGTTGCTCCCTGAGCTGATTTAGGCTCCTGCCATAGTCTGGGGGGCTGGGAGCTGATCTGGACCCCGAGCGGATCGATCTGGTGCCACCTGAGCCGCACTAATGCCCCTTAGTCGATCTGGTGCCTCCTGAGCCCATATGATGCCCCCTGAGAAATCTGGTGCCCTTTCAGCTGATCTGGGCCTCCTTACGTGATTTCATGAGCAGATCTAAAGCCCTGAGCTGAGCTGGGCCCACAGAGGCTGATGAGGGCCCCTGAGATGGTATGGGCTTATGAGCTGATTAAGTGCCTCCTGACTTGATCTGGTATTCCCAAGCTAGTCGGGGACCACTGATCTGATTGTTTGTCGCCGGAGCTGATCTGGTGCCCTATGGGCATCTGTTGTCCCCTGAGCAGCTCTGGGGCTTTTGAACTGATTGGGCCCGGAGCTGGTGAGGGATCCCTGAGCTGATTTAGTGCCCCTGACTTGAACATGCCCCCTGTGCTGATCGATCTGGTGCACCCTGAGCAGATATACTGCCTCCTGAACTTAACTAATGCCCCCTGAGTCGATCTGGAGCCTGCTGAGTCATCAGTGTGTCTCCTGAGCCCATCTTATTCCCTCTGAGCTAGTCTGGTGCCCCATGGATAATATTATGCCCTTTAAGCTGACCCGGGCCTCCTAGGTTAATTACGTGATTTCCTGAGCAGCTCCCAGGCCTTGAGCTGAGCTGGGCCCACAGGGGTTGGTGAGGGTCCCTGAGATGGTATGGGGCTCCTGAGCTGATTAAGTGCCTCCTGACTTGATCTGGTATTCCCGAACTGATCTGGGCCCCGAGCTGGTCGGGGACCACTGATTTGATTGTTTGTCCCCTAGGCTGATCTGGTGCCCTATGGGCCGATCTGGTGTCCCCTGAGCAGCTCTGGGGCTTTTGAACTGCTTGGGCCCCGAGCTGGTGAGGGATTCCTGAGCTGCATTAGTGCCCCTGACTTGATCTTGCCCCCTGACCTGACTTGAGGCCCCTGAACTGATCTGGGGCCCCAAGAGCTGATCTGGGGCCCAAGAGCGGATCTAGGTTCTGAGGGTACCCTGAGCTGGTCCGTGCGCTGAGCTTGTGAGAGCCCCTTAAGTTGGCTTGAGGCCCCCTGAAGTGATCTGGCGCCTTAAACTGTTCTGGGGCTTCTTGAACTGGTTTAAGGCCCCATGAGTCTATCTGTGGCCCATTGAGCTAGTCTGATGACCTCATCTCTGGGACCAATGAGCTAGTCTAGTCCCTGGGTGAAGCATGAGCTGCTCTGTGGCCCTGATCTACATCAGGGACCCCTGAGATGATCTTGAATAGATAGATAATAAGAACACAAGGCCAACTCCCATCATCTTGGGGCGGGGGCACTGAGCTAGTCTATTCCCTGGAGGCACATCTGGGGGGATGGGGGAAGTTGCTCTGGAGGCCTCTGATCCACACTTGGGGGCCCCAGAGCTGGTCTTGAATAGATTGGGAATAAGAACCCAATGGAAACTCCCCTTGTAAAACGGAGCTAACGGGGAATTAGGAATCTCTAAAACAGCTTGTGATACCTAGGCACCCCCTGGTTATATAAATTGCTTATTATACTGGTGGATTCTGGGAAGGGATGATAAAAAGGCATGTGCCCCTGAGCTCAGAGCACAGTCCCCTAAACCAGGATTTCTACTAATTAATTTAGATGAAGAAATAGTTTTCACAATTTTTAGCCCTGTCACACCATCCCCATCCAAACCACCGGCCTGTTCACCTTTTATTTACTCTTAACTGGGACCGAGCCTTGCGAATATTGAACTTAATAAACGCGTTCAAAATGTATCTCCCAAATTTTTCCGGCAGCAAAAATGTGTTCTTCCAAAGACACTATACTACTCCTCGTCCCACGGCGATTGTGGGAGGCAAGGAACTTAATCCGCATTCAGCTAGGGCTCACTCGTCACGACAAAACCAGTGGGCATAACAGAAAAATTTTCGACTCCAATATGCCTTAACCTGCACATTGTAACAGATATCACATGCTCCGCTGATTTCTCTGATGTTAAGTACTTGCGTGAGTTGGCTGCCCTTAAATCTATCCAAAAAAGTAGTGTTTTGGCTACTTCCATGACATTTTGGTGATATTTCGTTCCTTTTTTCGGTTTTAATCGAGTTTTCCTTCTCCGTCAATGATTTCTTTGCATTTTTATTGAACCAAAGATGCCCAAAAAATTATATAAACAAAGATATAGTAAGTTTTTAGGTTACGTTAAAAAGTGCCCTTTTTCCCCGGGGTGCCCCTCAAAGTTGGTGTGCCCCCCCATACGAAAGCTCTGGCTGCGCCCCTGCTAAAGATGATCCCTACTGCCTTTGATTGGTTAGCTGAACCACACTGTTGAAGCATCGCAGCGCCACCTGGCACTGAGGGCATTGCTTAATCTGCCCTCGGCTAATTCTGAGGCAATTGATGCATCTCGCCGGCCTTTCTCAAATGTTGCAAAGGATTTGACACCACTATGATTTGTATCTTACAGTTATAAAGCTACGTTTTAAACTGGCATCATATAATGTGAAATTATGACAAGCTGCTCATCTTTAATTTCATGTAAAGTAACAAGTTACAAAACAGTTGGTACCTTAACGGTAATACTGGGGGCGAAATGAAACTTTTGACTCAGAGCTATGAGAAACGTGTACAGCTTACTTGGAATGGCGAACAGAGCTGAAGGAAACGACAGGAGATGAATAGGTCTGGGCCGGGAGGACGGAGGCCTCTGGACGTATTTGTGGCGGGCGCGCGGCGGTTCTGGCGCGGTGCTGTTGACTTAGGTGGTGTCGACGGAGAATGGGAGGACAACACCGCCAGTGTACGTGCAGTCTTCTTTCGCCGCCACCGCTGCAATTAATCAATGTTGCTGACGATGGCAGAGTGACAGGCGGGCACTGCCTCCCGGCAACGGGTCAACGCAACCTAGTGGTGCCAACACCCGAAATCCGCTACCAAAGTCGTCCCGCTCCGAAAACAGCTGGAGAGACATATATCAAATATGAAGACGGTTCTCAACATGCATGATAATAAGTCACTGGATGAGGTGAGAAGGGCTTTTCAAATTTGACGGAAATTGCGCAATTGTGGTTTACGGAGTCGATTCCAACACCCCTGCGCCGTCGTCGGTAACACCCAAAAATGGCGTCGTCACCGTCGCGGCCGACACCGGACACCGACGACAAATCTGCCAGAGGCGCCAGTATTAATGACGGCGCGCTTTTTCTCGGTGCGGTGACAGACACACTTGCTCCGTGTCCCCGCCGGTCAAGCCCCGGCCAAGAGGAACGCCAGACTGAGCTGAGAAAAATGCTACCCGATAAATGGTGGTGGTTGCGGTTTTCTTCTGCATCTGTCAGGGTTACAAAAATGTTCAGTTTACGAATTAATTCAGAATTTAAAGCAGCACATTTCTTTTAATAAACTCAGGATTATTTGACAAACATTTATGGAAGTCATAGTGACATCTAAATGATTTGCTTGACCCTAAGTTTAATAGAATGCTTAACAGTAACTATAGTTTGAGAATTGTTTTACTAATTAAACTTACAGAAGCAAATGCCAGTGCTAAAATGGGCATTGAGGGGCCAAAAACTAGCACACACCTTTTATTGGTAGACCTGGAAAAATATTATTTATCTCAATACCATTCTCTGTGGGTGCAAAAAAGGAGGAAATCAAACTTAGACTTGTAGTTGGCGCTTTTAGAACTTATCCAAGAGCAACGCGAAAAGTGCTGATTTAAAGAAACCTGAACCGCAAAAACCGATGATAACTGTCTTGAGTTTTGGTGCAAACAGGATGGTCGCTACCTAAGGGGCCACTACAATTTGCCCCCGGCTTTTTGCTCAAACAGTTTTCGGTTTGCTAATAACTGTAAGAATATTAAAGTCTTCTCAAATGATTGAACTATGCCAAAACCTGAAGGATTTTTGGTTTCAAAGTAGGTAGTTCATTCGCTGAGTCGAACACTGGAGATTCACCCCATCCCCTCCACCCGCACCACATTTTTCCAACGGTGGCACCAATAGACGCAAGGAATATCACATAGGCAGATCCAGTATTGCCAATGGGGGTGCACCTTTCCGGGGGCGCCGTCCGGCCCGGGGGCGCCACTTTTGTCCGGCAAAACCTATCAGATGGGCGCAAAATCCTATCGGTGGGCGCCGATATTCGCATCTCCTGGGGAGGGGGTTGTTGAGCGACATTTCAGAGGGGCGCCATCGACCTCTCGGGGGCGCCGTGACCATTTCAGGGGGCGCCGAGAGGGTCGATTGGAGGGGCACGTGACCCCCTTGCCCCCTGGGTTCACCTATGGAATATCGATCTTAACATATGACTCAGAAACACCTGTAAGACCACACAATAGTCGAATGGATCACGAGAAGAAAGTCCAGCCACGTAATCCTGGCTTTGAATGCCTTTCAATGGATTATTGGGGATTATTCAGTTGCTCATACCTGATCCATGAAAAACTGCTATAATAAATAATGTGGCGCACATCTTCACAATAATATATGCTTAGGGACAGTAGCGGATGAAAGGGGGCTAGGGGCTTAAGCCCCCCCCCACTCACTGAGATGTCCGAGTGCCTTTAGTAAATGCATAGCAGGAGGCTGATCCTATGAGGCAGTGCCAGGGGAAGGTGCAGCCCACTAGTTCCCCAAATGATGCTCTGGATCCACCACTGTTTAGGGATCTATTGATTTCTGTGCTAGAGGTTGGGGTTTAACGACGCACCAACTACCAGGGTCATACGGCGTCGCCAACTCTCACCCTGTTGGAAGGGATTTTGGGGATCAGATCGACTTATTCAGAGGCTCCGCCGGGACTTGAACCCGGAACCGGTGGCTTAGAAGGCAAGGGTGCTATCCACTAAGCCACCTCATCCCCTCTGAGCTAGAGGGTTCATACCCATGGGCTCTAGCAGTCTTGAGAATTGAACCCCAGCTTAGGCTCTTCACGGATGTAGGGATAACTTGTAGCAAAATGTATGCTGAAGTCATCATGGCTGTTTGTGCTCACCAGCTTCCGGCAAGATCACCATTCGAAGCCACTCACTCACTTAATGGAAGCCCACTGACTTATCCGTAAGTAATAATGAAAAAAATTTCGAGCTTACCAACACACCAACTGCCAGGTTTATATCGTTTCGCAAACTCTTTTTCTGTCGGAGGGGCTTCTCATGAGTCAGATTGCTCCTTGTCCAGGAAATCCGCCGGGTCTTGAACCCGGGTCGGCCGCGTGGTAAGCAAGCACCCTAACCACTGCACCAACGTGTGGCTGGTGGCTGGTCCCTCGCGGTCCCTCACTTTCCGCCTTGCGATGTCGCACTTGCCCTCGAGTTGGCTGGCTCCACTCGATCCTTCACTCTTCGCCTTACGATGCTGTTCTTGCCCTCAGGTCGACTTGCCCCACTCGGTCCTTCATTCCTGGCCTTGCGCTGCCGCACGTGCTTTAGGGCCTGCTGGCCGCAGCTTTCCTTCAGTCTTTGTAGGCCAGTGATGCTTGCACATTTGGTCTGTGCCTTATATTACCCGCGCCTGGGACAGGAGAGATGGCTTTTCTAGCCCCCTTCCCACTTTTGAGCAGATATACTTAGTCTTTATAGGCAGAAAAACAATACCTTCAGTACCTGTCAAAAAGGGCTGCTTTGCACTTAAGATGCAACCGAGTAACAATCAAACACAACAAACCGTTTGAAATAAAGCTGGGCGAAGACTGGATAACAACAAACAACATTAAAAGTAAACAATTCTACTTAGATCATTTACCTAATCAAACGCCTTCAGCAAAGCTACGATGGGAAGGGAGGGATGCGATCTAAACTGGAAACGTGTTTATGAACTACTATATCAATGTACAAAATCGACGAAATTACAATCCCTGCAGTTTCTAATTCTACATAGGTATATTCCTACTGGGAGACATCTGTTCTTGAGAGGCGTTTCAGATTCTGAAAAATGCAAAACATGTAACGATACTGATACACTTAGGCACTTTTTGTTCCAGTGTCACGACGTCCAACCTATATGGGAGCATGTAAAGATTAAGCTGACAACTACTAATAACTTACCGATACAATTCAATGTGAACAATGCAATATTTGGTTTGATATCTGGGAAAAAGCCCATAACGTCATTATCCTTCTGCCCAAACAATATATTACTAGTTTTAAACTACGGGAAACGTACTCGGTCCCAAATGTAGAAATATTCAAAAACATAATAACTGAGTGCATTATTACAGAACGAACTGCTGCGTTAAAAATGACAAATTAGCAACTTTTTTTAGAAAAAAATGGAAAGAAAGTGAAAGTTCTGTTAACTCGTGAACGCTGCTCGTATAAATGCTGAGGATTTTTTGGGGATTTGTGTGTATGTGTGTGTAAATGTATAAATGCTGAGGAATTTTTGGGGTTTGTGTGTGTGTGTGTGTGTGTGTGTGTGTGTGTGTGTGTGTGTGTGTAAATGTCACATGATCAGCAATCAGTGTAATAAAAGTCTGAAAAAAACAATCGAACACAACATTGCGTCCTAGTGACGTCATAAGCTTGCTGCTGTCGAAAAAATACACTTTATTTTTTTCTCATTTTTGGGCTACAGAGAGCGCAATTTGGATTACCGAAGGTATTGCCATTTACTTATCGACTTTTGCGTATTTATTGACGTCACTAATGATTATAGATAATAAGTAATTGCATTTGTGGGGTCTTATTGGATGGCACTATCCATTGCACTTTTAGTGGGTAAGAGTGGGGCTGAGAAAGCCTCCCCTGTACCCAGGGGCGCAGCCAGGGGGGCACAGGGGGCACGTGCCCCCATCGGTGCCGGGGTGCCCTTTGATTGCCAGGTGGTGTGCCCTCTTTGGGCCGTGCCGCTCGAAATTTAGTACCCTACGTCGATGAGCCTAGATGGAACTAGACTGCATTTAGTGATTTAAGCTATTGTTTGACAATTAAGTGCCTTTTTGGTCAGTTAGGGCATTCTGTCGCCTTTCCAAACACCCGGGAAGAGTATAGGCACGTAATCCGTTTCCAGATAATGCCTCATCATCGCCAATAATCGTATGGGCAGAGCAAATCTGGTGCCCCTTGAGCTCATCTGGTGCCCCCTGAGCGCTGGTCTTGAACCCTGGAGCTGATCATGTGCCCTCTGAGCTGATATGGTGCCCTCGTAGTCAATCTGGTGCCCCCCCTGAGAAAATAATTGTGCCTTCTGAATCTATATAATGTTCTCTGAGTTGGTCTGATGCCTCCGAGCCTGCCTGCTGCCCTATTAGCTGTTTTAGTGCCCCTTGAGCTGATCCGGGCCCCCTGAACTTATTTAATGCCTCCCGTAGTTTATCTACTGTCCAGGGCCGCAGCCAGGGGACACAGGGGGCACGTGCCCCCATCGGTGCCGGATTACCAGGTGGTGTACCCCCTTTGGGCCGCGCCGCTCGAAATTTAGTACCCTACGCCGTTGAACCTAGACGGAACTAGGCCCCATTTAGCGATTTCAACTATTGTTTGACAGTTAAGTACCTTTTTGGTCACCTAAAACATTCTGTCGCCTTTCCAAGCACCCGGGAATAGTATAGGCACGTAATCCGTTTCCAGATAATGCCTCATCGTCACCAATAGTCGTATGGGCAAAGCAAATCTGGTGCCCCCTTGAGCTCATCTGGTGGCCCCTGAGCGCTGGTCTTGAACCCTGGAGCTGGTCATGTACCTTCTGAGCTGATCTGATGCCCTCGTAGTCAATCTGGTGCCCCACCTCCCCTGAATAAATAATTGTGCCTTCTGAACCTATATAATGCTCTCTAAGTTAGTCTGATGCCTCCGAGCCTGCCTGCTGCCCTATTAGCTGTTTTAGTGCCCCTTGAGCTGATCTGGGACCCCTGAACTTATTTAATGCCTCCCGGAGTTTATCTACTGTCCAGGGGGCACAAGGGGCACGTGCACCCATCGGTGCCAGGTGCCCTTTGATTGCCAGGTGGGGTACCCTCTTTGGGCCGTGCCACTCGAAATTTAGTGCCCTGCGCCGTTGAACCTAGATGTAACTAGACTGCATTTAGCGATTTCAACTATTGTTTGACAACTAAGTGCCTTTTTGGTCAACTAGGGCATTCTGTCGCCTTTCCAAGCACCCGGGAAGAGCATAGGCACGTAATCCGTTTCCAGATAATGCCTCTTCGTTGCCAATAATCGTACGGGCGGAGCTCATCTGGTGCTCCCTGGAGCTGATCATGTGCCCTCTGAGCTGATCTGGTGCCCTCGTAGTCAATCTGGTGCCCTCCTGAGAAAATAAGTGTGCCTTCTGAACCTATAAAATACTCTCTGAGTTAGTTTGATGCCTCCGAGCTTGCCTGGAGTCCTTTTAGCTGTTTTATTGCCCCTTGAGCTGATCCGGGCCCCCTGAGCTTATTTAATGCCTCCCGGAGTTGATCTACTGTCCAGGGGTACAGCCAGGAAGGCACAGGGGGCACGTACCCCCATCACTGCCGGTGTGCCCTTTTGATTGCCAGGTGGTGTACCCAATTTGGGCCGTGCCGCTCGAAATTTAGTGCCCTAGCCGTTGAACCTAGATGTAACTGGACCGAATGTAGCGGTTGAAACTATTGTTGGACAACTTAATACCTTTCTCGGTCAGCTAGGGCATTCTATCGCCTTTCCAGGCACCCGGGAAGAGTATGGGCACCTAGTATGTGTCCACCTAATGCCTCATTGTCGCCAATAATCGTACGGGTAAAGCCGATCTGGTGCTCCTTGAGCTCATCTCGTGGCCTCTCAGCTGGTCTTGGCCCCTTGAGCTGATTACTTGCCCTCTAAGCTGATCTGGTGCCCCTGAGTCAATCGAGTGCCCCACTGAGCAAATAATTGTGCCTCCTGAACCTATATAATGCTCTCTGAGTTAGTCTAATGCTTCCGAGCTTGTTTGGTGCCCTAATGGCTGATTTAGTGCCCCTTGAGCTTATTCGGGCCCCCGAACTGATCTCATGCCTCCCCAAGTTGATTATGTTTCCTAAGTCAATATGGTGCCCCTTTAGCTTATTAGGTACCCCCTCAACTGATTATTGATGTCTCCTTAGATGGTCTGGTCCCCCTGAGCTGGTTTGGTGGGCCCTGAGCCCACCTTGTGTCCCCTGAGCTGTTATGTAGCTCCCTGAGCTGATTTAGGCTCCTGCCATAGTCTGGGGGGCTGGGAGCTGATCTGGACCCCGAACGGATCGATCTGGTGCCACCTGAGCTGCACTAATGCCCCTTAGTCGATCTGGTGCCTCCTGAGCCCATCTGATGCCCCCCTGAGTAATCTGGTGCCCTTTTAGCTGATCTGGTCCTCCTTACGTGATTTCATGAGCAGATCTAAAGCCCTGAGCTGAGCTGGGCCCACAGAGGCTGATGAGGGCCCCTGAGATGGTATGGGGCTCCTGAGCTGATTAAGTGCCTCCTGACTTGATCTGGTATTCCCGAGCTGGTCAGGGACCACTGATCTGATTGTTTGTCCCCGGAGCTGATCTGGTGCCCTATGGGCATCTGGTGTCCCCTGATGAACAGCTCTGGGGCTTTTGAACTGATTGGGCCCCGAGCTGGTGAGGGATCCCTAAGCCGATTTAGTGCCCCTGACTTAAACTTGCCCCTGAGCTGATCGATCTGGTGCACCTTGAGCAGATATACTGCCTCCTGAACTTAACTAATGCCCCCTGAGTCGATCTGGTGCCTGCTGAGTCATCAGTGTGTCTCCTGAGCCCATCTTATTCCCTCTGAGCTAGTCTGGTGCCCCATGGCTAATATGGTGCCCTTTAAGCTGACCCGGGCCTCCTGGGTTGATTACGTGATTTACTGAGCAGTTCCCAGGCCCTGGGCTGAACTGGGCCCACAGGGGCTGGTGAGGGCTCCTGAGATAGTATGGGGCTCCTGAGCTGAGTAAGTGCCTCCTGACTTGATCTGGTATTCCCGAGCTGATCTGGGCCCCGAGCTGGTCGGGGACCACTGATCTGATTATTTGTCCCCGAGGCTGATCTGGTGCCCTATGGGCCGATCTGGTGTTCCCTGAGCAGCTCTGGGGCTTTTGAACTGCTTGGGCCCCGAGCTGGTGAGGGATTCCTGAGCTGATTTAGTGGCCCTGACTTGATCCTGCCCCCTGACCTGACTTGAGGCCCCTGAACTGATCTGGGGCCCCAAGAGCTTATCTGGGGCCCAAGAGTGGGTCTAGGTTCTGAGTGTACCCTGAGCTGGTCTGGGCGCTGAGCTTGTGAGAGCCCCTAAGTTGGTTTGAGGCCCGCTGAGGTGATCTGGCGCCTTAAACTGTTCTGGGGCTTCTTGAACTGGTTTAAGGCCCTATGAGCCTATCTGTGGCCCATTGAGCTAGTCTGATGACCTCATCTCTGGGACCAATGAGCTGGTCTAGTCCCTGGGTGAAGCATGAGCTGCTCTGTGGCCTGATCTACATCAGGGGCCCCTGAGGTGGTCTTGAATAGACAGATAATAAGAACACAAGGCCAACTCCCATCATGTCGGGTTGGGGTCACTGAGCTAGTCTAGTCCCCCGGAGGCACAACTGGGGGATGGGGGAAGCTGCTCTGGGGGCCTCTGATCCACATTTGGGGGCCCCAGAGCTGGCCTTGAATAGATGGGGAATAAGAACACAATGGAAACTTCCCTTGTAAAACGGAGCTAACGAGGAATGAGGAATCTCTAAAACGGCTTGTGATACCTAGGCACCCCAGGTTAGATAAATTGCTTATTATACTGGTGGATTCTGGGAAGGGATGATAAAAAGGCATGTGCCCCTGAGCTCAGAGCACAGTCCCCTAAACCAGGATTTCTACTAATTAATTTAAATGAAGAACTAGTTGTTACAATTTTCAGCCCTGTCACACCATCCCCATCTAAACCACCGCCCTGTTCACCTTTTATTTACTCTTAACTGGGACCGATCCTTGAGAATATGGAACTTAATAAATGAGTTCAAAGGTATCTCCCAAATTTTTCCGGCAGCAAAAATGTGTTCTGCCAAAGACACTATGCCACTCCTCGTCCCACGGCGATTGTGGGAGGCAAGGAACTTAATCCACGTTCAGCCAGGGCTCACTCGTCACGACAAAACTAGTGGGCATAAAAAAAAATTCGACTCCAATATGCCTTAACCTGCACATTGTAACAGATATCACATGCTCCGCTGATGTTAAGTACTTGCATGAGTTGGCTGTCCTTAAATCTATCCCAAAAAAGTAGTGTTTTGGCTACTTCCATGTAATTTTGGTGATATTTTGTTCCTTTTTTCGGTTTTAATCGAGTTTTCCTTCTCCGTCAATGATTTCTTTGCATTTTATTGAACCAAAGATGCCCAAAAAATGTTATAAACAAAGATATAGTAAGTTTTTTAGGTTATGTTAAAAGTGCCCTTTTTTCCCCGGGGTGCCCCTCAAAGTTGGTGTGCCCCCCCATACGAAAGCTCTGGCTGCACCCCTGCCTGTACCTGGTATGTTACTGTTCAGACCTGTGCCATGGAACGGGTTAACAGAAGCTATTTAATGCATATGTTGTCCATGGGGTGGGGGCTGGCAGCGGGGGCACTTGTCTCTCCCCCGATCGACCCTCAGCGCTTCTTCAAATGGTCATGGCGCCCCCTGAAAAAGTCGATGGCACACCCTTAAATGTCCTCCCAGAATACGAGTATTGGCTCCCCGCGATAGGATTTTGCGCCACCTGATAGGTGTTTCCGCCTAAAAGTAGCACCCCCGGCCCTGGTCCGGATGGTGTCCCCGACCATGAGCCACGCCCCTTCCCCGACCGGAATTCCTGGCTCCACTTATGACTACATATATGCAACTGAAGCTCAAGTATCTCAAAGAAAGCACGATGTAAAGATGAGTCAATGGCAGGTGAATGGGGCTATCGCCTCCAGTAGAGAATCGAGGCCTGCCAAACGCAGGACTCGGGTGAAACTATGTGAGTAGCACTCTGTGAAACTATGCGTTAAAAACGTCTCAAAAGTGGCTTTAGAGGGTGATTCAGGACGCGGTGACTTGTTTTCGGCGTCTTCCATTATTCTTCACATCAGTGCATATCCACTGACCACTGACCTCTGAGAAATTGGTTCAACTAGTTCGCTGCCCCTGTCCAGGTAGCGAACCCCTCCTGCAGAATTATATCCGTTAACTCAAGATAAATTTCTGAAACACCCAACCTCCTTAAGGTGTGCTGAATTAGTGTTGGGAGCGAGCTCTTAGTAATTTCCGAAAACGCATCGCCCGGTTGGCATTCTTCCGTCTTCTAAGGTCTTGTCCACTCACTTGCTCTTAGCGAAATCATAGATCAAGCACTACAATAAAAGACGAGCAGTATTTCTCTCCTTCTCCCACTGCGAGGGCTAAAAGACCTTCAACCGCAATGAAAGGTTCAATTTTTTAGGTTCAAAAATTATTCAAGCTACGCTGATAACGAAGCCAACGAACAGGTTTAACACGCGCATTGACGGGGGCGGGTACCCGCCCCCCTCGTGTTTTTCGAAGACAGCAGTAAAACGGCGGCGCGTAGCGCCACCTTACTTGGCATACTTTTTTCCTCATCATTTTTACAACTTCTGTGAAAATTTTAACGTTAGGTCATCTCAGGTCAGGTCACCAGTACAGGTCAAGTGACCTGACCTCAAAAAGTTTACGATGGCATAAGTCGGAGCAGGGTGAACTTATCCGATTGAAATTCATATCACATAATGGGCCCACCAAGTTCTCTAAAATATGTTCCGGTATTTTTGATATTGATGACCTAAGGTCAGGTACGAGGCATGACCTCTCCATTGGAAATACATGGAAAAAATGGCTTTTACTCTATAACTCAGTAACGGATAGTGATAAAGCATTTATTTTAGCTTGATTAGACTCGCCTTGGCCTTGCGGTTCTGATGAAATGCATTTTATATAATTTGACCCTGACCTGACCTCAGGTCAGGTCAAATCCTTGATTTGACCAAGCAAGGTCAAATTATATATCATTTGATTCGGCTTGCTGCGAGGATTCATACAGTTGAAGTTATTTTGCTCTATCTCTACTTGTTCAAATGAAATAGCCGAAAAACGTAATTCACATGTTATCCCTATTACGGCATGTTTTGACTTCTAGTGACCTTAAATGTGATCTGACGAAAAAATGGTTCGAATATTTTTGATGGAGAAGTGGATGGGCAGCCCAACGCCGTTTACCGTTTTTCGCTACCTACCGTGGTTCTCGAGATCTTAGGGGCGGGGCGGGTACCCACCCCCTCGTCAAAGCGAAGGTGGCTCAGACCACCGTCAATGCGCGTGGTAAGCTGCTTAGGATATTTTCAAAGCACTCAAAGAACAAAACAACTGTGCTTCATACAAAGGACATCTTCCCGAAAATCAATTGTGGCATAAATGCCTAGATTTTAATTCCGGATCTTGTCACATATTTTCACTATATGTTTAACCCGCTCCCCACCGGGGGTCCAGCGCCACCTTCGCCCCACCGGGGGCATCGATGGCCCCCTCTAACTCTGAAAATATTGGGTTTAGCGCAAATCTGCAAAGTGCATTAGAAAGCTCGCGTGAATTCAGTAAGAAATTAATTCACATGTTTTAGTGCTCAGGTCAATGGTTTGACCCCCAGAGGTCAAATTAGGTCAAGATCGGCTATTTTCACTGAAATATGCAATGCTTAAGCAAACTGGGCATAACTCTCATGCTATTAGAGCTATTGAGGTCTGGTAAAGTAAATTTGATAGGAAATTGTCAGTACTTTTTCCGCTATGTGAAACGTAAAGACCTCCCGCCATTGGTTTGACCACCAGAGGTCACCTCGTGACCTAAGATGACCTGAGGTCACGAAAGGTCAGAAAGTGACCTTGCCGTATATCAAATGAAAGTCAGTGACAAGACAAACACGATGGTGTTTGTTTAAGCGCTCTAGCTTAATTAGGTCAAAAGTTATTGTCAAAATACTGTTTTTGACCCCTGGTGACCTTGGATGACCTTGGAGAAGTCAAAGGACAAATACGGCCCGTGGAATCCGTGAAAGGGTACCCAAGAATGCTTTTCTAATAAAGTTGAGCATTTTCAATCGCTTTTGTAGCTTTTAGATGATAAGACAGCTTTTCCCCATGCTTTTTCAATGGGAGAGATCACCTCGTGACCTGACCTCAGGGCACGAAATCGAAAAAATCCTGGATATACACCTTGTAGACCCTGGAGGGTTCATGAACTGTAGGAAGTTTCAAATCGATCGACTTTGAAATGTAGCTCTTACAGAGCTCTAAAGTTGAAGTGAGGTGACCTTGGTTGACCTCGTCTGGTGACCTGACCTTGGGTGACCCGGGGTAAAAAATTTCAGGGATGGTGGGAAAATGATGCAGTGAGAGGTAGAGCCCTCAACCGTGGTGCTGCGCCTCTTCTTTTTTTTTGCTATTCCGGAAAAACCTTAGGGGAGCCATCGATGGCCCCCGGTGGGGCGAGGGTTAACAGGACACTTATAAGAGTTATTCCGGGGCAAGACTTCTCGGCACCGTATGTTTAAGTTATTGCTTTATAACCACCGAGCTAAACAGCCGATTTCACCTTGACGTTCTTCGTGCGGCTTTACTGAGGGCCAAGCTAGCATAAAAGGTGCGATGACGCTACCTGTGCTTGCGACACGGTCAGTAAGTTGACAGCTCGTTCACAGTTTGTCCTACCGCCGCTCCGCTGGCTCCTGGGTGTCCGGTGACATCAAAGGGGCCGCCTGGCCCGGCGCGTCGCCGGCACGAGCCGCGGCGACATCTGACGCTGCCCTGCTGAGGGGGAGGAGCCCAACGGTGGCCGTGTGGGTAGCCGCCGTCAGCGCGCGCCTCCACGCCTCCTCCGCGGCACCACTGACCTTTCAGCCAGGGGATTATCAAAAGGAAGCGGTCGCCTCTGCCGGCGGGCCACACAGAGGCGGTTCGTTTGGAGTTTAATAGTGAGGGGGATTACCCGCCGAGTAGCGACATGTGAAGACACCTGGATTCATGTGTAGCCATGCATTCAGGATTATTGATTGGGTGAATTGGAATTTTTAGCACGCCCTTGTTCTGTGTGACTGCCGACACTAGCATTGAGGGCATACGTTCTTGCACTCATCCGGCATCGCACAGGTGTGGCCTGCAGTTCTGCGTGCGTGCTGTGCCGCAGAGCTCATGCTGCCTGCAATAATGCTGTGCCGCATCACGTAGCTGCTGAGGAGGGGGCGTGATCGAACGGAGAGGACTGCACAGAATGGATACTTCTGAGTTCCATTGAAGGACAGATCCAGGGGGTGCAGGGGCGACCCCCCTTAGGTCCGTGGAGCTGCTTTTAGGTGGACACCGGGGGCCAATGTTTGGCGCCGAAGGCACATGAACTCCTACGTGTGAGAGTCGTGTAGTACAGCCGCTTAGAAGCTGATATTAAAAGGTCACCCTGGCACGAGCAACCTGCTTTTTTCTCATTGCTTGCTGCCCCTTCACTGGTAGTCTTAAGGTTTCTGTTGGACTATGTGGTTGCCCCTCTCCAGACAGCCGGGCCTCTTTTGGCCAAACCTACTCTGTTTCTTCCCGGTAAGACTTATAAACACCCGCGCCTAAAATTGTAGAAAAAAACATCCCGTTGCGAGGGCATCCCTTGGGTGCATAAAAGGCGCCTGTGCCTCCACTTTCCCTCCCCATGTTACCGAAATCTTAGATTTGTCACTGGTTTCACTGCACCACAAGTGTGCCTTTAGTTAGTTGTCAATAAGGCGAATCTGTATCCTTAGATTTGGGCAGAAATTGAGCTATTTTCAGTTACTCTCTTTGGAATTCCAATAAGAAGCAGGTGTTGAACTATATCTTTCATAGAAAACATGGGCGCCTCACTATAGCGAGATCGAAAAGAACAATACACCCAGGAAAGAGAGGGAGTTGAATGGAAATTACATTAGTGATTTAAGTTCAGGATTTCTTACCAGTGCTAACCTATCATGACGTTGAATAAAACATTCCAACGTCATTGTAATTGGTGCACAGCTCTTTTTTGTTTCTTTTCGGCGTTCCCAGTCCCGATAATTCGACCAAGAAGCTTCAGCACCTCGTAGTTCGGCTCTCATTTGACCCACACGGGCAGAGGTGCGGTCAGCAGAAGGCCTCCTAACCCAGGGAAGTCTAACATCAGTACCTTCAAGCATCTGTCACATGATAATTTTGGTAAAATGATTTCATCATGCCAGGCTCTGTAGGTTTCAAACCAAATTCCTGAAATATTGAACCAACCGGTTTGTGGCCGTTACCCCACATCCTTTACACACTGCAACAGGGTTCCGCCGGAGACTCAGCTACTTGCAACCATGGATGGAGATTCTGAGGGGGGGGTGGGGGTCTGGAGCCCCCCCCTGAATTTTGCATCAGCCATAGACTTTGTATAGAGTTTTTATTGTCTTGCCAGCGTAACCCCCCTGGATCAAGAAGAGATCTCCAGCCCTGCTTGCAACATTAAGAACTGCTGATATCGCAGCGAGTCCCAGTGTAAGTATTTTCCTCCATGCACTTCTTGAGGCTAGATCAAATTTTGTGCCTCATCTCTTTCCAGGGGCTTGAAAAAAAAATAATTGAAAAACCTAGATAGGAGCCTCAGAACACTTATTTCCTAACTACAATTATTGTTCTCAGATAAATATCCAAGCCAAAGGTCTGCCAATTCGAAGAATGTTGGAGATAGAAATCCATCAGGTCGGTGACAAGATAGGCAGCACTTGTTCACCTCAGCGCTAGAAGTTGACACTTCATCGGTCACTACGTTCTTTGGCTTAGAAGGACTCAGAGGGTCTCTCAAATGATAATATGTTTGGGTGCCAAAGCTAATTTTTTAGTCACGCCTTGGTTTGTTTGAAATTCTGTTGGTGACACCTGGTGGGTGGAGTTTTGCAAATTATCGGGGATGCCCAAATTTGAAGAAATGTAAATGAACCTTTTATTAAAAGGAGTTATATAGCATGACGTGTGTTTCAGACCTCTCAAAAGTTCCCTGCATTGTATAAAACTAATCTAACTCTACGAAATTTAAATATACGAGCATTTAAATGATATTTTAACAGTACTTTCAAGTTTGATTGGTGCTGCCCTGACACCCCCCCAAAAAAACAGCACACCCCTGGGTGTGCATAAGAATTTTGCAGTGTGTATGGTGTGCACTTAAGCACTTTTTCCGACTTTTGGCTCAAGCCATGGAATGAAAGCTAGAAACGGTTTACTCTCGCAATCAGTAAACTTTGCAGATGTACTCAACAACTGTACCATCCCTTCTTAAATAATACAACCCTAAAATAGCTAACATTCTGCTTACTCCATGTCTCTTGGTTTCTCTCCGCGACCTTTAAGTCTCGGCTTTTCAGCTGACTTGTCTGTCACGATGGTTCCGTGAACAACAGCAGCTGTCAGAATAGCTAGTCGATGCTTCCTGAAAGTCTTTCCTACTCATCACTTGGCTTATTTCCACCGCAAAAAAACGACAGCTTGTTTCACAAACATGTGTGGACCGTACATACATCTGTGGAATAAAAAACGTCGCAAGCACTCCATCTTATTCGTTTTTTACTGCCTCAAACATCATCTTCATCTCTGATAGGCATGAAGGACTCAAACTTCGACAGACGATAGAAAAAAACAAACATTTTAGGCATGGTTAGATTAGGACACTCGTCACTTTGGAAAGTGTAGTCAGTCATGTGAGCTTTAATCCGATTTCAAGATACGTTTCAGGCATCGAAAAGACCACCTCTGTCCTTAGTCGAAAACCTTTCTTGAACCTGGAATTTAATCGAAATATTCATGAAAGAAAAACAACAGCATTGCTGAATATGGGTGGATTCAGTGTTAGATCTAATTACCAGCCCCGTGACGTCGCGTGCAACTAATTCTGGCATCGTAAGCCCTTGGAAGCTAGTTCCGACAAATGTTATAGGGGTTTTAAGACCATTTTAATCTGATTTAATTATATTTCATGATCGATGTGAAAGCTAGCGATAGTATGAACAACAATTATCATCACGGCATTCTGCACTAGCACCATTGGCGGATACAAGGCGGGCTAGGGCGCTCTACCCCCCCCAGTAATTTCTGAGTGATTATAGTTAATGAGTAGACAGGGGCTGATCCGGGGTAATCGTGGGGAAACTTGAGCCGCCTAGCTCCCCGATAGTTAGTCCTGGATCCGCCACTGGCTAGTACAGCACGGTAGATAATTGAAAATAAACATTATATACATTTATGCATTTTGCTATGTGCATAAATGCAGCATTCATGTTTTTGCAGCATCAGTATATGTTATGATTTTTGTACATTTTATGATAATCCATGGACGCCACTCTGAGTAAAGTAGGCAAAGAGCGTGTTGGAATGCGCGTCGAGAATATCAGCATACATTTCAACTCTAACTGCATCAAGCTATCCTTGGCTCAGTAAATCACAGACTCGTGAGAGGACGAAATGTTTTCTGGATGCATTTCTCCACCTAGCAGTCTTAGACTGACTGTTTTTCACCTATAATACGACAAAAAACCGTGAATGGCGAATCCCTGGGTCGCTCTGCCGCCCGCCCCGCCGTAAGCCAGCCCTCCTGGCCGCAGAGCAGGGCCTGCAGCCGCCCACTGGACTATCCATTCTATTGCATTCTGCAACCAGCCCTTTGACAGCACCACTCCGAGGGGGTGGGTTTTAAAAAGCGTCGCAAACCGCGCCGCGCGGCCCCACAGGGTTGCCGGCCGGTGATTGGCCGGGCGGCGGTCACGTGACTGGCGGTGTGGTCAGGAGCGGGCTGGCGGCGTGCGGCCGGCGGCTCGGCGGCAGCGGCAGCGGCCACCAGCTGAGCGCGGCAAGCACATGGCCGCGCGCCGCGGCTCGCACTGTCGCTGCAATATTCATACAGCCGGCGCCGACGCTGGTCGCGATCGTGAGCGCGCGCGAGGCCACGAGCGGACCGCTGCGCGACCCGAGTGTGAGCGGAGGAGTGCGCGAGTTCGGGGAACGCGGCCCTTGAGCCTGGTGTGAGTCATCATCCGATACATCGGACTGAGCGCTCGCACGAGTGGCTGCGAGCTGTGTGAAGACGGGCAGTGATGCTGGCGGCATCCGCTGCTGCATCGGCACCCGCTAGCTGACGGCGGAACTGCGTGTCAGTGCACCTGTGCTATGGTGGTGATCCTCCGGCGCTGCGATGGCCGTGTCTGAAACTGGGTTCATCAGCAGCCAGCCTTCGATGGCCGAGTACATGTGCTCCATCAACCCGCTGCTGCAAGACTCCTCTTCAGCCAACATGGGCGAGATGCCGATGGTGGCGCCGGCCTTTCTGGAGGACATGGGTCCAGGAGGCATGCAGGAAGTGACAGAGTATCCCTGGATGAAGGAGAAGAAGCCGCAGAAGAAGGCACAGCCAGGTAAGTGCCAGAATCATGTTGTTATGCTATGACTGGAACGAACAGACAGCAGAGAAACTTTTAATTCGTAATGAGACCCTTAGAGGCAGGTATTTTTGGTGTATCTGCTTTGGGTATCAATTGACAGACATGCTGTTGACACTGACAGACGGAACTCTTAAGATGTGACTCAAACGTTAGGTGCCAGTGGAAAGGGTTGTAACACGCGAAAAGGTGTAATATGTGTGACTTCGGAAGCAAATGCGTTCATTTCATGTGAGACAATGCTGTTACTTGAGACATCTCATTCGCATGAAGTAAGACGCTAACATTTCAGGCACCTACACGTGACGCAAGACGTGTGTGACGTTTGTGACGCGTTATTGATGCGGTGTGAAACAACGGCAGTCTCTCTGTGTGATGTATGGCGTCTGTGCTCTGTGGGAATGCACCGAGACACCTAATGATGACATGAGACGGACGGGTTACATTCCTGTATGGAGTGATACATGCCGGTGATGTGAGTTATTTGTCGGCGCTGTCGGATGAGAAAATCACCTGTGGTCAGGCGGCGACGGCTTACCTGCGCCGCTAATTTGACACTGATGTGCCGCTGGTGCTTTGTCTACTGATTTTGGGGAGGGCGAGACGCGTCCCACTGCTGTTCCGCCTCGGAGCGTGGCAGCGGCGCTGAGGGATTACACGTCTGGTGGCTTCTAACTGTGCCCATGCAGTCGGCGACAGCAGCTCAATTGTGTGGCAACTGATGTCTTTCCGGAGGAAAATGACAGCCTGGCATCTTCAATAATTTGTAACACACCTGTTGTGGCTTTGCTTTATTCTCACTGGAAACATACATAAATGAGGTTTGGCTGCTAACAAAGTTGGTTAATTTGTAGGCATACTATCCGCAGGTCATTATGCGTATGACAGCTCTATAGTTCCTTTTCTTTGGGAGATTGGCACCCTTGGGATTCATTTCATAACCCATAGTGGATGCAATGTACATGGCAGAAAATTTACTTCGCCCAGCAGGTCAAGAAGATCTTTCAATTAAGCTTGGTGAGGTTTAGTCGTGAATTCTTTTATCGGAATGTGGCTGGTCGTTTCCAGGTACAGTTTCGCAGGCATACAATGTCGCTACCGGAAAAGTTGTTTTGGGGAGTGAATGTTTCGCCTTTCTCTAAAAAGAAAAAAACGCTTTAGATATCCAAAAACTCTTTAGGATTTGGTTTAATTGTGTTCTTATACTCAGGCTGATTGATACATCAATTTCATATTTTCCAATACATTTAAATCCGATTTTTCCCATAAGAAAATGGGAAGCGGCTCCCCTCCTATTATGACACTCATGGTTGCAAACATTGCAGAACATCATGGATATTTGGATTCCGTGGGTGGTTTTTGGTTATGGAAAAACAAGTTTTTGCTTGGCACCGCTGCATCCGTTCTTGCATCGTTAGCTCAAAATGCTTAAAGGATCTAATACTATTCTGAACTTAAGCAATTGTTCTAAAACATTAGTTAGTTTTGAAGCTGGTCTTAACTTATTTTTCTTTTCCAGCCCAGAGCAGACTTAGTCAGAATAATCGTACTTATCCTTGGCAACAGTAACGGGGCATGCCAAGACGTGCTTTTTTGTCCCCAATGCAAGGCAAACTCTCATGTGCTTTGCTTATAGATAAAACAGATAGTTGGTTTGGGGAGGAAAGCCAATGAGAAAATGGCAGACAAGTGCGGATTGGGAACGGGAATGGAATATTAATCAGCATTTGATGTTTCAGTACACATGACTCCATAATAAGTGATAAGTGATAGATTGACAACCAACGATAGATCGTCTACTTGCTCACTAAAATTTGTATTCAATAATTTTGGGTTGTTGCAAGCCCTTCTTACCTCTGCGGTGAATGATATAAAATACTATTGTTCCATACAATATATAGGAAACGAATCTAAGCAGTGTTGATATTAATGCCCATATCAATCAAATAGCATTTGAGGGAAATTGAACTATTTTGTATAACGTTGACTGAAAAATCAAGACAAGCCAAAGCCGATTCAGGTCTCTGAATTGTGCTATGGGTGTCATGGATCCCACAGTCACGTTCCAAAAGTAACGGAGCATCCCGTGACTTCCGATCCGCTGATGACCTAGCATCTGAGTCATGACGTCCTGGAATGACATTTACGACCCCTCCCTCCAGGGTGGGGTGGGGACCACATCGTTAAAACCCCGGATAAATAATGTCCTTTTCTTCTCCGTGGAGCTCCAAAGCCTTGAAGGTTAACGCGTCTTTCTGAAATTCCCTATAGAGGGCATATTGTAATGTGCTAAAACACATCAAAAAGCATGTTCGCTGCTCAGTGTTTGGTACTTATGTTGGTTATGAACAATATGCTTCCTAATTTGCTGGTCAAACAGCGTTTGAAATAATTTTGTGAGATCCAGCACGTGTAACTTCAAAGAGAGAGTTTTGATGGGCGAGAGAGATTGAGAGTGATACTGCTGATGAAAAAATATATCCTACATGCCGAACGGATTATTGTTTCCCAAAGCTTTGTACTCAATTTTGAATAAGCAACCTTCAAGTTTGTATAGCACCGTAGCCTCCCTGTAGTTATGTTTAGGCGTGTATTCAAGGAGGGGCATCTCCATGCTCTGCTTGCGCCAAAAGTACCAAAATTGCAGGCCTCCAGACGGTTTGGTGAACTGTGTACCCGTGTGTCAGCGCCTCGGTTTCCAATGTGATTTGTTTTATTCTAAAATTTCAGCTGCCCAGTTAATGAACAACCAGGTTCGCCTCCACCGCAATCCCAAAGACAACAGCACCCTTATGTTAACACCTAAAATGAAACTAAAATGGTTACGGCACACCCTGCAAGGACGTAACAACAAATAAAGTATTGCTACCCCCAGACAAGTTGGTTCGGATTAGTTAGTACCAATATAACAACACTGAGACAGTAGGTCTTCGGAAATACCTAAAGCCCTAGTCCACCAAGCCACCTGGTTAGTCAGAATTTGAGAGATCAAGGAATATTCAGCAAGGCATTGTTAGTGGGATATGTTAGAATGTAGATGGAAATAAAGAGACAACAATTCTAAATACCATGGAGATGCTCCCCTTGTTTAACTTGTGTCATGATTTACCTTCTGGGTTTTAATGGCTCATAAAATGTTAAGATTATCAGTGTCATCCAGAAGCTCCCCCGTTGTGGAGATTGCGGGGACCAGAGCACACTCTGTTCAGTGGGACAGTCCGGATCCTGAGCTGAGACACGTGCCACAGGAAGCGGGCGCCCGGAACCACTAAGCCACCCCTGAGCTTCCCTCTCCCGGTCCTCAATGGACCGAGAGAGGAAAATGACGTTAGAAATGAAATTTTGACAGTGATGCTTAAATATATTTTGGTACCTTCATAATTACATTTTAACCCAGTAGCCTTGAAGGTCATGTTAGAACCCCCATTATTTTTTATATATTTGGGGGTACAATGTCGGAATAAGGGCGCATTAAAATGACTTCTCTCGTTTTTTACGTTAAAAAAACTACTAGTTTTACGGTACGGGGAATATATCTGACAATCTTACAGACAGCAGGGGACAATAATCACGAGGCCTAGCCGGAATATATCTGCCTTTATGTTACGGGTAGTTTCTTGTCAGCGGCCAGTTCAAGATTGACTAGCACGTTTAATTTTTCGGTGGTGATGCTTATGAACATGCACGGTAAAAGACGCCATGGAGTGGAGGGTGGAGAGGAGCAGAAGGGCTCTGGAAAGTTCCCGCTCTGGTGAAGCCTGTCCCGCAGTGAACGGTGAGTGTTAGGGCACAGGAAGCTGCGACATTTCAGAGGGCTCTCAAGTCTACAAGGTTGATATATAAGTTCAAATCTCCTTTAATTATCATGTTGGCTTCAAAGAGGAATATCGATATACCTTAACTGTTTAATTTGCATCATTTTATAGCATACTTTAAACCCGGATTTATCGTTTTTTACGTGGACCACCTAGTTCGCTTACTTTCGTCGCGCACACATCACTACGCCTCGAGTACACACAAAGCCGCCTAATAGGAACCCTGGTGAAGCATTCTGTAAAAAGAAAACCAAAGGGACTTTTGGGGTTTTATTTAGATTCAGAAGAGTGCTTTGCACCTGGCAGGAAACGAAGATTTCATTTTAGTATTTGCGAGCTGAATCAGTAGGAGAGACTCGTCACTTGACCATGGCACGCAGGGTCGGATCCAGACCGACGGTTAGGGGCAAGGGGCCCAAAAATCGTGAAAAATATTCATTTTTAAGGAAATCGGTGACAATGGGATGGTTTGAGCGGAATTTCCCGGTTTGAATCCCCCCGCCCGAGATCCGCCAGTGACCGCACGTGCAAGTTTATGATTAAGGTTATTTAAAAAAAAACAGATTTAATTTCGGTTGCCTCGAAGAAACCTACACTTCTTAAAGGAATGTGGTACAACGATAATGGGATGCAAACTGAGGTAGCCATGCGATAGAACATGCCACGAAACCGCTTGGCCCAGAAATCACCCATCGCGGAGAACAATGTTAAATTTCATCCCCACCGACCCCGTCCTCCCGGGTGTTTAGGTGATATTAGGCGATCTTAGGAAAGTGACGTCATGCCCACGTCCCGCTGCACGGGCTGCACGGACAAATATTCTTGCTTGGATATCTGTAAAACCAGGTGATAAACATGAGTTTAGCACTGTCGGTTATCAATGCATATAACTTGATTTATTGAATAGTTTAAATCGTTAAATAGTAAAGAGTATAATTGATATATAAAAATATAGGCTTATTAGCCATTTGCAGAAATAATACAACATCTATTATTTTCAGCATAGACTAGCCCTAAAACCACCACAGTCTGGAACTGCAACAAGGTGCCACATTTCCTTGAAAGAGAATGTAGCACCTTCATAATGACACTTGAACTTTTCCTGATAGCCACGCGATAGAGCATGCAGAAATACCACTTGATCGATATTTAATTTGTTCCATACCTTACCGTTCGCAGAAGAAGGTAAAATTGCATTGCTTACCAACCCTGTCCTCCCCGGTTGCTTACGTGTTTTAAGACTAGGGAAGTGACGTCACGCTCAATCCTCGCTGCGCGTGTTGCGGGACAATTTTTTCTAGCTTTGCCATCTTTAAACACGGATGGTAAACATGACTTTAGTACTGATGGTTATAAATGCGCGTAATTTGTTTTATTTTATAGTTTGAAACGTGAAATATGTTTTTATATATTTATAAAAATACAAGGCATTGACAAATGCCACTTTGGTTCCTAATAGTAACCACTTTTAGCTAAAAACGCTTCATTTGTATCCGTACTCATTTTTGGCACAAATTAAACGGGTTTAATATGGCAAAAACCATTACCAGTTTATACGCCAATTTGACGTCACGCTATTTTGAATACTTTTTATTGTGAACACATCCACAATAAATTAAACGATTCATTAGGCGTATTAGGCATTTTTCAGCATATAAAAGATCAAAGCAATTATCTTCAACATGCATTTCCCCTAAAACCACCACAGTCTGGAATTGCACTAAGGTGCCACGTTCCCTTAAAGTAGCGTCGCATGCGAGTGAGGCGAGTGATCGTGCAACCGTGCAGCGTCCCTAAAAATCGCGTTGAAGATCGCCAGTTCGCGTTTTGCGCTAACGAGCGGCGGGAGTGTGCTGTTTGCGGGGCAGAGTGAACAGACAACGCTTGGAATGTCCTATAATTATCACAACAAGAAAATTCACACATAAAAATGCCAAATAGCATCGCCGCAGTTAGCATCTCAGCATGTTTTCCCGATTTACTGACCACAAATGTAAGAGGAGTACCTGATTCCCAGTTTCGAAAGATTCGTGAATCGGTTTGGCATGCAATACAATTGTTTTCAGCGATCATTAGATCAGCGTCATTTTTCACTTGGGTATATAGAGGCAATTTGTTTGTTTCAGTGCTGTTATGTCTTGCTCCAAATAAAAACTGGATTTTTAACGACTGGTTAACCCATTGGATACCAAAGTTTAGCCTTGCGAGGAACTTTTTCAATGCTTTCACATGAGAGCTCACAGTGCCGGTAAGATACCTTAAAAGCAGTTTTGTGTCTTTCTTAATAAGATCTTTGTTGTCCTAAGAGACCCTGACATCTGGTACAACATCTTAGCGGAGCGTTCTTGCGGCATGCGAGATGTAGTTTGATGCTGGTATGAGAACTTCTTGATGTATTTATGTATTTCATTACTATGACTGAAGAATGTTGAGAAGTGCACACAGCTCGGATATCAAGAACGCTGAGAGTGCCGAGCTGCAGCCAAAAAGGCTCTCAAAATCGGCTGTCCGATTGTCAATGAGATTTTCAAGACGGGAAAATGTACTGAAAGTTTGAAAAGTTTAAAAGTAGTATTGTGTGCATGCAAATGTGGGCGTGGTTTTGCACAAGTATCTCTTATGTATCTCTGCGATTTATGTCCTTGGTGTTGAACAATGGCGCATTTTTTATATAGAAATAGCCAATTTTCTACGTTATGTATGCTCATTATGCATGAATAATAATAATTCAGTGATTGTTGAGGTTCAACGACGCGCCAACTGCCAAGGTTTACGGCGTCGCCAATTCTCACCCTACTAGAAAAGATTTGGGGATCAGATCGACTTATTCAAAGGCCTAGCCGGGAATTGAACCCGTATCCGGTGTCTTAGAGGACTTTGATGCTATCCACTATGCCACTCACCCCCTCATTATGAAAGAAAAGTCTGTATGAAAATTGATAGGGGTTTTCCCACACGCCACATCTTTTTGCAACAAGTTTCCCAGAAAGCAGGATGCACAAAACCTTAGCAGGTGCGGACGCAGACCCGAGTTCTGGGGGGGGGCAAACCCATGTCTGCCTCTCCTCCTAGGGGGGACGTGCAATTTGGGTGCTCGACACAGACCTAGTATAAGCTGCCTCTCCAAGTACATGATCGCGCTCTCCTGGGGGGTGGAAGCGAATATTTTTTTGCTCGAGAGACCTAGTGTAAACACTTTTTTCTAACAAATGTATCCGGTCTTTGGGGGGCCAAAATATAGTTTGGCCCCCTACAGCGCTTGGGGGGCATGACTGGAATGCCCCCCACTCCCCTGCGTCCGCCAATGAACCTTAGTTTGTTTCAAAATTAACTTCAAACACGTGCTGATGTCGACCCTTGAATGCAGCATGTTCGTGAAGACAATAGTTTAACCTTGCTGGCATTGCAGTTGCTTTAAACAAAGTTTCCCATAGTTAATCCTCGCTGATTTGCAAATCACCTTAATGGATGGCCACTACCAAAGTATGCTTGTACCTGCGTGCTGAGATGCTATTACTGTGGTGCTAATGTCACTGCCAATTTTCTCATGCAATTTGGAAACTCTTTCATCATGCGAAGGGGTTTCTTGTTTATGTTCTCTTGTTGGAGCTTACCTCGCTTACCTTTAAGTTCAACGATTACCAAGAGTGTTGGCTGGATTGTTTCAGTGCAATGACTGCTTTACTCTTGCCTAAAAACGGTAAATAATAAGGGGGGAGAATCGGTTGTAATCCACAACATGGACAGAAAATAATTTGTATCTCCCCTCCTCCCTTTTCAAGCCAAAGCAGCCGATAATATATTTTAGTTTCTGGGTTTAACATTTCCTTCCCCAGGAAAACACTCGATCTAGTTTTGCAAGTTGCAGAAGAAAGGTGAAAAATACTAAACAGTATTTAGTTTCTAGTCCAAATACAGTTTCCACCGAATGCATCACTGTCACACAGCACAATATTTCAACTTAAATTTCAGATATTTAAAAATAAGTAAACTATTGCCTTAAAGGGGAGTGTGCCATCTTTATCGTGGAATTTCAACTGATATCACCATGTGATAGAGCGTAACAGGAAACAGCAGGTCTTATATTCCAATGGTCCCAGAACTCGCCGTTTGCGGAGAAACAACGTACATTTAGCGTAGGTATCGAACCCATCAAACCCGAATTACCCTGTATGGTGCTGTCTCAAAGTCTACACGTCAACCGTGAGCCGTTAGGCCCATAGGCATGTGGAGCTCAGCAGTCGATATTGGTGTGCTGAAAAAGTAGTGCACTTATGAAACGCTGCATTTTCCGTAAAGGCTGAGTTTTATTAAAACTGAAATACGGAACTAGGATCTTTTTCAGCATGTGACTGAAAGCTCAGTTAAAATTCCACAGAGGTGCCGAGGTTGTTCTAGATACATTTTGGTGTTTGATGGCATACAAACAGTTAATGCAGTGTTTCTGTTGCCAACTCCCACTCATAGGTGGGTCTAGGATTTCGGGTGGGAGAGAGCATTTTGGCAATGGGGTGTCATTTTGATTTCGGAGGGGGCGCCACTTGGTCCTCGAGGGGGCACCACTTGGGCCTGGAGGGGACACCATTTTGGCCTGGAAGGGGTGCCATTTGGATCTGGAGGGCAGCCACTTGGTCCTGGAGGGGGCACCATTTAGTCCTGGAGGTGGTGCTGTTTTGGCCCGGAGGGGGCGCCATTTTGACCAGGGGCGCTGATTATTAATGCGTGTTTTATCAGAGGAGCGCAAACTTGCATCGGCGGGAAGGGGAAGAGGGATCCATCAAAGGTGTGGGAAGTAACGTTTGAGTGAGCGCCGGGGCGGTTCCAGGGGGGAGGGGTCCATTAGGGGCGAGGGATGCACCCACCCTGCCTTGCCCCCTGGATCCGTCTCTGTTCGCACTCTGTTTGTGAGGATCGTGGGGAATAAATCATTTTCCACAGAGGGAACGTTGTTCTTGATGTCTGCACATTTTTATTATTATTCTATAAACATGTGATCCGATGGTCCCCAATTGCCGCCTAAGCATGTTATTCCAATTTTCCGCAAACAATTTCTGACAAAGGTAGTTCCCTGAACTAAAAAAAAGACTAACATGTGTTATTTTATTATTGCATCGATAACTCAGCGCTGTTTTATTGTTTCTCTTCTTTTCACAGCACTTGCAATTTTTGTGTGAAAATGCATGGTTGATCTTGGCACTGAAAAAGGTGGAACTAGCCGTTTTACTTGCGTCGCAAAGCACAATTTATTTTAGACCAAGTATCGAAAATGCATTCAAGGTCACCGCTATTTCTGATCTGAAAAGGTATATTGGTATTATAGCGCAATGACGGTGGCTCACTTTTATTTCATGAGCTCCGTAGTCGGCCGGAGCGTCATCACCGACCACGAAGTGCGGGGGGGGTGAAGGGGAAAGAGGGCCTGTCAAAGACGTCTTAATTTCTGCCTGACAAAGATCATCCCCTCTTAACCCAAAAGCGCTTCAGATTTGTGCTCCCTGTCACCTCATTATCATGCTCGTGATAAAAATCCTCGGCATTTCGTTGGTATTTAGTCTGATGGCTTCAATAAGTCTGTTCTTTTCTACTCTAATTCGCACATGTATCCAATGTCTCCTTAACAATTGTGTACCCTCAGTTTATCTCTTTAGCTGAGGAAGGTCATGTTTGACATAAAATGATGACAGGTCCCAAGCTATTTTGCTTGCAAGAAGAATACCAGATGGGCATAAAGCAAATATGGGTGTCTGGAAGAGGCACTTTGCACTCTTTGGGTGCCAAATGACCTACGCTGTCGGCGTTCCCTAAAACCCCAAATATGAGGATCATGATGACACGTCCTGTTC
This sequence comes from Lepas anatifera, assembly GCA_034440635.1. Taxonomy (NCBI): domain Eukaryota; kingdom Metazoa; phylum Arthropoda; class Thecostraca; family Lepadidae; genus Lepas; species Lepas anatifera. The sequence continues at coordinate 28,953 of JAOTON010001056.1, read as the reverse complement.
TAGAGTGTTTGAAAACAAAGGAGGCCATTCAACCGAAGAGATTTACAGACTAAGTAGTTTTTAGGCTCTACAACGAAGATCTCGTACATTGACCCCCTAGCCTTATTGCTTTGACAAGAGTTGTCTTTGATCCAGACCATTGACTCAGAACGTAGATTCTTTTCAGTGCTGTATCTTATTTATTTGTTTTATTAGAGCCACTCCCAACAGGCACACATGCTCAATTATAGGGAGTATTTGCGTGGCTGTTTAAGGATCCTCTCCACCGGGTCAGATCGGACATGGAAGGCGGCTTCCCGCCGTGGGGATTGGACCCTTGTAAATCTATGCTGTCCGATCTGAAAACGGGCAACGAAGCCACTAGGCTACCCGGCTACTATAGTATACTATACTATAGCATATTTAAGTATTGCGAATTCCCAGGCTTTAGTGAATGACAGTAGCACGTTTCCTATTGGAATTTACATCTCAAAACCAATCACTGTGTGACAAAAGCATAGCATTTGCACCGGATGTAACAGGTCCAGAGAAATAAACGAAGGAAAATTATGAATTCCACAAACACACGTTTTTATTTCATTTATAACGTACAGTTGAATCCATGCATTAAAACCTGCTGAAGCAAACCGATCCGCCTAGTCTAGGTGTTCCTCACGGTCTGAACTGGCGGGACATATATTTATTCGCTGTCAATTAGCACTACACTGATACAACACTGAGCTGTGGCGGACCCACGACTTTACTGGGGGGGGCTCAAGCCCCACCGACCATTGCCTCCGATCAGCCTCCGCCTATGCATTAGCTATAGGTACTCGAACATTGGGGGAGGGGGGGCTTGAGCCCACCTGCCCCCCCTTATATCCGCCACTGACACGGTATTCACAATGGAAATGCCCACAGATCACTTGACGCACCTGTAACCTGATGTAAGGTGGGCAGCATTATTTCTGCGTAAGGCCGATGCACACAAGTAACACTCTAGGCGTTTTTTTTTGCATAAGCTAACTAATATACCAGGCCTCAAGTTAAACTATGTTGTGTGCTATGTTGTCGCTACTTTGCATATAATGACGTCAATGTAGAAAAGACCAGTTTTACTGAATCAGTTTTTACAACATTGCCCCCAGTTGCCAATCTGTTACAGATATCGAATATTCAAGACTGTCATTTGGAACACGGTATCCTTAGCACAACATGGTATACTTTGTTTTCTTGCTAATTGATGCATATTGCAATGGTGACCTTCCAAAAATAGCAATGCAGCTGATGCAAGTTACCCTGCACTGGGGCGGGTCAAAAAAATTAGGGGCAGGGTGCAAGGTGAAAAAAACGTGAAGAGCAGGCGCTTCTTCTGACCCCATTTGCATCGTTGTTTCATGTGCGATTTTCTAGTTATGGCCGTTGATGCATTCAACCCGTAATGCAACTAGCCCCGGTCTCCTCTATCCACAGGTGACACAATGCCGTTGGATGGAGGCAGGAAGGCAAACTATTTGAGCCCTGGGAAGCTAGTTGAGGAATGTTGACCTAAATTCAGGCCATTTTCCGTTAAAAATGTAAACGCTGAATTCCGTTGATGTCAGCCTGACCTATTGTCACCTCAGTTGACTGCCATAACTAAGTTTGGTCACAGTGTTGCGGGTTTAGCGGTCCACGAATGCTTATTCACAAGGAGATGTATCGATGGCAGTGGCTAAGCCACCATTTTTTTGCATGAGTGCAAAATTGGGGAACAAAGGTCAAACGAGTCTCCACTTTGCAATGGCCCTATTTTTGCGTAGTGCATCGCTTGCGTACTGGCGTAGTACATCACTCGCGTAGACTTGGTACACAGACATGATCCTTCATTTGGAACACACACATATTGCCTATTTTGCCGCGTACATGCATGGCTGACTCTTAAACTGAGCGTAAAATAGTTGAACAAATTGCAGGTACTCCTACGGCACCTTACCACCGCCATCAACCCCACGTATGCATGTAACTTTGTACAAAGAACAGAAGCGAAGCCATTCCTAGCTTGAACTTCCTTTTGAGAATACTGTGTGTCAGAACCAAGCCATCCATACTCTGCCTTCCTCGCTTTTAAGTCCCGTATATACACTCCATCCCTTCCACAGTTTCACCCTTTATAAGACGGGGTAGGCCCCTGCCTCTTGGTTTGTGTCGAACACGTCAGTCTCCTTCAATCCCATCTGCGTGTTTAGCTGGGGCCACACACTTTCTGAAAAATGAAAATTAAACTTCAAGTATAAGCTCAAGTTAGATAATATCATTGCAATATATACCCGTCCCTTTTGATATTTATGGTGACCCCATGTCTCTGTCCCCGGAGACGTCTTAAAATACCTCGAAGTGGGCCAAACGCAAACCATAAGATCGCACAACTGTTTAACACGTGCCTTGTTTGGGTCTCTCTGGTGCTACGCTCCCCGCTGGAAGAGCAAAATTTCCCAACCGCATCTTATTTCCTAGCAAAGCTGGAGTAACCTTTTGGTCGACATTCAAGAGCCCTTGAAGAGATGAAATTAAGTCAGAATGATCAATTTTAGGTCCTCTGTCAAATAGAAAATTACCTAAAAACGGGAAAATCATCCAAATCGGACGAAATGATTACTCATCACTGCACACTGCCAAGAACTTGCGTCCCTACCCTCCCTCCTTCCGGTCAACAGTATTTCCCTTCTAGGGAGTCATGTTGTGGGTTGCCCCCTCCCCCATCCCGCACTTCAACTTGGGGTCTGGATCCGCCAGTGACTTTTGTCATTCGGAGGCGTTCTAGCTGTAACCATGTATATTAATAAAACGATATAACAAAACGTTGGGCTCCTTATGCCTCTTTAAACTCCAATATTTTAGAACCCTGCACTGAACAATCACCATGGTACCAACAGGCAGTAAACGGAAGCCTCGAGCAGAGCATGCCATCCGCAGCGATATTTTTCATTGAAACTAGCAACCTTTGTATTCGTTTCACACAGGAAAAACGTATTGACCTAATTATTTATTGAGGCCCACAAATTTATTACCATTCACATTTAATAGTGCGTCTGTAAAAATAAACCCACGTGCTTATATACAAATAATTATAGAAAAGTGCTTTAAAAAAATACAACAATTTACGAATATTGACACTTTAAACGACAGTAGTATTCATACGCATGGCCAAAATATTGCTGAAGTGCAGTTTATTGAGCCTTGTCTCACTATCCCATTTCTCTCCACAACGGGCCTCAGTTCTCCTGACCCTGTCTCAATCATCCAACGCTATAGCTTTTTATCGTCAGCAACCAGTTTGAGGCAATTTTGAGCAATTTGAGCCTCAAAACCCGTGAAGTAAAAAAATGGAATGTTACTTTCTCTCCAACCGTATCACCTTTAGGAGTTAGAAATATTTCTTGATTTCCTAAAAAATATTCAAACTTGTTTAAGTTTGCCTCCAACTTCTCCTCATACTGCGCTGCCGAAGCTCACCAGGGTCCATACCATCTCGCCAATATATTCGGGGCTTTGGATCTGTCACTTAGATGCTGCAAAATGTGTCTTAACATGTATAAAGACATAGTTAGACTTACCTTCTGGGCTCCAGCTGGTTTGAGCTTCGAAGAGCTTGCACTTGTCTGCAAAGTGTTGCCGAACCAAGATCACAGGCAAACATTGCGCCGAAAAGTAATGTATAAAGGAATATTTCTCAAGTGCAAAACAAACACCCTGGGTGCTACTTTTGGCACTTATTTTGATTTGGATGTTTCATTAAGCGTTCTTAGCTCTTACACAGCATACAATTGAGTAACAGGTGTCATGATCTGAACCATGTTAGGCTAAAGCACCGCCTGTGAGCTTGAGTCTCCCGCCATTTTAGTCGTCATCACCCAAAGAGTACTTGTAGCATTATGTGGATACTTTCAAGAGGGACGATGGCTGGTATCCACTTGGTGTTAGCGATGTAATAGTTTGCGGGTGCCAATGCAACACGCAAACCAGTAATGTGTTCTTGCATAAGTATTCGCAACACCTACATGTGCTAATTCTTACCGCACAGTTACGTTCGCGGTATTATGGTGCTACTCAACCTTGTTGTGCCAGGAGGCGAAGATGGCGTTGCTGGACTTGCTTACATGCTGTCATTTGGCTTGACAGCCGATAGCCATGCCGGTGAATTCCTTCTTCTGCTGAAGAAGGTGGGAAAAGAGGTGGCACTAGACTTAAACAGTCCAAATTAGCTGAAACTAAAGCCGGTGGAGACCCTATCGGACCCTGAATAACTTCAAAAGCCTAGGATATAGGATTCCCATATGTAAGTAACTGCATTCATTGTAAATTTAATACTGTGAAGTATTTAAGGGGATAAGTGCGTCGACATGTTTTGAGATGGCATCCGAGCACGTGGTCGATGCCGGGTGCCAGCATGTTGTCATCGCCAACCACAGTCAACCACATAAAAATGGGATGAACTGAGGACTCTAACCATCGGTTTTGATGTGATGTCAATCTGTAAAAACGTTTTATGCGTGCTTGCAGGTTTGCTCAAAGACTAAGTACTCTTCCGTTAAAATGGAGCAAGGAGGAAGTGAAATATGTTTTACCTATGCTTAAGCTTTTGGTTAGCTGCCGAGCTCCATCGAAACATGGGCTGTACTTCTTGGTGTGGTTTGTTGTCGTTGAGATTTTCGCCTTCGGGCAGTTCAGTTCAGTTCAGTTATGGCTTGGTACATCCTCACAAGATATGGTTTTTGATATATCGCGTCAAGTAAGAAAAAAACTTTGAAGGGTTGTGCATCATGTGTGACAAAATAACAGTGCGAGAAAAACCTTTGCATTCGGTAGGTCAGACATTGAAACGTTGTCTCGTAAGCCCTTAAAAGACCGTCGTTGAAGTCAGAACGACCTGGAAAGTGACATGCCTGATGTGGAAGAGCCTTACAGCTGCGAATGCAGAGCCCAACCTTCGCTTTCCCGCGTTTGTCTTCGGGAGTGGATGAGGCATGCCGATTGTTTGACGAGTGTGATGATGATGACTAACACCTGACAGCAATGGTCTCAGTGCGAGCTCCTCACCGGTGGCTAGAATTTCACGTGATAAATGTTACTCAATAAGCCGATGAGCACTGAGCACACCAAGCTGCACCACGCCACGAAAGTTATGTTCAGACTTGTAATTTCCAGTATTCACTTGGGCACTAACGCTAATGGGCTTTCAAACACGGTTAAGCTGTGCGGCTCCACGCGTACCATAAATATAGTCTATAGATGCAATATCTCATGACAGATATGACAAGGCCTTCCGCGAAATGTTCAGAACTGAATTTGGTATAAGTTGGATCTCGAAGAATTCAACACGATCTGCTCTTTATAAAAAGCATTTATTCTGGAAAAATAGACTCTGAAATTATGTTAAGTAAATTTCCTCTACACGTGCCATCTCGATCAACTCGCACGCGTCATCCTTTCGCGGAGCGGCGCGGGCGCGTGAGCACTGTGGGCCATGGGCTTTTGTGTCGGATCCTGCGGGCAATGAATGCCTTCTTATCATGTTCCAGTTCCGACCTATTTTTAGAATCGTTTAGCAGTTTTAAAGTCAATGTTTTAAAATACATACGTTCACCCCGTGTACTTGCTGCGAGCTAGCGCTATCGCCGCAACAGGTAATTTTTAGACCATGTATTTTCTCTAGCTTTTAATTCATGTTTTACCAGTATCATTTATCCTCGGGGAGGAACATACAAACCTAGGATGATTCATTTCATTGTTCTCATGTGTGTTACGTGTCGTTTACTCGAAGTGTATTTTGTTTATTTTTAGGCTCTGACTTCGCCTGTAAATGGATATCCATCTGATGGCGATATAAATAAATAAATAAATAAAGTTGACGCGCATGAGTAAAGTGCAATGAGGATGCCAGTGCATTTGACTGTCGTGCGGTCAATGTGAGTTTGGTACGAAGGATAACGGTCCATATAAATTCCGATGACTGTAACTTCACGCGATTATGAAGTGACTGCGTCACCTAACACGTAGGTTCACCTGTGGTATATATTTGAGTATACCTAGCTGTTGTTCTTAGATCCATCACCTGTGTTTTGAAGGCATTTATTTTCAATGAATTTTGGGAGAGCCAGTCGAGCAGGACGCAACGATCTTTTTCAAGAGATTACATCATGTTTGGGAGGCGCACTTTAGAATTTTATATCAATAACTGTATCGTTGCCGAATTGAATGATTGGCAAACTGAATGACTGGTGTATAACTTAAGTTCAATGGCAAAGACTGAAAACATCCGACAGGAGGTAGATTTGCCCTGAAAAACACGACTTGTGTTCGAAAAAGGTTCTGACAAAGTTTTGCATCCATTTGGGACGTTTTGATTTACTGCTTTTGGTTTTATAAGTCAAATCTGACATGGGTCATAACTTCAAAAAATTCAGAGAATTTCATTAATACGAGAATCTAGATTTTCTTCCACCTATGGCTGACTTTGTTTCGTTGGTCACTACCTTAAGTGCTGTCTCGGTTGGAGTGCTGCGCTGTGTTCCAAGAGAATAGACCTTTCGTTAAAGTAGGTGTCCAACTGCAGTTGAACACATGAAAATGCACTTGTAGCCGCCTGGTGCACAGACATGGCAATGCCACAAGAGCTCTCAGATGTTGGTAACAGCTCCAGTAATGCTGTGATAGAACAGGCTTGTACAGAAATCCAAACCCCGTGACCGGGTCCACTGAGACAACCCTCTACCGGCTGCTGGGTTTCCGGAGACGCCTTACCCGCTCTTTCATTCTTAGAGCAGGTTCTTCTCTCCATCCTCTTTCATCACTCGTAGAAACAGATAGTCGGATTTTGGTTGTATTTTCGGAGCTTTCGAACGTCTGTCAAATACGATATACCGCAACAGAAACAGATACAATAACGCAGTCATCAAACAGTGTGCAAATATAGCTATATAGCTTCACCATCTGAAAATCCGGTAAAGAACAATGTGCCAAGATATTCATGCACCTATATTATTAACACAAACCTGTGTAGGGCCCTGGTTCGCCTTCGCTTCAGTGGGGAGAGGGAGCTAAAACAACTCCCTCGAACTCTGGTCACCCGCGGGATAGCGAAAAACGTGATAGCTGGTGGATAGTCTATTAGAAATTGTGAAGAAACTACATCGACTATGTTTGGCTCACATCCATAGCAAGGTCATGGCAGGGCAAAGAATGTGAAAGTCTTGAGAAGTTTTATTTTTGTTCTAGCATCTAACTGGGTTGATTTAGAATCAATTGAAAGGGATCATTTGACTTCTCTCGCTACGGTTAATATGGCCACACATTTCTATACCGGGTCCAAAAGTAAAAAATGACCTGACCTTTGGTCAGATCAAGGTCACCATCTGAATTAACATAGTGGATATCCATAGCAATTGACTTGCCATGATAATCCGAAATTAGTGGAATAAAATTAAAAAGACATATTGCCATTTCCTGCGAAGCTTTGGCCTCTAGAGGCCGCAGCTCCAAACTTACAACATGACCATAGACAGTGGCCAAGATACTACGATCCAAAATGTTGCATCCAGAATTTGGAGCGATCATTTTTAGACAGACAATGCAAATTGTGTTGCTCTACTGTAAGAACTAATGAGTTATTCTGAAAAGTCCGAAAGGGAAGGCTTAAAGGCACCATCCTCATTTCAACAGCAAGGGTCAGTATGACACCGGGTGAAAAATGTCTATGGCTTATCTTGCAATAGCAAAACAATATATATATATATATATATATATATATATGTATATATATCGCACTCACCAAAAGCTACAGGGCTTATACATGCTTTACCATAAGGTGCCGCTGCTTATCTTTTGTGTAGGCACTCTAGAAAAAACCAACGGTACAAACCAGACAGAAGTCAGGGAAAAGGGAAAACATGGACAAACGGGCATGGGAATGTGACATGTCGGTTGACTGTTAATGCAATGGGAACAAAAACAATAAATTAAGGTCTTGAGCTGTCTCGTGAAAGGTTCTTTCATTTGCTTGCGCTGCTCTCAGATGTTTAATCGTTCCAAGGGAATAGGACATTTGCAAGGGGCAATGAGGGATCCATGTTTGAAATTAATAAATTTCTGAGTTGATTTTGACCCAGGTCTTCAAAGCCGGATACATTTACATTTCTATCTCTCATATTTTGATGTTCATTCACCTCAAAATGATGCTACTTTACAATTACACCAAGCCTATAGGCCAGTGTTTCGGGATCAGGTCACGGCGGGTACCCTGAAGGCGTGATCTTGTCCTTTCAGCGCCTACCAAATGAATGTCATCGAACAATAACATACTATGCTAGCATTTGGTGCGGCGTTAAAAGCTCTATAATTATAAAAATCGCTGAGGGAATTTGAAAATATCAATGCTAAGTCCTTGGCTTCATTGCCCACCTTCAGAGTGGATAGCATGGATAAACGTGGTTTCAATCCCCAAGGCGGGAAAGCTCATTCGGTGTTTCATCTGACCCAGTGGAGAGGATCCTTAAACACTCAGGCAAATATTCTGCTTAAAGGGAATGTGGCACCTTGGTCGAATCCTGGAATTTAGTGCAGTTAGGCGTACTTTTAGCCGAAAATAATGAAACCACTCATGATTTCTCTCAAAAATGTACAATAAGCTCAATATTTTTATTTTTAAAATACACCTCTAGAAAAAGAAATAAGTATCAGCCTGTGGATGATGTCACGATCTGGAAACCACTACCACACTTGAAACGCTTCAAAAACTTCGATTGGCTGATGCTCATCGTGACGTCAGCATATTCCGTCACACCAGCAGCTCACAGCAATGGCCGCCCGGTGAGGGGTTGATGAGGGGGTTGGTGTCAGGTAGGTTTTAGCTTTTTCTACGGAAATATCAAGTTCCAAGGCAAATGATATATGGAGTACCGGGTTTTCCGACTTGCTTTACAACTTGGCTATCTCAATTAAAATCACGTTATGAAGGTGCCAAATTCCCTTTAGTTGGGCAGGTAGGTCTGGTGGGACTTGTCCTGATAAAGCAGATTGAATTAAGATTTGATTATTTTTCTCCTACTTAATGCTTAACAAAATAAGATCTGCTAGGCTTTTCAGTCTCAGAACTAGAACGGAAATTTAGGCTCGGACTACATTGTGTCACAGTTGCTTCAGGCTATACAGTTGCGGAGCTAGAACGGTTATTTAGGCTCGGACTAACGTAGCCCACCTCAGGTTGTGCTCGAATACACTCTTCAGCACTGTAGCGACTCACAAGTGCCAGCCCAAAACGAGAGTTGTCCGACTACGCTGCCCAGAACTCCTAATCAATTTTTATGTATCTTTATTAGACACCCTTTGACTTCTAGTATCTTTATGCTTACGTGACGAAAAATAATTATCCGTATATCGGTTTTCGCCGCTAGCGTTTGAAACTGGCAATATTATGTTCTAGCTTATACAAAAGCTGAGAGAAGGTCGTCCTGTATCCCTGTCTTGGCCTAGAATGTATTTATTTGTCTGGATAGAGGAAAGTGATTTAGATGCAGTCTTATGGAAACAGCTCACTTTGTGCGCTTATGATAGTCAATATTGTTTACACAAAATATTTCACTCCCCTGTCTTTCCATTTCCATAGACACCTATTTTCCATTTTCTCTCCTGACTCAGCCATTTAAAGTAGAGGCCTCTAAATTACCGGTTGAAGCACATCTAAAAACCCGCACGCTGCCCACCCCCATCAGTCCCAGCCCATCCCCGTTACACTACGTTCAAGCCGGCGCCGCCACCGGACGGGAATCCATCAACGGGACACCTCGACGGTGCGGTGGCGGCGTCGCGTCGCGGCCGATGTCGCCGGCGACACGGCGGCAACAGAGACGAGCCGGCGACCCTTGATGGATGTCCGGGTAAGAGACCCGTCGCCGGCCGCGCCGCGTCGCCGTCGGCGCGTCGGCTCGGTTGCCGGGCTCCGGCGGTGCCGGCTGTAAAACTCTGGGCTGGCTGCCGCCGCGGACTCATCGCAGCCCCGCCCCATCTTCCGCTCCGTCGCGTCGCGTTTGCCGCGCGTCGGCCGTCGCTGCGTGACGCGGCCCACCGCCCCCATCGCGGCCGGCACGGCCCCATCAATCTGAGATTTCGGCCGGCCGCCCCCTCAGACCGGCCACTTTTTGTACACCCAGTGTGTTAAGGCTAGCAGAAAGCCGTGAGCGGTTTATTGTGTACAGCGTATTCGTCAGATGACCGACCACGTCGCATCAGTCGCATCAGAGGAACCTGATCGGTGGCTGGACATGCATTTTCATGAGCGCCAATAGACCATCGCTGCGGAAACAGAGTCGGTAACGCTACTGCTTGCTAATCTCACTTTCAAATGGTGTCGGCGTGCGTCGGTGCAGGCCGGCCCGACCGGGCGTCGAATGGAGACGACATTACCGCGCGCGCCCGTGATGGATCGGTCAAATTGCGGGCGCGGCGCCCGGCCGGCGCCCGTATATAATGCCCCGGTCTGCACCACTTGACGACGGGGAGTCGCCCCCGATGAGCTCCCGGGAGTTTCACGAGGCCTGTATCTGTCTATGTTTGTATTTCTCTCGGCGTTTTTCTGTTTGGTCGCTGATTATTTATCCATTTATTTGGCGTTGTGCGGCGACTCACCCTGCGCCCCCACGCTGTGACCCCGGCGGCACTTTCTCGCGTACGGCATTGACTGGCGGCGCCGGTGACGCGACGATTTCGGTGTCAGTCTGCGGCACGCTGACTTAACCATGGCGGCGAGAATCCCCCGCTGTCGAGAAACTGTCTCACTGTCACCGGCCGGCGGGCCGCCCAATCGCCGACCGCCGCCGCCCCCGCCCCCGCCGCCGCCCGCGCCGCCCCGGCCCTGTTTATGTAAATACACCGGCCGGTGCCGTAATTATTTTCCATTTAGCCGTATTTGTGTGTCCTCTGTCACATAATTATGCCGTCGGGGCGGCGGGTTGGGTGCGTGTAGAGAAGCGGCCCGTGACGCATCGCAGCGCCGCAGCCACAGCCGCAGCCGCAGCCGCAGCCGCAGCAGAGGCAGCCCGACCGGGGCGGGAACGGGACAGCCGGAGATGTACCCCACTGCCGGGGCTCAGTGGCTGAGAACGATGGCTGGTGCGGTGTGCCCGAGTCGAACCGTCACACCTCCTCAAACAACGGCTTATGGGAGACTAGATTAAACGTGCATGGATAATTAACGTTCATGTAATTGAACAATTTAATATCACAGGAAAAAGTTGCAACATCAAAAAGTATGTTTTATGGATTGCAAATTCGAGGAACTCTTCAAAGCTCCATTGATATAGTGCATCGCAAATATGTTTACCTTTACAACGAAAATGGCAACGGCGGGGCACGATGTAGGCGACATACACGACGCTCCTGCATACAGTCTCGTGCCAAGGGCTCATTTTATACAATCATTTGTAGGTATAGTGACAACGACAAAACCACTTTCGACTGAAACTAGTTCAACTGTTCTCTCCAAATTGCGCTCTCTCACGCGCTGGTGACCGTGGTTTAAGCGGCCTAGATTAGCCTGTGCTAAGTTGTTCTCTAGAAAGCACCAGGCTCATCGTGTTGGAAATTCTTTTTTTTTTGTTATGCTGCATAATATCTGTCAAAAAGATACAGTGCATTCACAACACTTTCTAGAAGGCCCATCTATTTACGTGCGCATCTACGGCGCTTGCAACAGACGGCCACCAACCTAGACCACATCTCAACTGATGGAATTTAAAGAAATATTGAACTGCATCCGTATTCATCGTTGTCACTATGATTTACCGTCGGAGAGAAATTTGGAAGGGTGGGATTCCACTTAATTTTGGTATCTTCTTTCAGTAATTCCTTTCGATTTTTTTAACTAAAGGATGGTACTTAATGGTTACCGGTGTTAAATGTTTTCCTTGCTAACATTGCACATATTGCCAGTCTATATTTGCCATTATTTTCCTGCACTGTTTAGCTTGGCTAAAAGCACAGGGTTTGATTTTGGAGATGCTTGGTCTTATACTAGATATTATCATGTCTTTAGCTTTCCATCCTATTAGTGCAATGCAGAATAGAGTATGTGTTGCAACCGTCATGCTTAATTGTGCTTAAACAAGCCCTGTTTTAAAAGGTTAGAACAGTAAAGAAGTGTAACAAATTCCTGTCGTTTTTTATTTAGAGCGCTTTGCACGTCCAGAACCATTATAAACGGGTCGGGTACGATCTCAATTTAGCATCAAAACGCTGCTAAATTTAAAGACAAAATTAAGATGATGTGCAGTCGTCCAATGGATATCGTGCTGTATATTTGCGTTGCGGACAGTGATGTCCTGTCTACTACGCACAAATGGCATCTTTCAAGATTATTTATGTTGCATTATTGAGCAGCGCACTCATAGTCCGTACTTTTAGTTTCTCCCAAAGTCAGAACAGACCCAGTGTGTAGGGTGAGACGTCTGAGCTGTTTGTCTCCTTGCATTGGCTGACACGTTCAATGCCAGTGTGCCGGGTGTCTCGGGCTCCACTATGATGCGAATGCACTTGTCACACTGCGCTGTGGGTCTCACGTCACCAGTGATGTGAGCTGCACGGCCCCTCAGTGGTGCAGTGCCGTTATAATAATGCTGTGATGGCGGCTGTAATGAGTTTAATTCTTGACAGCCACACTCACTTGAGTGAAGGCTGATTGACCACCGGTAACAAGCGCTCAGGCGTCACTGTAACGTAAAATCGGGTATGCCGGTCGTCAATCACAGGGAAATCAGGCTTGACAAATTCAAGAACTTACGTGACTATGTACTTCAGCTGTATACTTATAAGAGCAAGTTGAGGAATAAGATTTTCGACCTTGGCCGCGTCATGTTATGAGACTCTCTGTTTGGCTATATGGTTGGCTTTACCAACACGTTGTTTTCTGAAATGAACCTTACGCATATCGGTTCATCAGTTGTCATTAAAAGCGAAATTGAGGGGACATGCAATTACAATTCACCCTATGGCTTTTCACCGTGGCCTGGTCTGTCAGCTGTGCTGAAGCTCTGACCCAGTGTGCGCTATATCCCGGGTGCTACACCGCCACCATCCCCTCGCCCTTCGCTCGGGACGTCTGCGTGCTGCCTGCCCTGCGGCGCGTCGCCGACGGCGGTGACCACTCATCGCCGACCTCCGGCGGCCGCTCTCGTGCGGCAGGACCGCTCCCCTCGGAGGCTGTCGTCGGCTGACCGATGCATTTGCATACTGGCCAGAAGTCGGAGTAGAGGGCTCGGCTCTGACACCGCCGCTCAATGTTGACGGATGGGAGAGGTAGCCACGGCGGCACACCGCCCCCCTCCCCCCACTGCACCGGTCCGGACAACCTGGACAGATCGGAAACGGAGCAGGGTGCTGGGGCAGCACGAGTTAGGGCACTATCACTTAACCCTAAGCTTGAAAAGATGTGCTGATTAATGATATGTTAAAGATATGAGCTTTTGTGCGATAGATTGTGGCGATAATACCCTTGTAGAGTGATTCGCTTTGCCGTCGCTGTTTGTCACCTCAAAGCAGTGGACAGAAGTGCCAGAGGCAGACCTGCCTTTGGCACTTCTGTCGGTTTTCCAACTAGAGCTCAGTGAAACATATAGCGGCTTCTTATTTAAGGGGGAAGCATGACAAATAGACAATTTAACACTGAAACTATTGGTAGTGTACATACGCTGCATGCTGTCCATTTGGCAAAATATATCTTTCCGACTGCTGTGGAGTGGCGGAGACGCAATCGAATGTTCTCGAGCTAGCGGAAGATATTACTGAATTATGTGGGGGTGGCAGAGGATGTGACCGCATGCTGTCCGGTTGGCGGAAGATATTCCCGAATGTCGTGAGGATGCGGAGAATGCAACCGAATGTTGTGAAGCTGGCGGAGGACATTACCGAATGTTGTGAAGCTGGCGGAGGATATTACCGAATGTTGTGAAGCTGGCGGAGGATATTACCGAATGTTGTGGCAGTGGCGGAGGATGCAACCGAGTGTTGTGGGAGTGGCGGAGGATGCAACCGAATGTTGTCGAGCTGGCAGAAGATGTTTCCGAATGCTATTGGGTGGCGGAAGATGTGATCGAATTACCCGCAGACAGTTGTGGTGCCTTTTTGCGGTAATCCTTGGAAGGGCGATGCAAATATCTATACACTCCAGCTCTGCCAACCGGAGATAAACTCTGCCGCGGCTGAGGCATGTTAAGCTTACATCGCGCTAGGGACTAAAAATCCCTGTCTCTCTCTGTTGTCACTCAATATCCCAAAACAAGGAACGCAAAAACGCGACTTCCCAAAACTTGTTCCTGATATTTTAGTGATTGTCACAAAATTCTTAAGGTCAGGCCCTGACAGGTCAAAGGGCTTGATAGCGATATGTCACCCTACCTAAAAACCCAAAATCACGAGTTTGAAGTGGCACCCCAGAGACATCTGCCAGCCGAATGTTTCCAAACTGGCAGTATATTACCTTAGGCTCTAAAAAAATGTAGAAGAGTTTTTCTTTCATATTACTTAGGAAGAAGGTCAATATTTCAGCAGCTCGATTTTAAGCCTAGGACAAATTATAACAGCTTCTTTTCAGTAAATAAGACCTAGGACAAGTATAAAGTTTTCAGATATTTGATCCGCCTATAGTAACCATACCTACTTCCAGCCCTACATTATATGATAAAACGAGGCACAGGCGTGAGCAAGTACTGTATTTAACGGAGTTTCACTCATGTCCAAGCTCATTTTAGTATACTCATTACAATGGATGGAAAAGCATTCAAGACCCTATCCACACATACTGATTGATAGGCTTAACAAGGGAAGATGAGGTGCTTTGTGGATAGCACCCTTCTCTTCTAAGCCACTGGTTCCGTGTTCAAGTCCCGGCATAGCCTCTGAATAAGTCGATCTGATCCCCAAAATCCCTTTCAACAGGGTGAGAGTTTGCGACGACACCGTATGACACTGACAGTTGGTGCGTCGTTAAACCCCAACAAGTTTTATTAGGCTTAACAAGGTGACAACATAATTCAGAATATACCCTGGACTCATAGGCGGATCCAGGGGGAAGGGGGGCAAAGGGGAGCACGTGCCCTTCCGATCGACCCTCGGCGCCCCCTGAAAGGTCGATGGCGCCCAACTGAAATGTCGCTTCCCACCCCCACACCCCCAGGATGCGAAAATCGGCGCCCACCGATAGGATTTGGCGCTCACCTGATAGGTTTTGCCGGTCAAAAGTGGCGCCCCCTGGTCCGGATGGCGCCCCCGGGGGAGGTGCCCCCCTCCCATCGGCAATCCTGGATCCGCGTATGCCTGGACTAAGCATGGGGGTAAATGCTGAGCAATATGGAAAACATCAAAAGGTGAGGAACATTTGTCCTTGCCTTTGACGCATGGGTAATGTGCATCTTGCCCCACTAAACTTTGGAACAAAGAACTGATAATCTATTTTTAACAATTATTTCAGGTGCTCAATCTACCAATGAAATTCTCATTTTTACATAACAGAAAATGATGGCAATTGTGAATCAATTATCTGTCGATAGGTACTAGTGTTGTAAAAATTAAACAACTTGGATACAAATTATGCTATTTCTAATGTTTTTTTTACTTTTGCTATTATGCTATTTTGTAGGCACAATTCACTTCCTCTCGCTGCGGAAAATCTCCTGATGTATAATCTGACTATACTGGGTCAAACACACAAACATGGCTTGATCTGAGGTCAGTTCAAGGTCACTTTCTGATCTAGCATAGTTAATGTGCACATCAATGGACTTGCAATAACAATATAAGCGTAATGGTATCAAAACAAAAACGCTATCGTTATTTCCTGCAAAGTTGGCCCAAGTCTGAAAACTGTTTAAGTAGACCCAGATGACCTTTCAAATGTCGCCGGTCAAAAATTGCAACATGAACCTGGAAAGGGGCCCAGGATACAGCGATTTGGAGAATACGAAGGTTTTCTCAGAGTATGTCTACACAAATGCAGCCCAATTCCTGTTTTCCCCATCCATTTTCAATGGAGAGGTCATAATCTGTCACTGACCTTAGGTCATGAACATGAAAAATTCATTTGTTGTAGCACTCGTTGGGTCCATTATGTGGTATAACTTTCATTTAGATGTATTCACCGTTTTCTTACTTATGCCACCTAAAACATTTTTTGAAGGGAAGTCACTTCACCTGCACTAATGACCTGACCTGAGGTGGCCCAACCTAAAAAATGTGGGGCAAGTTGCGGAATTAATCACGGATAAGGTGTGCCAGGTAGGGCGGCGCTTCACGCCACCGCTTTTTTCGTGCCACCGGAAAAACCAGAAGGGGGTATTAAAAAAACCACCGGGTCGAGGGCTAAGCCATAAATCTTGCCCATGTGGGGGAATGTGTTTTGAAACTCCCGCACCATTTTCCTGACAACGCACAATAAGTGATGGCGCACCACGCTGCCTTCCCTTGCTCACCATATTATATGTTGTTCGCGCAAATTATATCAACATGGCACGTCTCGATCACCTCAGACCAGGTCACCAGGTCAAGTAATATCACTTCCATTTTTAAGTGGTACCACTGGGTATAGGCTTAATCCATCGAGCTGATATTCATGTCACATAATAGTCCCACAAGATACAAGAAGTTGTGATGATGTGATTTTCTATCTCGATGACCTAGGGTCAGGTACGGGTCATGAACCTTTCTTCTCATTAGAAAAGCACGGAGAAGATAAAAAATGCGGAGTTCATATCAACCAAAATCCCATCCACATAGTTGGGAAAATATCGAAGACTATGAAAATCCAATATATCAAATCTGACACTGGTATCGATTGAGGTGCAAATAATCCCACTAATAGGCAGAGTTTGTATTCTAATTTGGTGTAAACTCATCACTCCGTGCGCTTAGGATATTTACTTTTTATTTGTATTACTCCTATAACCATTTTTGTGTAGGGGCCCACTCTTATATCGGGGTAAAAAAATTATCTCCGTTGGGGAAAGCTCATAATGATTACTTGTTCTGAAAAAAGCTGGAAATTGTTTCGTTCTGTAGATGTGTCTTGGATGTGACTTTTCAGTGAACTTCATGACGAGATCGTGAAGCCACGACGAGCCTCTTTGAGTGGTACCAAGAAACTGCCCACCGTAAAATTAACAGCTATTCAGCTTTTGGTGCGTTTTTACCGAACAAGCCGCCGGCTCATTCTGAACACAGAGCTGTCAGCTCTATCCTAAAATCGTTCTGCTGGACTTTAATCTTTTGACAGAAAAGGGAGGGTTCCACCAACGCTCACAGAAGCGACACCTATGCGAATTAATGTTTACACTGGTGCTCTCTAACCTAATTGACAGCTCTGTCATACCATTTAGCTTTATCGTTTGGAGAAAATACACTTATCCTGCCTTGCACACCTTCTAACCGAGCCTGAGCACGCCTCTGCGATTCTGTGACATATATGGCTTGGGGGCATAAGCACTGACTCCACTGGACCTGAGCTACCGCCGCTTAGGGACAGTTGTGCTCGTGTGATCAGTGGAGGTGGACGAGTGGTGCTCGTGCCGTAGAGGCGGTCATGACCCACCCGATTTTTGTTTTATTATTATATATGATAGATTATAGTATCTAAGTGATTAAATGGTGGACTGGAGTTGTTATCGAGGCACAGCCCCGTTCTAACTTTAAGACTAAGTTATCAGTATATTAAGTTTTGCTCAGTTTTACGTTTCATCTGAGATACTTTCACATATGCCTACCTGGGATTTCGATTGTGGATGTGCTGAGTGTGAATTGAGAACTAGCGTGACCATAAAGGTAAAATCAAGACGCCCGGGAAAGCAGCTCAAAGGTTAGTTGGTATGGATAAAGATTTTCGAATTATGTCAATATGTTTATTTTATATAAACAATGACGAGCTCCAGACCCAGATCCCTCAGTGTTCCCAGCCCTTAGGGTTTTCCTAGATGGAGACTAGATGACAGTACGCTTGTTTATGGGGCTTGCGCCTTTTGCTTAGATCCATTGTGGTCCTTACATTAGGTTTATGGTGCGAAACTGCACTGCAAAAAAGTTTACACTTTTTGGATTTCTTTACACACAGCAACTTTTACACCTTTTTCAAACGGAGGTTGACACCCTTTATTCATGTGCTAAACCACCCCTCTAAAACAGCAGTCGGATTTAAGAACGCGAATTTAACATGTAATATAATACGATTGACTCGGGTCATTGAGTAATGCCATCAATTTTGTGTAGCTGTACACGCCTCATTTTTTTCTTTTTAAACGTGTTAGTTGTAATTCTACTCGGTTGAATGAAGCGCTGAGTTATCTTACATTGTGCATGACACCGAAATTGGTGTCACTTCACTCTTGCAAAGCGTGCGCGGTGTAATTTTACATTTTTAAATCGTCTCATCTTACACTGATTTGCAGGACGATAACGTGCGGGGAATCGCAAAACCGTGTACTAGTACTCAGTAAAACAGTGTAATTATATCCGCTGCACTCCCCCACGGTGCCATTTTCGTGTGAGAATCGAGTAACCGTACACACGTAGGGGATTACTTTCGCACGATGTGCATAAATCCCAAAGATGAACGTTCACATATATTTCGAATACAGAGTGCACTGGGAAAACATGTTGCCTGATCGCAGTCGTGTAATGTTACACTAACATTTGGAGCGCCTTTTTCTTTTACGTGTAAGCTTACACTGATACCCTGCACCCCCTCTCCACGGCAACCCTATAGGGATTGGGGGCGAGGATACATGACTTGCATATCCCATGAGAATGTATGCTTAGGCAGGATGCTCTAAATGCCTACTAGCAAACGTGAAAGTCACTCAGCGTACTCTAGTTCTGGAATGCAAGGAAAGACATGGCGCTTCAACACGACATACTCTATTTTCCATAACACAGCTAACGAGCACCCAAATAAAAAGGAGTGGGGCAGGCCGATGATTGTGAACCAACACAAAACTAGCCCTCGCTCCAGACTACTTGCCTATGATCTATGGGCCAGCCGCTGATGGGCACAGAGTTACAATGGGTAGCGGTTGCTCCTCATTTACCCCGTTTACATTGGCAGTGGGCACCTTCAGAACGCTCTATTTACGCATTGACCGCGGTAAGGACTTATCTACTCGTGTAACTGGGACTCGGAAGACCGAATCCTGGGTACATGAGTTAAGTCCGTTTCCGTGGTGGATACGAAAAAAGGTGCCCGTGTGTCTGAGGTAAATAACACAAACTACAGAGTGTTCCGCATATACATGATTAAACGTAATCGAAGTTTTCAATGTGAGATCATAAGGTATCAAACTTCTCTCATGAATTTTTTGATACTACATAGACTAAGGTAAATTTGATAATCAGAGTGACTTTTCAGTCCTCAATCACCCCTTCTCGTATGTGGGAAGCTTGATTTCTTTGAAGCTGTGTTAGAAAGCCCACTCTCTGTATCTATACAGGCCTGCGCCTTACGCAGGATGTACAGTCCCCCGCAATTGAAATTGCCATAACTAGGCTCGACCGGTTTAGGATGGATATCTTGCATCCTATGGTGCCTATAGGTTTAGAAACGGGTGCATCATGTGTATTTTTTTCAAAAGCTTTCCAGTGGTCACCATTATTTACTAATCTGACATCTGGGTGAGAAAATATTACACAATTACTGATTTTGCTGCTTTCTGACGGGGTAGTCTTCGGCTGACTTGCCACCGCCTCTGATAATCCCTGACCCTCTCGCCCATACCTGGACCACGTGACCTCACAGATGAATGGGCGGTTGGCATTGTGCCAGCTCATTCATCCCTCTCACAAATCTTGTCGTGTCTGAGGGGCACTCGTATTGCAATTGCTCCCACTGTGTTGCTGTGTGCTGGACAACTGGCATCACTGACCTGGGGCCCCGGTCAGTGGCAGAAACCACGCAATGCAGTGGCAGAACCACGAGTTGCTTTTTTGAGGGGGAGCAATATCCAATAAGATGGGCACAGATGGGGCCAACCATCGGAATATATTTTGCTGCGGGGAAGCACACGAATTTTCCCTCCTATATCCGTCCTTGTGCTTGGGTTGCGAAACATGTAAGCTGTCATTGGCTGCCGGTCTCCCCTGACCTGCATGTTTATTTAGACAGGATTCTGGTAAAACGGCTGATACAGTGATACAACTTTGTTTAGAGGTTTCATTAAAATAATATTTTCAGATACTCGTCAGAAGAGGGGACAGTTGGAGCCATAGGTGGATCCAAGGGTAAAGGAATGCAGGTCCCCCTCATTGACCCTCGGCGTCCCTAAAATGATCACAGCATTCCTCTAAACGGTCGATGGCACTTCCTGAAATGTCACTTCCACCCTCCCCCAGGATGCGAAAAATCGGCACCCCGCCATAGGATTTGGCACCCACCTGAAAGCTTTTACCGGCCAAAAGTGGCACCCAATTTGTACGGATGACGTCCCACCCCCGGCAAGGTGACCCCCATCGGTGATCCTGGATCCCCCTATGGTGGGGGCAGGCCCCCAATTTTCAT
The DNA here is from genome assembly GCA_034440635.1 of Lepas anatifera. NCBI lineage: Eukaryota > Metazoa > Arthropoda > Thecostraca > Lepadidae > Lepas > Lepas anatifera. The sequence goes on along the minus strand of JAOTON010001056.1, from coordinate 8,414 downwards.
TAAACATCGCGATTTAAGAAACAATAGGAAAATCGGGCATTGTGTGGGCAGCATTTTGCGAAGGTCTCAAGAAGCCTGAACCTGACGAGGTTTTGTTTTTAGATGGGGAAATTTTCTTGTCAAGGGTGACGGTTCACTGGCTCTATCACTGTTTCGTCGGTGGCGGCGATTATTTATTATGGGACAATTGCTTCCAACTAAATGAGCTTAATTCCGTCCACAGAGAATTTTTAAATTTCCAGCTTGAGAAACTTTGTAGAGTCTATTTCTCGGGAGCATAAAACTGTGCCCTCGCTTGACTAAAATCACGCAGTCGTCCCCCCTCAACGAACGGCAACCATTGCTTTAACTGGGGAGGATTGAGTTTCCATGAACTGGCCTCTAGACTGACATCACACGGTGCAAGCTTGGCATAGCGTTTGCGATAGTCTCTAACAAAAATTGTTGGGGTTAGACGACGCTCCAGCTCTCAAAGTTATATGGCGTTACCAACTCTCACCCTGTAAGGAGAGATTTGGTGCATTTGATCATCATACCTATTCAGAGAATCTGCCTGGACATGAACCCAAGGAGTTGAACCCGGGGGAGTTGAGCCAGGGAATCAGCGCTAGGTTTCTTGCGGCCTTTTGGCAGCACCCTCACTTGTCGGAAGGATATGATCATATTTTATGCTGAAAATATTAGATAATTTGTAGCAGTATTACAAAGGTATAAAAGCCTATGTAGCAGCTTTAGCGGTGATAGTGATCGTTGTTGAGAGTATCATTAGCGGTAAAATTGGTCAGTGATGGATCTAGGCGGTAGTTTTGGTGCGACAAACAAAAATCGAAACGCAAGAAAAAAACGCCGCGCAGTGAAAGCTTTTGCAACAATCTAACTAGCCGGCAGGCTGGGGAGGCGGGGAGTGGGGAGTAAATATAAGTCGAAAAGCAAAACAAACAGGCGTCACTGGGTGAAATATGTGGTCACAAAATGCTTGCTTTCGATATCCAAGGATCATTCATCCAAATAAGATTTTAAATATCAAGAGGACCAGGCTCCAATATTCACACTGAAGTTGACTGGTTCTGTTTGAAAATGATTTCTTCAGTTAAAGCACCAACACCTTGCCTATGAACTTAAAAGGAGCCGGGGAAAAGGTCGACAGCTTGGGGAGGGGGATAACATTATGGTTTTGCTCCGAGCTTTTCGTTCGGGGAGAAAATACGTATTGTCCCCTCCCCTTGGGTCCTCCATTAGAACTGGGTGATGTTTGAGGGGCCTCGTTGCCACGTGCGACCACCGAGGGTAAAAGGGCAGTGAATAGTGAATGTTTCTCTGATCAAATCCACCAACTCGAGAGCTACTACTCTTCGAAATTTAGCACGACATTGGTTCCAGCTATTATTGATGTTAAAATTGTTCGATGTGTCGCTGAAATGAAAATATTTTAGGATAAATATTGTTTACATATTCTGGTTGGGCGAAACGAGAATATTACCCGGGGGACCTTGTAACCAAAGCCTACCTTTGGCGGACGCAGGGGGCATTCCGGTCCCAACCCCCAAAGCGCTGGAGGGGGCCAAACTATCTTTCCCCCAAACGCCGGAGAAATTTTTGAAAAAGGTGTGTACACTAAGCCTGTAGAGCAAAAAAATATTCGCTTCCCCCTCCCCCCGGAGAGCGATCATGCACTTGGAGAGGTAGCTTATACTAGATCTGTCGAGCACTGAAAAAAGGTGTTTACGATAGGTATGTAGAGCAAAAAATCTTCGCTCCCACCCCCTTCCCCCCCACAGGAGGACAGGCAGACATGGGTTTGCCCCCCAAAACTCGGGTCTGCGTACGCCCCTGAAGCCTACGCTGCTCCCTTGACCTGAGAGGGTATATTACCAACAAGACTAAAATTGGACTGGAAACGAATGTTAAGCTGGTCTGATTCTGGTTTAGCCCGAGAGATTATTATCAGTATATTGTTTTGGGATTTCATTGAGTTTAAATCTTTAGCCTCGATAAATTTTTGAGAACTCCCGCAGCCTAATATTGAGCCCTTGGGCTAAAGGGTGTTTTAAGCTCGTGCAATCTTTCGAAAGCCTAGCTGGCTCAGAGGCCCCTAACTATCGTGCATCCTTAGCTGCCATCTCAACTTAACGTATCTGCATTGGTTTTGGTCGCCCGGAAAGAGGCACATAAGCATTTATCACTAACTTTAAGAATTGTTGGGGTTTAACGACGCACCAACTGCCAGGGTCATACGGCGTCCCAAACTCTCACCCTGTTGGAAGGGATTTTGGGGATCAGATCGACTTATTCAGAGGCTCCGCCGGGACTTGAACCCGGGACCGGTGGCTTAGAAGACAAGGGTGCTATCCACTAAGCCACCTCATCCCCTTATCACTAACTTTGTACGATATTATACGTAATAAATAATTTTTGGGCTTATCGATGCACCAACTGCCAGTGTCATATGGTGTCGCCAACTTTTTTACTGTTGAAAAGATATCCCGGGAACCAGCTTGCTCCTTGTTCAGGGAAACCGCCGGGCCTTGAACCCGGGTCGGCTGGGTGGAATCCAGCTACGCTGACCACTCCAATACAGCGTCTCTAGCATTTAATTGGAATTGAAGACATCCCTCTATCTGAATACTGATTTGTGTAAATCAGGATATATTTGAATATAAGCTGATGACCATTGTTGGTTGGCAGCCCCTACCAATGGTCCCCAGCCTTTGGAATTTTTCCCTAACTGGCAAACAGTACCCCTCTAGCTCGAAATACCTGAAGGCCTTTCCCGTTTGGCAAGGGCTAATGTGACCTTTGAGGAAGGTCGTTATGAGCACATAACCAGGCAAGCAAGGGCAAGGTAGGAAACCAAAGAGCCTAATAAAGAAAACAATAGCTCTTTTTCGATTCATGTAATGTTCCCTTTGTGCCCATCTCCCAGCAACATGAGAGTTGGCGACACTATATAGCCTCAACAGTCGGTGTGTGAAACCCCCAAAGCTGCTTTGAACCCATTTTCTTCCTTTGTCCCTGGAAAAATGCGAAAACAAGCAAGACCTGAATGTGTGTATTTCGCTCTGGACACATGAGCAACAAGAAAACAGTGGAATAAAATTCAGGCAGAATATCTGCTCCTAATTTCGAAACATTTCAAATAAATATGAGGATTCAGTACTTGCAAGTCGATAGTTTTAGTCATTTTTAGTGTAGTGGCAGGTTTCGACTCATTACCTCATGCATTTATCTACCATTTTTTGTGATTGAGACCCCATTAGCCAAACGGCACTTTTTCATGCTCCCTTCTTGTTCTTCATAAGGAGTTTTAGCGACCTAGCGTTCATGAATTGTAGCCAAATATGTTAATCATTTTCATTTTAACCATTTTCTGGTCCATAAGTCCTGATTACCATATAATAAAGAGATATTTATTTATTTATTTTGCAGCACAATGGTGACAATACTATCAGCATAATTCACAACAGGAACAGACACCCATGGAACAGGCATATATGTTAAACCTGATAAACAATTTGAATTCAAACTTACCCCACAACCCCAGGCCATTCCATTGATAAGCTAAGCGGGGAATATAAAGGAAAAATATGCCCATATATATAATTTTAATCGCCTTGGTGCTCTTCCCGGGCCCCATCCTCATTTTTGGCGAGTTATTCGGAGCCGATTTAAATGAGAGACTAGTCGACTTACACCAATTTATGGTTATCAGCCTGACAACTTATAACTGTAAATTGAAAACAGTTCAGGTCAGGTGAACGAGTTTTAACGTGATTTCCACGCCCATGTGGGTCATTTTTGTTTTTCTTAGATAAGAACGACAAAGCAAGGGAAAAACGCGACTCCTACAGCAGGCCATGGTCGAGTTTCCTCCTCATTCAAAAGCTCTTCGAAATAAAAATTTCCCAGATATCGTCTAGTTATTTTGAGATCACGTCAGTAAAGACGCTACCAGGGATCACCGGAGGTCATAGTTTCGAGCTTGTTTGTGCTCATATCTTTAGAACAAGACGGCAAGGAGCTTCCAGCGCCATTTCTATTTTTCGTATCACCTTTGCCTCTTGAGTTAACAGGGGAAAGGGAGATGGACTGACGCCCCACGTCGTAGTGGGTGCGAAAAGAGGCCAGGTGGTGTCTGGTTGACATACTTGGCTTTTCCCATTATTATCCCTTGCACCTGACTGGATTCAGCCAAATCAAAAATTTCTTGGCGTCGTCTTCACCCTTCCCCCGGAGGGAGGGGGGTCTGAACACCCTCCCTCAGATTTTTCCGACTGTGCATAAAAATGCCGGCGCGAAGCGCCACCGTAATTGGCGCACCCTATCCGTAATTAATTCTTCAACATTTTCTAGAATTTTACGTTTGCACCATCTCAGGTCAGGTCAACAGTGCAGGTCAAGTTACCTCAACTCCAAAAAGTTTAAGATTTCATGAGTAGGAACGGTGTGAATCTGTCTTCTTAAAACTCATATCACATAATAGCCCCATCAATTAGCGCAAAACATATTCCGGGATTTTACATATCGATGACCTAGGATCAAATACAGATCATGACCTCTCCATTGGAAATGCATGGGAAAACAAAAATTGAGGGAAATGGTTTTATTTCTGTTGATATGTAGTTGAATACCTTCACATTCTCCAAATCGTAGTAGCTTAAGCCCCTCTCCAGGCTCATGGTGCAAGTTTGGACCTGTGATCTCTGAGAGGTCATCTTGGATTGCTTAAACCGCGCCCCAGTGGGCCTACGAGCCATCTTTGCCCTGGTGGGAGGGAGGTGTTTGAACACCCCCTCGAACTCGGCCTCTACGTGGGATAGCGAAAAAAGCGAACGCTGTTGGATAGTTCATACAAATTCATGAAGAAATTACATTTGTCACTTTTTGGCTCAGGTCAATTTTGAGGTCATGACAGGTCAAAGGAAGTGGGATTTTGAGTAGAGTTTTTGGTATCTAGCGTCTGGAGAGTTGAGTAAGACACCATTCCGCTTCCTCTCGTCACGGAAAATCGAATGATGAATCAAATCGGAAAATCGAACGAGCCATACTAGGTCAAAACTTAAAAATGACCAGACCTCAGCTCAGGGTCACTTTTTAACCTAGCATAGTCAATATGCAATCAATCGACTCGCAATAGCAATCTGAACGCAATGATATCAAAATAAAAGCTGGATCATTTCATGCAGTTATTGACATAAGTCTGAAAACTGCTTAAATAGCCCCAGATGACCTCTCAGAGGTCACAGGTCAAAAATTGCAACAGGAGCCTGGAAAGGGTCCCAGGATACTACGATTTAGGGAATATTGAGGTTTTCTCAGCTGTTGAGTACACAAATACAGCCCAATTTCTGTTTTCCCATGTATTTACAATAGCGAGGTCATGGTCCGTAGTTGACCTTAGGTCATCGATATGAAAAATCCCGGAATATATGTTGTAGCACTCGGTGGGCCCATTATATGGAATAAGTTTTAATTCGATAAATTCACCCATTTCTTACTTATGCCGCTTAAACATTTTTGGAGGTGAGGTCACCTGCACTGGTGACCTGAACTGAGATGACCCAACCTTAAAATTTGGGGAAAAGTTGCGGAATCAATCAAGGATAAAGTGTGCTAAGTACGGCGGCGCCTCGCGCCGCCGTTTTTTCGTGCCGCCGGAAAACACCCGAGGGGGTGTTTAAGCACCTTCCACCGGGGCGAGGGTTAAACAGGTAGACTTGGGTCAATTATTTCGCAGGAAATGATGAAAAAGTTTTTTATTTTGATACCATTACGTTTGGATTGTTATTGCAAGTTGATTGATATGCATATTGATTATGCTAGATCAGATAAAGACCTTGACCCAGCTTTAGGTCACGTTACTTTTATGATTTCATGTAGTATAGTCATATTATACATGGTTCAATTTTCCGTAAAAAGAGGAAGCCAATGGCGCCATACAGCTTATACTAACTGAATTCAGTCAGACGATAGGCCCCATAAACTCCTCTACACCCTATCACATTTTTTTACCTGTCATGACCTAAATATTGACCTGAGACAAAAAGTGAGTAATGTAGTTTCGCGATAAATTCTTATGAACCATCTACCAGTGTTTGCGTTTCCCTCTATCCTGCATAGGAGCCGGGTTCGAGGGGAAGTGTTCTCCCCTACAGCAAAAGATGGCTCGGACACCCACCGGGGCGGGTGTTAAATAACAAAATTCGGCCACATGGTGCCGTTTTAAACCCCATGAACTCTAGTCCCCCAGAAAAAATATTTCAGCAGTGATCCTGTGAGCCTTATGAGGCTGGAAACATTGTTTGAAGCCATAACTCAGACATACCCAGTCTTGGACTCTCGTGCCCAGGCGCCTCGGTCACTGGACGGACCGCCTGGGGCTAGACACCTGCGAGACAGTACTGATCACCTCGGTTCAAAACACTGTACCCCCCTGCCTGCCATACACTATTTACTACGTGTGGCCTTGCACCTGTCGTTGTAAACACGTAGTAATCACGTGACCCAGGTATGCGTGCCAGTCGAGCGAAGGGTCGGGGATTATCAGGGGCGGTGGCAAGTCAGCCGAAGACTACCCCGTCAAAATGCAGCAAAATCAGTAATTGTGTAATATTTTCTCACGCAGATGTCAGATTAGGAAATAATGGTAACCACTGGAAAGCTCTTGCAAAAACACATAAGAAGAACCCGTTTATAAAGCTATAGACGCCATAGGTTGCGAGATATTCATCCTAAACCGGTCGAGCCTAGTCATGGCAATTTCAATTGCGGGGGACTGTACTTGCAGGCTCCCTCTTATACAGCTCCTCGATGGACTCCTTGAAGTCCTCTGCAGTCATTTTCAGCTCCTTTAGGGTGGCGGGGGCTCCTCATCAGTTCCACCAGACTTACGGACGAGAACCAGTAGGGCAAAGGGCGACATGTCAGGGGTGCAGGAGGCCCAGGGGTGTTGTGTGAGCCTCCTGTAGTCGACATGTCGCCTCTGCAGTGGCGGTGGAGGGTCCGGACTTAAGGGGGAAGTACCATGACCTTTTAAACCAATTTATTTCCAGGCAGCGTCATAGGGTTAGTTTTAGAATCATCATTGAAGAAGGGGGAGGGGCCACGGTGATCTGGTGACCGTTAGTTCCACCGCCTATGCGCCCCTGGACTACTGGTTCTGGTCCGTGTGTCTGGCGGAGTTGATGAGGAGCCCCTCCCCCGCCACCCTGGAGGAGCTGCATATGACTGTGGAGGAATTCAAGGAGTCCATCGAGGAGCAGGGAGGTCAGGAGAGCCTACAAGGCATCCTGCGCAAGGCGCATGCCTGTTTAGGCGTGCACAGTCCTGCGCCTTAAGCCTGTGCAGACGTGCACAGTCCCTCTCGAGCACAGGCTGAAAGAAGCCAAGCAATCCACAGAGGAGTGATTGAGGCCTGAAAAGTCACTGATTATCAAATGTTCCACAGACTAGTACCCGAAAATTCATTGGACATGTTAACTTAATTGTTATTTTACATTTGCAAAATGTGTCTACTTTTGATGGATTTATCAGACACCCTTAATCATAATACCACTCCATAAGCAAAACAACTCCACGTCACAACCACAGACTCACTCCTGGCCAGTGGCATTCTTGATGCGTACTAATCGCTGGTGGGTGCGGATTGGTAACCGCGACCCTTTTTCCGAATATTCTCCTGCTTATTTGTGCAGGTGGGCTTCCTCATGATGCGGGTCCGGATATTTCTGATGTAGTAGGGGTAAACTTGCTGCCCGCATCAGCAGCTACTCACTTTTCTGCAGCCCTCCAAGTTCACAACTTTAATGCCCTCAACGTGGAGGGTGCCACACTTTACGAATTGATTTTTCTGGGTGGTGGGTGACAAGTCATCTTCGAACTCTTTGGCACTGTCCAGCTGGATATACTCAAGAGAATTGTGATTTTTTTCCTCATCTGTTTCTGTAAGGAAAGGATTACAAGTCAGATGATTAGCCATGACACTAAAACATTTCGGTTTAATAAAGCATAAAGCTTTATATCAACCAAGAGCATGCAAAATAACAATGGTTGATCGGAGTCAGGTTCTTCATAACGCTTCCGCCGGTGTCACTCGGCAATGTGAAAATACATTAACACGCGCATTGACGGGGGTCTGAGCCACCTTCGCATTGACGGGGGGCGGGTACCCGCCACCCCCTAAGATCTCGAGAACCACGGTAGGTAGCGAAACACGGTAAACGGCGTTAAGCTGCCCATCCACTTCTCCATCGAAAACATTTGAACCATTTTTTGTCAGGTCACATTTAAGGTCACGAGAAGTCAAAACATGCCCGTCATAGGGATAACATGTAAATTCAGTTTTTAGGCCATTACATCTGAACAAGTAAAGAGAGCAAAACGACTCGAACTATATGAATCCTCTTAGTAAGCCGAAT
>JAOTON010001055.1:0-294653 GCA_034440635.1 Lepas anatifera | reverse complement strand
TCTGACTCATCGGTGGATCGGTTGGCAAGATAGCCTGGCTGCCGGAGATTCTGGCGGTGCGTCCTCACTGCCCGTGGAGGATGGTGACTCCCCGCTGCCGGTGAAGGATGGTGACTCCTCGCTTCCGGCGAAGACTCCGGTTGAGACGGCAGCTGTGGGACGCCGCCAGCGAAGGCCAGACGTGAGTGTTCTTTTTCAAACGTAATGAACGATAAGCGGCAGAACGTATCGGTTTATTTTTCCGTGTCAATTCTCCATTCCTCAAGGTAGGCTTCATGGAATTGGATGGCGTTGCTGTTCTGGCCTAGCGTGAGGTTTGTTCAGAATGGCATAATTACATGCTCTGCGATGTGTGAGCTGAACGTATCGGTGACCTGCGTTCTCAGTCAGGCTTTACGGGATTGAATTGCTCGGTTTGACCTGGTCTAGGACCATATTTTTTTTTCGAATATCATAAGTACCCCGATTTTCAATGTGCACTGTGCATCAAGTGTCCAATGTGCATTGTGTTCCTGAGAGAACAGGCGTCCACGTAAAGCACTTTGGCCTTTCACAACCACCCGCTACTCTCTCCCAGACGAATATAATTTCAACAATTGTAGAGCCTTATCAGTTTTGTACAACTTAGCCATGCGACAACGAATGGTAAGATTCTTAACAAAAACATTGTTACCGGCAGCGGCGAACTTCAAACCGCGGTGCATTGACTTGCAGCCCGTGAGGCCAGCTCCCCGATACAGCGGTGTGGGGTTCATCTGTGGATCTCCTGCCACGGTGCTGCATTTCATGCGGCAACTTCTGCCACTGCAGCACCAGCCTTCTGTCGAGGTGTAAGGCGCCCTGTGATGCTTACTTGGATGCGAAGGTATAGCTGGCACATTTTCCGCGCGAAATGCTCAAAGACCGCTCACCAATTTACCATTCTGCTCATAATTCAATTATCTTTCAAATGACATGGGACATTTTTGAAAACTTAATGTTGCGCCCCAGGGGCGGCGAAGTGCCACATCAGTTCACATCAGGTCCAGCCACGTTCACAAGAGTCTCTTGTCCAGTGGGCCGCTGGAGATGCTCACGCCCTGGAAGCAGTCAAGTTCCCACCCATTCAGTGCAGAGATTTCCCCGGGAGATATCCTCAGATATAGAAAACAGTCCGGGCAGTAACATAAAGCTGTTGTACCGCTGTGCGCGCGCCGTGATCGGTGGCGATGCAGAACCGTGGCAGGGCTGCGACATAGAAAGCTGTGCGTGGCTCGATGGTGTACGACACTGAGCCTTATCCTCCCGCTACTGCATGACTCGGACAGAACAGTCTATAAAGTTGGCTTCTCTGGCGCGCTACATTACCTGCCTCTACGTTACAATGGTCATGAATATCAAACAAGCCAGACGTGCTAGACGCCCTGTCCCACACCTGTGAGGCCTTTCGACGTCAAAAGAAATTCCTTCATGTAGAGCTACTGGGAGCAGTCATGAAAAGCATGGAGGGGAACGCCTACACGGCTCACCCAGAGCATGAGCTACCGGCCGGTGGCCATGCTGGCTGATCACAGACAGGGCCACCCGGGCCGAGGGCGTTGACAAGCTGAACAGAAAGCAGCATGTTGGACAAGGCACAAAGAAACAGTACATCCGCCAATTCAAGTTTGGCTCAGGTCGAAAAGTTCGGACAATACAGTACGTATTTTAATGATGCTCTGGTTTTCTCGTAGACGGTGGACCAAGCTGTATTTGCGACCGCATGGGCTTCTTCATGGTGTATTTTTGCTATAATGTGTTAAACATGTGTGACTAAGAATGCCCTAATGGTCATTTGTGCTTTTTATCAATACAAATCCAGTTTTAGTATGATTTGAATGCATTGAGTGGAAAATAAGCTATACGTCACCTGGTGGTGAAAGCTGGAACTAGTACTTGACAGATGAGCCGATGGCAGTGAAGACGGGTACAGCATCAGGGTCAAGTAAAAATTTTGCGTCATCGGTAATGTGTATGAAAATCCTTTGAATGCCAAAAGACGGCTTGAGGTACGTGGTATATTCAGTAGGGAAGATTATCATGTCATGCCATAAACACCGGGTCCAGGAGGCCTTGTTTGCTGAATAATGACGAAAAAACGAAAAATACGTATCTTCATTCGCTTCCTGGGACCTCAAAAAATAATTTTCTAATTTGCAAGTATTCAAGTCTTCATTAGCGTCCTCGATGACATCTAAATTGACTAGGAAAGGGAGCGTGCTTGAAAAAGTGTACATCGGGGGTCACCCTAGTGTACGTTTTTCCCTCTAGATATTTGCTCAGCGGAGCTAGAGAAAATATTTATGCATAGTTGGATTCCTGTCATCGGGGCGAATCGAATAATATATAATATAACCTTGCCTTTGATCATGACCTTGGTCAAATTGTGAAAATTAAATGACCTCGAGCTACGTCAGGGCCACAGGACGATATGGCATGGTCATGTTGCATATCAATCGACTCCCCGTGACGATATAAGCACAATGCAAGCAAAGTAAGAGCGTTATCTCACTTCAGTGAGAATTTATTGGCAAAACAATCACTGTATGCTCCCGTGACGTGACATGACCTTATTCATCCTATGTTGCTCCTGAATGTAGTCCAACTGAAATTTCATTCGTCCGGTGATTTCCTATATACCCTTCTGTGTCCTATAATCCTGCGTGCCAACCCTAATCCTCCTCCTTCCTCCTCCTTCCACCTAGATAATGAAGCTGAAGGAGCTCGCCGCAAGAAACAAGCCAGAATATCTGAGTTTCTGGAAGAATGCATTAGGATCAAGAGCAGCGAAAAATCAAAAGCAGCGAAGATATAGGAAAGGGCTCTGCAAGCATTACGCGGACAAAGTGAAGAGGGACGCGGCTTTCAACCGCTTCCTGGACAGCATCCTGTACTGCGACCTCTTGGTGGAGTCTTTTTGCCATTTGGATAGTGCGGCTTGCGAAGAACAGTCACCAGCACCCAGTCCAGCACAGGCAGACTCACCAGTGCCCAGCCCAGCACAGGCAGACTCACCAGTGCCCAGCCCAGCACAGTCAGACTCACCAGTGCCCAGCCCAGCACAGGCAGACTCACCAGTGCCCAGCCCAGCACAGGCAGACTCACCAGTGCCCAGCCCAGCACAGGCAGACTCACCAGTGCCCAGTCCAGCACAGGCAGACTCACCAGTGCCCAGTCCAGCACAGGCAGACTCACCAGTGCCCAGTCCAGCACAGGCAGACTCATCAGTGCCCAGTCCAGCACAGGCAGACTCACCAGTGCCCAGTCCAGCACAGGCAGACTCACCAGTGCCCAGCCCAGCACAGGCAGACTCACCAGTGCCCAGTCCAGCACAGGCAGACTCACCAGTGCCCAGTCCAGCACAGGCAGACTCACCAGTGCCCAGTCCAGCACAGGCAGACTCATCAGTGCCCAGTCCAGCACAGGCAGACTCACCAGTGCCCAGTCCAGCACAGGCAGACTCACCCAGTGCCCAGTCCAGCACAGGCAGACTCACCAGTGCCCAGCCCAGCACAGGCAGACTCACCAGTGCCCAGCCCAGCACAGGCAGACTCACCAGTGCCCAGCCCAGCACAGGCAGACTCACCAGTGCCCAGCCCAGCACAGGCAGACTCACCAGTGCCCAGCCCAGCACCAAACCAGCCAGAGTCATCACGTCTGCCGTCTTCTTCGCGGGCGAAGTCCACTTGTAATAGTAAGCTGATGCTATCCAAGACAACCTGGCTGGAAATGACATCTGGGGAGACAGGATCCAACAACCTAGCCTCCGGTTGGACGGACCAAGCTGTATGAGGCATATGCTGCAAATCAGAAACGTCCGTGTGTCCTCATTTTTAAGCGTGGACATTTGAAGACTTGTTACTCACGTAAGACGAAAGGACCTCTATTCTCAGCCAACGCCACGTGCAAGTTCCCGACGTGTAGAAACGTGATTAACTTTAAACTCACGCGCAGGACCAGAACTGATCACGTGATTCTCAATGTTACTCAGAAGGGAGTTATAAAGCACGGCGGAGGAAGTTGGGGCCGCCACCTCTCCGGCAAGCATCGCGCCAGTGTCGCTGATAGTGTACAGTTGCGAGGACCTCATAGAGTCCGGAACAAGATGCTGGTGACAGCTCCTGCTGAACAACTCCAGGATGGAAATACCACAGCGGTTCCCAGCAGTGAAGTTCTGCGTACAGCTGCTGCCGAGTCGCGCGCAAGACAACGTTACTCAGTCAAGCTCATTGAAGACCTCAACCTTCTAAAACGAGTGTCAGCTGCCCTCGACTCTTCAAGCAGCGTCATGAAAGGTGACGTACATGTTCTCGCAGACTCACCACTGATGGTGCATATCTACGGTGAGTACGGCCTCAAACGTCTTACAACGGCGCGGTGGACGATACACCTAGATGCGACTGGGTCAGTCACCAAGCAGGTTGGAGAAAAAGACCGTACCTTTACTCCCTCGTCGCCTCGCTACCAAACGAGTCATTTCCCGTCGGTCATATGCTGGCGGAATGCCACAACGTACCGGCCATCAGGTTCTTCCTGCATCAGCTCGAGTGGGACTACCGTCGCTGCACCGGAAAGGAGAGCCGCTCCAACCTCCCCGTGTGGTTTGCGACCTATCATGGGCCCTCCTTCACGCGATCAGCTTGACATTTGCCGGTGCAACGCTGCCATCATACCTGGATTCGGCCTGGCAGGCGGCCTGCGGTGAGCCCCACAGCGTACCTCCAGCCACCATCATATCACTGTGCGTGTGTCATATCTCGCACGATGTAGCGCGGGCTACCGTTACCCATCTTGGACGGGCGAAAACTGCAGAGCGGAGGACAGTGATGTGGCTGTTCGGACAAATGCAAGGTGCCCAGTCGGTGTCAGCGTTAGAAGCTGGCTTTCGGGACATGTGCCGCCTTCTCCTCTCCAAGAACGAGCCAGTACTTCTTCTGCCAGCCGGAAACGTCAACGAGGAGGTGTCCGCACCAGACGAGGAGGATGAGAGACATGAAGACTGGCACTCATACCGCAGGAGCACAAGGTCAGGGCGCCACTTTGATCTGGTGCGCCAGCAGGAAGAGGCTGGGCTGGAAGAAACCACAGTGGTGAGCAACTCAGCGTACTGTCCCAGGCTGGCAGACTTCCTCAGCACTAGAATAATGCCACTGTCGCCCTTATGGTCCTGCATCCTCGCTGAAAGTTGCGCGAGCAATGCCTGCGTGGAAAGTTGGTTCCGGACCCTGAAAAAAACATCCTTCACAATCAGAAGAAGCTGTCTCCAGCGGACTTGATTGAACTAATCATGGAAGACATGGCTGCCCGCCGGAAGCTGGACCTCATACCTCCAAAGAAGTGCAGTGCAAAAAAGCGAAAGGCTCCAGAAGACCACAGGGATGCGCAAGAGAAGTGGGGCTCGCGACGACCAAAGCGGGGTTTTTCGTACCGAACAGCGCGATGTGATATTCCCGCGAGCAGCAGCTGGTCTGTGGGCCACACCGCAGCCCAGAAACGCACCGAACCGGCGTCGCTGCAGCCCACCGTGACGTCGGATACACGTGGAAAGCGGGCACCTCGGCCTGACGTCCCGGCGAGCAGCAGCTGGTCTGTGGGCCACACCGCAGCCCAGAAACGCACCGAACCGGCGTCGCTGCAGCCCACCGTGACGTCGGATACACGTGGAAATCTGGCACCTCGGCCTGACGTCCCGGCGAGCAGCAGCTGGTCTGTGGGCCACACCGCAGCCCAGAAACGCACCGAACCGGCGTCGCTGCAGCCCACCGTGACGTCGGATACACGTGGAAATCTGGCACCTCGGCCTGACGTCCCGGCGAGCAGCAGCTGGTCTGTGGGCCACACCGCAGCCCAGAAACGCACCGAACCGGCGTCGCTGCAGCCCACCGTGACGTCGGATACACGTGGAAATCTGGCACCTCGGCCTGACGTCCCGGCGAGCAGCAGCTGGTCTGTGGGCCACACCGCAGCCCAGAAACGCACCGAACCGGCGTCGCTGCAGCCCACCGTGACGTCGGATACACGTGGAAATCTGGCACCTCGGCCTGACGTCCCGGCGAGCAGCAGCTGGTCTGTGGGCCACACCGCAGCCCAGAAACGCACCGAACCGGCGTCGCTGCAGCCCACCGTGACGTCGGATACACGTGGAAAGCGGGCACCTCGGCCTGACGTCCCGGCGAGCAGCAGCTGGTCTGTGGGCCACACCGCAGCCCAGAAACGCATCGAACCGGCGTCGCTGCAGCCCACCGTGAAGTCGGATACCGTGGAAATCTGGCACCTCGGCCTGACGTCCCGGCGAGCAGCAGCTGGTCTGTGGGCCACACCGCAGCCCAGAAACGCACCGAACCGGCGTCGCTGCAGCCCACCGTGACGTCGGATACACGCAAGAAAAGCTGCGTTAACCTTATCTGTTTAGAGGGGCAGAATTGGTTGGACGACACCATCATCGATGCTTTTTCTGCGGCGGTTGCGTTCAACAGGCCGGAAAGACTAGCTTTTTCTGTCTTTTGGAGAGCGGCAATGGAAGTGGCTTGCTGGGAATGCGTGCGTCGCTTCCTAGAGCACCGCAGGGCAGCCGTATGGATGCTGCCCATAAACATCGCAGGCTGCCACTGGGCTCTGTATGTGGTGCTCTGGGATTCCCAGAAAATCGTGTACCTCGATTCCTTGCGAAAGTCACCATCAGAAAAAGACCTCCAAGTGCTTCAACTCATGATGAAAGCTGGAAATCCGAAGTTGAAGTGGGGACAGTGGAGTGTAGTGGTGCCCGAGCAAACACCGCTCCAGGATGACGGCAGTTCATGCGGCTTGTATGTCTGTTGGCATGTAGAGGCGGTGGCCACTGCATCCACTAGACGTTTCGACAAGGATTTGATGCGGCAGCGAGTTCGACGCATCATCGAACAAGTTAGTCCTCTTTCCAAATGAAACGGCAACAGAGAGTTTCAACAGCAGTTTTTTTTACTGCAATATGATGCATTGAACATTTGATTGTACTCGTGCAATTAAAGATTTGTGTACGTATCAAACATTTTTGTTCATTCCTGTAACACATCATTACTTTAGCTGCGCAATTCAGGCAATTTTGTAAGCACATCCGCGCAAGTCTTCAAAATTTTCCGAAAAATTATATGCTAAAAATGTTTGGGTGCTGGCGTACGTATCTTCTTCTTTCGGCACTCGGATACGGGATCCATGGGGGGTGTTAAAGACGTCTCAGACACCTAAGGTAAGACAGCACCCGTGGTGCGCCACGCTGCTTCGTCACGTTGGGTGCTCTCATCGCCGTGGCGACTCCGGTTAGGTTGGCGGCCGTTTGATTGGCCGGATTTCCACTGTCGTGGTGCTCCGGGCGTAACCCATGCCCATTGGCCACCTGTCCGGTCCTACTCGTCTCGTTATAATTCGTTGTATTTGAGATCAGATGGTGACTGACCTGACTGGGTCCGATTATGTTTACCGATTAGCCTAACATGATCACGTTACTCATCATTTCATTTTTCAAAACCCCATTATAAATCTATGGTCAAAAATATAATGGGCTCGTTTTCAGTAAATACTGAATAGATAAAGCTAAAAAGTCCTCGAACAGTCTATTCCTACCACGATCTTGACCATACAGTTGAGTTTTGGAGCATCTGATCTCTCAAAGGTCATATCAGGTCACGGGAGCAGAGAGTGATTGTTTTGCCAATAACTTCTCACTGAATTGGGATAAAGCTCCCATTTTGCTTTCATTGTGCTTATATTGTCACGGGGAGTCGATTGATATGCAACATGACCATACCAGGTCACTCTGTGACCCTGACCTAGGTCGAGGTCATGTCATTTTGACTATTTGACCTAGCAAGGTCATATTATACATCATTCGATTTGCCGCGATGAGAGGAATCCAATGATGCATAAAGATTTGCTCTAGCTCCCCTGAGGGCAGATCTAGAGAGGGAAACAAACACTGCTCTGTTGTAAGCCTTCTTTGACCTATGCTGACATCAAGATTGACCTGTCATAAAAAATTATTCGTATGAAATATTTTTGTCTTTTCAAGAGCTTTCGAATGCCGACCGTAATTTTCCTTTATCTTTCGTGGGGAACGAGATACGGAGGGAGGGGGGCGCAAAACGCCCCCCCAGCGGGGCGCGTCATGCAAGGGACCCCAGCGGGGCGCGTGTTAACACCACTATCTTGTTGACAGGCCATGGCTGCAGAGCAGAAGCCCCTGCCTACATGTCTGCCCCCCATGAGCTGCGCCTGTATGGATTTCGGGCAGCGGCGGTGTCGTCAGCCCCCTCGCCTTGCCGTGAAGTCTCAAGTTGGCCTGCGCTCGGATGTGTTCCTGGCGCTCATCGTGGACTCCAAACGCTAGGTGAAGACTGTGCCGGAATATAGAATGCAAGTGCATTTCATATCAAGGATTCGAGGAGACAGAGCAGTACATACCTCGTCAGCTTATAATCATGCTCTTCGCCTCAGCTCTCCAAAACCTTATAACCAGGAACTAGTTGTGATTATGGAAAAACTCGGCACCCTCTGGTGTCAAGTGCATGTGGGAATTTTTAGCGTTTTCAAGACTGTACATGTTTGTGATAATAGTGTTTTCAGTTCTGACAGACTTTTCCTCTGAGTTCCTAGCTTACAATCTGCTGTGTTAACCATTGTGTGCTCCACTGGAGTCGGTGAAGTGGTGGTGTATCGCCCCTGAGCCTCACTCTGCTTTTCGGGTGCGAGTAGTCAAGCGTAAGCAGACAGCATTAAGGACGGAAAATGGTCATGTGAGGTTATAAACAAGAAATAGTTTGATTATGGAAGAGCTCCTCACCTCCTGGTTTGAGGTGTATCAAGTACTTTTTAGCGTTTTTAAGACTGTATGTAAATGTATTAGTGATACAAGGGCTTTAAGGGCATACCATTGAATAAGGTTTACAAGATTGAAAGAATGCCTAATTTTCGGCCTTTTCCTTTTTATCAAATAAAGGGAAAAAGATTAAACTGAGTTGACAAGGAAAATGAAATTTATAACTTTTGGTAATACAAAACAGGTTTTGAATTGAAATAAGTATTCGAGAGAACTATCTGAAAAGCAGGGTTCGGGACGAGTCATGTAAGGGACAGTCGAGTATGAAATGTACTACAGTTTCAGATCGATGACCGCAGTTGCATTTTGGAGAGTGAGTTAAGTTGAATTGGTAAAGATGAGAGTTTAATGTGGATGCACCAACCTGCAGCCGAGTATGTAGCCGATTACCTGTTTTTGAACCTAGTGTGAAGTATTTGGGTGGAGGAGGCTGACCGTAGTATTTTGAGACCTTGCTTTTGAAAGATTGGCAATCATTTTGCCTGATGGTTAATGGCGATGTGTTCCAATCTCGCGTGTCAGGTACGAGTGAATTTCGAAATAATTTTGTATGATAGCTCGGTGCAGTTTGTTTTTGTGCGTTTTGTAGGGTTCTACCGGCGTCGTGGGGTCTTGTGGGAGGAATGAGAGATCTAATCGTCTTGTAGCCAAAGATGTCCATGCAAGTGCTTTGTATAATTTTGCAGTCGGTGTTCTCAACATTGCTCCTCTGATGGGCCTAACTGCTTAGTTTTGTGTGCGTTCTATTCGCATTGCGTCTGTCATCGTGATAGAGCCGTCAATGATTGTGTCACAGTAGTCAAAGTAAAGTCTGGCGTAAATGGTGTAAATCTGGTCAAGAGTGGGCCTAGGTATGCATGAAGCAATTGAATACTATGGCTCAAGTGCTCTGTTTAGTTGCTTAATTACGTGATTAATGTGCCCATGAAACTTCAGATCATCGGGCAAAATTGTTTCTAAGTATTTATGATTTGTGCTCGGGTGTACGTCTGTTCCACTAAAATTTAAATGGAGTTTGACTGTTTCCTGTTGTAGACCAATTTTTGGACTGTTTGTGCAGAGGATCTCGTTCGGACTTCCTCCACAAGAAGATATTGGGGGTCGGAGCTTTCGTACTGTATTACAGTGCTTCGTCAGCGATGATCGTTCGGAATATAAGGGGATAAAAATACGCTTTTAGTGTCTTTTTAAAAAGACACTTTTTAGTGTCTTTTTATCCCCCTTATATTCCGAACGATCATCGCTGACAAAGCACTGTAATACAGTACGAAAGCTCCGACCCCCAATATCTTCTTGTGGAGGAAGTCCGAACGAGATCCTACGAAAATCGACTCCACATTATGGCATTTAAAGATGTTTGTGCAGAATTGTATGTGATGACCCGTTCTTGCCCACATTTGTGAATTTCGTCGAGGTCTTTCTACAGAAATGTTTGACTTGTATCTATGTCATTGGGTGTATGAGGTTTCTAAAGTGAAGTATCGGCGGCGAAAAAACAGAGTCGCGTTTGCCGTTCGTGTCGCAAATCTGTTTAGGTATGTACATGATAGCAAATAAAGGGCCAAGCACGGATCCTTGGGGATAGCCAATGTCAAGCGTTTTGAATTATGATGATGTTGGAGAAGACGATCACGTCGGAGGTGATTCGCAGAGTGAGCTGCCCCCTCCCCACATAACAACTCTTTGTACTGTGCTTTTCGGGTGCGAATAGTCAAGCGTAAGAGACGAAAGTGTTATTGTAGAGTCCGCAGTTCCGTGTACTCGTAATGCACGTTCCGTGCAGGATCAGACTGTGGGTCGCAATCGGCCACAACCCCGACGCCGGCGCACCAGCGGTGGCAGTACGTTTCGGACAGTGGTCACTGAGAGTGTACCCTAGGCTGTGTCGCGTCACTGGAAAGGTTTTTCTCTCATAGCACAAAGCCGCTATGATTGTATCATGCCCGACAGATATAGCAACAATTCTGCATTGTTATATTTTTTCTACCTGAAATCTCCAGCCTGCTCTGAGCAGAAGTGTATTTCCTGATGTCTTTAACATTGGCACACTGCCTCCGCAAAGCGGAAATGTCGTGAATTTAAGACTTTCTAACGCTTTGACGAGCCTATCATACACGTTAAGAGCTCTATAAGAGTATCTAGAGAATATCAGCAACACTCGGGGTATTTCAAAGCTTCTGACAGCAAAATCAAATACGCACTTCGCCGTCTTTTGAGAGAACTGTCCTGAAAAAAGCGCCCAAGTACGCGTCGTATTGTAATTCTTATGCTTAAGGAGGCATCAACAGCAGAGGTCATACGCCAACGGAGGGAGAAGGGCGATGAGCTGAGGCTTGAGCTAGGGCAGGGCACCAAACCTGCCTCTTCGTGGGATGGAACCCACGACACCTTGCGCATACAGAATGTCGGGCCATGCCTAGTGCGCGCGCAAACCGACTGCGCCACCCAGACACCCATATGTATTGCATACATCCTAATCAATCACTAATGTGTATGATACATGTTAACACGCGCATTGACGGGGGCGGGTACCCGCCCCCCTCGGGTTTTTCGGAGACAGCAGAAAAACGGCGGGGCGCAGCGCCGCCGTACTTGATATACCTTTTCCCTCATCATTTTTGCAACTTCTGTGAAAATTTTAAGGATAGGTCATCTCAGGTCAGGTCACCAGTACAGGTCAAGTGACCCGACCTCAAAAAAAGTTAAAGATAGCTTAAGTCGGAGCAGGGTGAACTTATCCAATTGAAACGCATATCACATAATGGGCTCACCGAGTTCTCTAAAATATGTTCCGCTATTTTTGATATCGATGACCTAAGGTCAGGTACGAAGCGTGACCTCTCCATTGGTAATACATGGGAAATATGGTTTTTACTGAATAACTCAGTAACAGATGGTGATAGAGCGTTTATTTTAGCTTCATTAGACTCGCCTTGGCTTTGCAGTTCTAATGATATGCATTTTATATAATTTGACCCTGACCTGACCTCAGGTCAGGTCAAATCTTTGATTTGACCTAGCAAGGTCAAATCATATATCATTCGATTCGGCTTGCTGCGAAGATTCATATAGTTCAAGTCGTTTTGCTCTATCTTTACTCGTTCAGATGTAATGGCCGAAAAACTTAATTTACATGTTATCCCTATGACGGCATGTGACGGCATGTTTTTGATCTCTGGTGACCTTAAATGCGACCTGACAAAAAAATGGTCCAATATTTTCGATGGAGAAGCGGATGGGCTACCCAACGCCGTTTACCGTTTTTTGCTACCTACCGTGGTTTTCGAGATCTTAGGGGGCGGGTACCCGCCCCTCGTCAATCGAAGGTGGCTCAGATCCCAATCAATGCGCGTGTTAAGCTCACTTCCCTTTCGCGGATCAATCCATGCGCCAATTGGCCTGCTTGCTGCTAGTAAGGAAATCTTACTCTGAACGGCTGGCAGCTGCTGGCGATGTCTGAAGCGGCTGCAGCAATACCCAAGTACTATTATTAGGCTTTGAGGCCCCCGAGGCCCCTTATTTATCAATGCCCCATATGGTTTCTTCAGCCAGATTTCTCCAATGGACGTAAGCATCACGCATGCCGATTTTCAAGAAAATCGAAGGGGTCCGCCCTATTCGCCAAAATTTTCAAAAGTGCCCTGAGGGGCCCCTATGGGCCCCACCCTAAAAAACAATTTTGCACTGTTTTTGGAAAATGCAGCCCTTTCTGATGGTGAAGAAAAAAATCCCAAGTTTTCGTAAACTGGTGCCCACAAGTACTATTATTAGGCTTTGAGGCCCCCGAGGCCCCTTATTTATCAATGCCCCATATGGTTTCTTCAGCCAGATTTCTCCAATGGACGTAAGCATCACGCATGCCGATTTTCAAGAAAATCGAAGGGGTCCGCCCTATTCGCCAAAATTTTCAAAAGTGCCCTGAGGGGCCCCTATGGGCCCCACCCTAAAAAAATTTTTGCACTGTTTTTGGAAAATGCAGCCCTTTCTGATGGTGAAGAAAAAATCCCAAGTTTTCGTAAACTGGTGCCCACAAGTACTATTATTAGGCTTTGAGGCCCCCGAGGCCCCTTATTTATCAATGCCCCATATGGTTTCTTCAGCCAGATTTCTCCAATGGACGTAAGCATCACGCATGCCGATTTTCAAGAAAATCGAAGGGGTCCGCCCTATTCGCCAAAATTTTCAAAAGTGCCCTGAGGGGCCCCTATGAGCCCCACCCTAAAAAAAATTTTGCACTGTTTTTGGAAACTGCAGCCCTTTCCGATGGTGAAGAAAAAAATTCCAAGTTTTCGTAAACTGGTGCCCACAAGTACTATTATTAGGCTTTGAGGCCCCCCGAGGCCCCTTATTTATCAATGCCCCATATGGTTTCTTCAGCCAGATTTCTCCAATGGACGTAAGCATCACGCATGCCGATTTTCAAGAAAATCGAAGGGGTCCGCCCTATTCGCCAAAATTTTCAAAAGTGCCCTGAGGGGCCCCTATGGGCCCCACCCTAAAAACAATTTTGCACTGTTTTTGGAAAATGCAGCCCTTTCTGATGGTGAAGAAAAAATCCCAAGTTTTCGTAAACTGGTGCCCACAAGTACTATTATTAGGCTTTGAGGCCCCCGAGGCCCCTTATTTATCAATGCCCCATATGGTTTCTTCAGCCAGATTTCTCCAATGGACGTAAGCATCACGCATGCCGATTTTCAAGAAAATCGAAGGGGTCCGCCCTATTCGCCAAAATTTTCAAAAGTGCCCTGATGGGCCCCTATGGGCCCCACCCTAAAAAAATTTTTGCACTGTTTTTGGAAAATGCAGCCCTTTCTGATGGTGAAGAAAAAATCCCAAGTTTTCGTAAACTGGTGCCCACAAGTACTATTATTAGGCTTTGAGGCCCCCGAGGCCCCTTATTTATCAATGCCCCATATGGTTTCTTCAGCCAGATTTCTCCAATGGACGTAAGCATCACGCATGCCGATTTTGAAGAAAATCGAAGGGGTCCGCCCTATTCGCCAAAATTTTCAAAAGTGCCCTGAGGGGCCCCTATGGGCCCCACCCTAAAAAAAATTTTGCACTGTTTTTGGAAACTGCAGCCCTTTCCGATGGTGAAGAAAAAAATTCCAAGTTTTCGTAAACTGGTGCCCACAAGTACTATTATTAGGCTTTGAGGCCCCCGAGGCCCCCTTATTTATCAATGCCCCATATGGTTTCTTCAGCCAGATTTCTCCAATGGACGTAAGCATCACGCATGCCGATTTTCAAGAAAATCGAAGGGGTCCGCCCTATTCGCCAAAATTTTCAAAAGTGCCCTGAGGGGCCCCTATGGGCCCCACCCTAAAAAAATTTTTGCACTGTTTTTGGAAAATGCAGCCCTTTCTGATGGTGAAGAAAAAATCCCAAGTTTTCGTAAACTGGTGCCCACAAGTACTATTATTAGGCTTTGAGGCCCCCGAGGCCCCTTATTTATCAATGCCCCATATGGTTTCTTCAGCCAGATTTCTCCAATGGACGTAAGCATCACGCATGCCGATTTTCAAGAAAATCGAAGGGGTCCGCCCTATTCGCCAAAATTTTCAAAAGTGCCCTGAGGGGCCCCTATGGGCCCCACCCTAAAAAAATTTTGCACTGTTTTTGGAAAATGCAGCCCTTTCTGATGGTGAAGAAAAAAATCCCAAGTTTTCGTAAACTGGTGCCCACAAGTACTATTATTAGGCTTTGAGGCCCCCCGAGGCCCCTTATTTATCAATGCCCCATATGGTTTCTTCAGCCAGATTTCTCCAATGGACGTAAGCATCACGCATGCCGATTTTGAAGAAAATCGAAGGGGTCCGCCCTATTCGCCAAAATTTTCAAAAGTGCCCTGAGGGGCCCCTATAGGCCCCACCCTAAAAAAAATTTTGCACTGTTTTTGGAAACTGCAGCCCTTTCTGATGGTGAAGAAAAAATCCCAAGTTTTCGTAAACTGGTGCCCACAAGTACTATTATTAGGCTTTGAGGCCCCCTGAGGCCCCTTATTTATCAATGCCCCATATGGTTTCTTCAGCCAGATTTCTCCAATGGACGTAAGCATCACGCATGCCGATTTTCAAGAAAATCGAAGGGGTCCGCCCTATTCGCCAAAATTTTCAAAAGTGCCCTGAGGGGCCCCTATGGGCCCCACCCTAAAAAAAAATTTTGCACTGTTTTTGGAAAATGCAGCCCTTTCTGATGGTGAAGAAAAAAATCCCAAGTTTTCGTAAACTGGTGCCCACAAGTACTATTATTAGGCTTTGAGGCCCCCCGAGGCCCCTTATTTATCAATGCCCCATATGGTTTCTTCAGCCAGATTTCTCCAATGGACGTAAGCATCACGCATGCCGATTTTCAAGAAAATCGAAGGGGTCCGCCCTATTCGCCAAAATTTTCAAAAGTGCCCTGAGGGGCCCCTATGGGCCCCACCCTAAAAAAATTTTTGCACTGTTTTTGGAAAATGCAGCCCTTTCTGATGGTGAAGAAAAAAATCCCAAGTTTTCGTAAACTGGTGCCCACAAGTACTATTATTAGGCTTTGAGGCCCCCCGAGGCCCCTTATTTATCAATGCCCCATATGGTTTCTTCAGCCAGATTTCTCCAATGGACGTAAGCATCACGCATGCCGATTTTGAAGAAAATCGTAGGGGTCCGCCCTATTCGCCAAAATTTTCAAAAGTGCCCTGAGGGGCCCCTATAGGCCCCACCCTAAAAAAATTTTGCACTGTTTTTGGAAACTGCAGCCCTTTCTGATGGTGAAGAAAAAATTCCAAGTTTTCGTAAACTGGTGCCCACAAGTACTATTATTAGGCTTTGAGGCCCCCGAGGCCCCTTATTTATCAATGCCCCATATGGTTTCTTCAGCCAGATTTCTCCAATGGACGTAAGCATCACGCATGCCGATTTTCAAGAAAATCGAAGGGGTCCGCCCTATTCGCCAAAATTTTCAAAAGTGCCCTGAGGGGCCCCTATGGGCCCCACCCTAAAAAAATTTTGCACTGTTTTTGGAAAATGCAGCCCTTTCTGATGGTGAAGAAAAAATCCCAAGTTTTCGTAAACTGGTGCCCACAAGTACTATTATTAGGCTTTGAGGCCCCCGAGGCCCCTTATTTATCAATGCCCCATATGGTTTCTTCAGCCAGATTTCTCCAATGGACGTAAGCATCACGCATGCCGATTTTCAAGAAAATCGAAGGGGTCCGCCCTATTCGCCAAAATTTTCAAAAGTGCCCTGAGGGGCCCCTATGGGCCCCACCCTAAAAAAATTTTGCACTGTTTTTGGAAACTGCAGCCCTTTCCGATGGTGAAGAAAAAATTCCAAGTTTTCGTAAACTGGTGCCCACAAGTACTATTATTAGGCTTTGAGGCCCCCGAGGCCCCTTATTTATCAATGCCCCATATGGTTTCTTCAGCCAGATTTCTCCAATGGACGTAAGCATCACGCATGCCGATTTTCAAGAAAATCGAAGGGGTCCGCCCTATTCGCCAAAATTTTCAAAAGTGCCCTGAGGGGCCCCTATGGGCCCCACCCTAAAAAACAATTTTGCACTGTTTTTGGAAAATGCAGCCCTTTCTGATGGTGAAGAAAAAATCCCAAGTTTTCGTAAACTGGTGCCCACAAGTACTATTATTAGGCTTTGAGGCCCCCCGAGGCCCCTTATTTATCAATGCCCCATATGGTTTCTTCAGCCAGATTTCTCCAATGGACGTAAGCATCACGCATGCCGATTTTCAAAAAAATCGAAGGGGTCCGCCCTATTCGCCAAAATTTTCAAAAGTGCCCTGAGGGGCCCCTATGGGCCCCACCCTAAAAAAATTTTTGCACTGTTTTTGGAAAATGCAGCCCTTTCTGATGGTGAAGAAAAAATCCCAAGTTTTCGTAAACTGGTGCCCACAAATACTATTATTAGGCTTTGAGGCCCCCTGAGGCCCCTTATTTATCAATGCCCCATATGGTTTCTTCAGCCAGATTTCTCCAATGGACGTAAGCATCACGCATGCCGATTTTCAAGAAAATCGAAGGGGTCCGCCCTATTCGCCAAAATTTTCAAAAGTGCCCTGAGGGGCCCCTATGGGCCCCACCCTAAAAAAATTTTTGCACTGTTTTTGGAAACTGCAGCCCTTTCCGATGGTGAAGAAAAAAATTCCAAGTTTTCGTAAACTGGTGCCCACAAGTACTATTATTAGGCTTTGAGGCCCCCGAGGCCCCTTATTTATCAATGCCCCATATGGTTTCTTCAGCCAGATTTCTCCAATGGACGTAAGCATCACGCATGCCGATTTTGAAGAAAATCGAAGGGGTCCGCCCTATTCGCCAAAATTTTCAAAAGTGCCCTGAGGGGCCCCTATGGGCCCAACCCTAAAAAAAATTTTGCAATGTTTTTGGAAAATGCAGCCCTTTCTGATGGTGAAGAAAAAAATTCCAAGTTTTCGTAAACTGGTGCCCACAAGTACTATTATTAGGCTTTGAGGCCCCCCGAGGCCCCTTATTTATCAATGCCCCATATGGTTTCTTCAGCCAGATTTCTCCAATGGACGTAAGCATCACGCATGCCGATTTTCAAGAAAATCGAAGGGGTCCGCCCTATTCGCCAAAATTTTCAAAAGTGCCCTGAGGGGCCCCTATGGGCCCCACCCTAAAAAAATTTTTGCACTGTTTTTGGAAAATGCAGCCCTTTCTGATGGTGAAGAAAAAATCCCAAGTTTTCGTAAACTGGTGCCCACAAGTACTATTATTAGGCTTTGAGGCCCCCTGAGGCCCCTTATTTATCAATGCCCCATATGGTTTCTTCAGCCAGATTTCTCCAATGGACGTAAGCATCACGCATGCCGATTTTCAAGAAAATCGAAGGGGTCCGCCCTATTCGCCAAAATTTTCAAAAGTGCCCTGAGGGGCCCCTATGGGCCCCACCCTAAAAAAAATTTTGCACTGTTTTTGGAAACTGCAGCCCTTTCCGATGGTGAAGAAAAAAATTCCAAGTTTTCGTAAACTGGTGCCCACAAGTACTATTATTAGGCTTTGAGGCCCCCCGAGGCCCCTTATTTATCAATGCCCCATATGGTTTCTTCAGCCAGATTTCTCCAATGGACGTAAGCATCACGCATGCCGATTTTGAAGAAAATCGAAGGGGTCCGCCCTATTCGCCAAAATTTTCAAAAGTGCCCTGAGGGGCCCCTATGGGCCCCACCCTAAAAAACAATTTTGCACTGTTTTTGGAAAATGCAGCCCTTTCTGATGGTGAAGAAAAAATCCCAAGTTTTCGTAAACTGGTGCCCACAAGTACTATTATTAGGCTTTGAGGCCCCCCGAGGCCCCTTATTTATCAATGCCCCATATGGTTTCTTCAGCCAGATTTCTCCAATGGACGTAAGCATCACGCATGCCGATTTTCAAAAAATCGAAGGGGTCCGCCCTATTCGCCAAAATTTTCAAAAGTGCCCTGAGGGGCCCCTATGGGCCCCACCCTAAAAAAATTTTTGCACTGTTTTTGGAAAATGCAGCCCTTTCTGATGGTGAAGAAAAAAATCCCAAGTTTTCGTAAACTGGTGCCCACAAATACTATTATTAGGCTTTGAGGCCCCCCGAGGCCCCTTATTTATCAATGCCCCATATGGTTTCTTCAGCCAGATTTCTCCAATGGACGTAAGCATCACGCATGCCGATTTTCAAGAAAAATCGAAGGGGTCCGCCCTATTCGCCAAAATTTTCAAAAGTGCCCTGAGGGGCCCCTATGGGCCCCACCCTAAAAAAATTTTGCACTGTTTTTGGAAACTGCAGCCCTTTCCGATGGTGAAGAAAAAAATTCCAAGTTTTCGTAAACTGGTGCCCACAAGTACTATTATTAGGCTTTGAGGCCCCCGAGGCCCCTTATTTATCAATGCCCCATATGGTTTCTTCAGCCAGATTTCTCCAATGGACGTAAGCATCACGCATGCCGATTTTGAAGAAAATCGAAGGGGTCCGCCCTATTCGCCAAAATTTTCAAAAGTGCCCTGAGGGGCCCCTATGGGCCCAACCCTAAAAAAAATTTTGCAATGTTTTTGGAAAATGCAGCCCTTTCTGATGGTGAAGAAAAAAATTCCAAGTTTTCGTAAACTGGTGCCCACAAGTACTATTATTAGGCTTTGAGGCCCCCCGAGGCCCCTTATTTATCAATGCCCCATATGGTTTCTTCAGCCAGATTTCTCCAATGGACGTAAGCATCACGCATGCCGATTTTCAAGAAAATCGAAGGGGTCCGCCCTATTCGCCAAAATTTTCAAAAGTGCCCTGAGGGGCCCCTATGGGCCCCACCCTAAAAAAATTTTTGCACTGTTTTTGGAAAATGCAGCCCTTTCTGATGGTGAAGAAAAAATCCCAAGTTTTCGTAAACTGGTGCCCACAAGTACTATTATTAGGCTTTGAGGCCCCCCGAGGCCCCTTATTTATCAATGCCCCATATGGTTTCTTCAGCCAGATTTCTCCAATGGACGTAAGCATCACGCATGCCGATTTTGAAGAAAATCGTAGGGGTCCGCCCTATTCGCCAAAATTTTCAAAAGTGCCCTGAGGGGCCCCTATAGGCCCCACCCTAAAAAAAATTTTGCACTGTTTTTGGAAACTGCAGCCCTTTCCGATGGTGAAGAAAAAAATTCCAAGTTTTCGTAAACTGGTGCCCACAAGTACTATTATTAGGCTTTGAGGCCCCCGAGGCCCCTTATTTATCAATGCCCCATATGGTTTCTTCAGCCAGATTTCTTCCAATGGACGTAAGCATCACGCATGCCGATTTTCAAGAAAATCGAAGGGGTCCGCCCTATTCGCCAAAATTTTCAAAAGTGCCCTGAGGGGCCCCTATGGGCCCCACCCTAAAAAAACAATTTTGCACTGTTTTTGGAAAATGCAGCCCTTTCTGATGGTGAAGAAAAAATCCCAAGTTTTCGTAAACTGGTGCCCACAAGTACTATTATTAGGCTTTGAGGCCCCCCGAGGCCCCTTATTTATCAATGCCCCATATGGTTTCTTCAGCCAGATTTCTCCAATGGACGTAAGCATCACGCATGCCGATTTTCAAAAAAATCGAAGGGGTCCGCCCTATTCGCCAAAATTTTCAAAAGTGCCCTGAGGGGCCCCTATGGGCCCCACCCTAAAAAAATTTTTGCACTGTTTTTGGAAAATGCAGCCCTTTCTGATGGTGAAGAAAAAATCCCAAGTTTTCGTAAACTGGTGCCCACAAATACTATTATTAGGCTTTGGGGCCCCCGAGGCCCCTTATTTATCAATGCCCCATATGGTTTCTTCAGCCAGATTTCTCCAATGGACGTAAGCATCACGCATGCCGATTTTCAAGAAAATCGAAGGGGTCCGCCCTATTCGCCAAAATTTTCAAAAGTGCCCTGAGGGGCCCCTATGGGCCCCACCCTAAAAAAAAATTTGCACTGTTTTTGGAAACTGCAGCCCTTTCCGATGGTGAAGAAAAAATTCCAAGTTTTCGTAAACTGGTGCCCACAAGTACTATTATTAGGCTTTGAGGCCCCCCGAGGCCCCTTATTTATCAATGCCCCATATGGTTTCTTCAGCCAGATTTCTCCAATGGACGTAAGCATCACGCATGCCGATTTTGAAGAAAATCGTAGGGGTCCGCCCTATTCGCCAAAATTTTCAAAAAGTGCCCTGAGGGGCCCCTATGGGCCCAACCCTAAAAAAAATTTTGCAATGTTTTTGGAAAATGCAGCCCTTTCTGATGGTGAAGAAAAAAATTCCAAGTTTTCGTAAACTGGTGCCCACAAGTACTATTATTAGGCTTTGAGGCCCCCGAGGCCCCTTATTTATCAATGCCCCATATGGTTTCTTCAGCCAGATTTCTCCAATGGACGTAAGCATCACGCATGCCGATTTTCAAGAAAATCGAAGGGGTCCGCCCTATTCGCCAAAATTTTCAAAAGTGCCCTGAGGGGCCCCTATGGGCCCCACCCTAAAAAATTTTTTGCACTGTTTTTGGAAAATGCAGCCCTTTCTGATGGTGAAGAAAAATCCCAAGTTTTCGTAAACTGGTGCCCACAAGTACTATTATTAGGCTTTGAGGCCCCCCGAGGCCCCTTATTTATCAATGCCCCATATGGTTTCTTCAGCCAGATTTCTCCAATGGACGTAAGCATCACGCATGCCGATTTTCAAGAAAATCGAAGGGGGTCCGCCCTATTCGCCAAAATTTTCAAAAGTGCCCTGAGGGGCCCCAAGGGATGTTTTCTGTAAATATTTGTCTTAGATATCTTTGGGGTATTGATATCTTTGTCTGATATCAGTTTGGATGTGATCAGCCTTCTTGTTGAGCTAGGACATAGCTTTAAGTGTCGTGATTTAAGTTTGCACTGAATATGAATGTGGGCTGAATCTGTGCCGAATCTGTGCTGAACGTGTGCTAACTTTACGTACATGTTGACTAATCGGTGCTTGCTGACAAAGTGGATGCCTCTCCCATTCGCCAAATACAAAACAAAGTTCTCATTGGTCCTTTTAAGAATGGTAGTAAACTCTCCTATTGCCCGTTGGATAAGGTTGTACAAAACACCAAGCAAAAGGAAACAACAAGAATGGGCCACTAAACAACAGTAGGTAATAGTAAACTATATCTATAGATCCTCTGACAAAAACCTCTGGGAATTTACCAGCTGAATAAGGGCAACCTGTTTTCCAAATCAACAACGAAAACAAAACCTACACTCGATAAACCTACGCGAATTTAGTTGATTGCAAAATAGTTAATTGCAAAATGCGGAAAGAACGGGGTCAACACGATCGCACACCGGTGTAACAAGTCGATTGAACCCACTTTTACCCGATTTATCCGAAGAAATCACTTAAATTTATCACAAAACAACGGGAGCACTAGCACCACACGTCCACACAGGATGGGCCAGGATGCCTTTAAATGTAGATATAGACGCGTTGGAACTATGTTCACATTGGGGGGGTAGCGGGAATTTTCAAGTCATTTCTTTCCAGTCAACACCATAGGGTTAATGGTTAAGAATCATGAAAGTTGGGGAGGGGCAGCTTCCCCCTGCCCCCCGGTTCCTACGTCCCTGTATAGACGTAACGGAAAATTACTGTGATATAGTTGAATCCATCGATATATATTGAGAGCCATCGTATCATCTGGCGGTGTCTGGGGTGCTGCGCCGGACCGCCGCAAATGCAATGCAATCGGGGCAGGCCCCTAAAGCTCACAAATATGCCCCAATTTTTACGAGCTGGACGAACTCGCCCCTGTCCCATGGAGACACCGTGAAGAGTTTAAGATGCTTCTCTCAGTTTTCTAGAAACTTATTAAGAATAAAAATATTAAGCAAAAAAGTTACATAATTATACTCATTTGAAGTGAAATTTCTCCAGTAACTAGTTGTAGGGACCTTGTTGCTCTATATTTCATTTAGTATGTGCAGCCTTCAGGAAATCAGAAACGTAACAAGGGCGCCGTTTTCTGTTCCAAATTACTGGAAGGTAAACAAGTGACTTTAGGGTCTGCTGACAAGGGTAACGAGGGCATTCAAAGTATTCAACAATAGTACGCGGGTTCAATAAAATAACAGCAGGCGCTACTACCACAAGCGGACGGTGAATTCTCGGTTTTCTCTATGTATTGATATTTTTATGTGGGTTTTTCCTGTTGAGGACACAACTAGTCCTTCATTGCGGTATGGTAGCAGCGGGTCATTCATTCTTGGCGAATGACGTTTGTCCTCGGTGATATGGATGAACCCACCCACGTTGAGATTGATATAAACGAAATCCAGCTTTTAAAGGTGAGATATATGTACTGATAAATACCTGTTGTGCAAGGGAGTTTCTATGAAGTGCTTTATAAGCTTTTAATTCATGTGTACCACACATTCATGTGTGGTTAACATGCTTGCCTTCACATGGGCAATCAGGATTCAAGGGGCGGAAAATTCCCTCAGCAAAGACAAATATGATTTCCTGGAAACCATTCTAACAGGGAGGGAGTTCAATATGATCCAGTTTACAAGCACAATGTGCTAATACAGATAGAGCAAGAGCTGAGGATCGGGATGCGGCAGCAGTGGTTTCCATGACATTTTGGCCCAGATACGTATCGAGTTCTGACAGATAGAAGAGCCTTTAATATCAGTTTTGGCTCCATCTCTAGTGTACCATTGATCTGTCGTTAGAGAGATTTTTATTGTTTTCCATATTAAGACATAGAGCGCACAAAAACATCTCACACCAAGCTCAGCAGTGCGGTATTATGGTAGTAGGCAGATCACATCTCACGGTTCAAAAGGATCACATCAGAATGTCCAAAGTTAAGTCTAATGTTCATAGCTTCCATTCTTTGAAAGTTAGACCTTTTGAATAAGAAGTCCAACAATCAAAAGTTCCAAAGAGGCCTGCTCAGATGCATGAGAGTGGGGTGCATGATGCCAGGCAAGGCGTGCTAAGGCACATGATAATAGGAGGAAATGAGGGTTAGGTTAGGTTAGGTTAGGTTAGGTTAGGTTAGGTTAGGTTAGGTTAGGTTAGGTTAGGTTAGGTTAGGTTAGGTTAGGTTAGGTTAGGTTAGGTTAGGTTAGGTTAGGTTAGGTTAGGGTTATGGGTTAGTTTAGGTTAGTTTAGGTTAGTTTAAGGTTAGTTTAGTTTAGTTTAGGTTAGGTTAGGTTAGGTTAGGTTAGGTTAGGTTAGGTTAGGTTAGGTTAGGTTAGGTTAGGTTATCTTAGGTTAGGTTAGGTTAGGGGTTAGGTTAGGTTAGGTTAGGTTAGGTTAAGGGTTAGGTTAGGTTAGGTTAGGCTAGGTTAGGCTAGGTTAGGACAGGTCAGGTCAGGTCACAGCAGGTCAGGTCAGGTCACAGCAGGTCAGGTCAGGTCACAGCAGGTTAGGTCAGGTCAGGTGTGTATGCCCTTGGTCCCTATTTCCTAGTCTGGGATATCACCCCACTTTCCATAATCTGAGTGTGCCTCTGGTCTGAGTACCACTTTATGCTACTCCTCTAACCCTCCCTCTTTCTGTCTGTTTCATCTCTTGGGCTTTTCTTGAAGAATGTGGGGATATTTCTAAAACATTTCCCAAAGTGGTACCCAGACCAGAGGCGCACTCAGAATCTGGGAAAAGGGGTGATATCCCCAAATTAGGAAATAGGGACCAAGGGCATACACAACTGACCTGACCTGCCCTGCCCTGACCTGACCTGACCTGACCTGACCTGACCTAACCTAACTTAACCTAACCTAACCTAACCTAACACCTAACCTAACCTAACCTAACCCTCATTTCCTCCTATTATCATGTGTCTTAGCACGCCTCTGCAACATCATGCACCCCACTCTCATGCATCTGATCATGCCTTTTTGGACCTTTTGAACATTGGAATTATTTTTTAAAAGGTCAACTTTCAAAGTGTAGAGCCTATGAACATTAGACCCTTTGATCAGTGGACCTTCTGATGTGATCCTTTGAACGGCAAGATGTGATCTGCCTACTACTATAATACCCAGCAGTGCCACTTTCTTTAGTTATCATAATCATCAATTTTTTAAAATCATTTTACAATAAAGACAGGTGAAAAAGTGAAGGAAAGGAATAGCAAATAAAAGTATGAGAAAAGTAAACAATAATAATGCTTTCTTAGCATGGACATTCTTTTACTCCCTTCACTTCCCCTTCACCAAAATGTACAATTTTGTTTAAAGAATGATAGTTCTGCTTAATGAATGCTGTTTAATGAATAGTTTAGTTTAATATAATTTTGTGTTGCTTAATTTTGTTTTATAAAGTTTGCCCTCTGCAGACTACTCTCCTTTACCTCTGCAGTATAAGGAAAATATTTACCATCATACTGCCATGTGCTGCCAGACATCATCATTGATTTATGGCCATCTAGCTGGAATTATGCCATGAGCAATACATAGTACTTGCAGTTTGGGAAGTGGTGCACTGTTCTTGCATAACACCCACAATGGAGAGGGGTCTGGCACAAACCACACGCTGGAGAGGGGCCTGGTAGGCCCCAGAGATGTAGAACAATGTCAGTTGGAGGATGGGTGAGGGGTATAGTGATCTACATCATGGATAATCTTCATTAACCTAGGTCAATATCTTCAAAGTCAAACAAGGTCATAAAGGTCAAATATTAGCCATGCTGGGGAGCTTTTGGTAAATGCTGTCATTATGTGGGAAAAAGACGAGAACAAGCTAAAGACAGACCAGAGTCATAGAGGGAAGGTCACAAAGAATCTTCCCTACAATTTTGAGGTCAGGGTCATTCCAAGGTCATTGACCAAGGAGGTCACAATATGGTATACTACCTACAATGTACACTATGACAAGCACTATAGCCACTGTTTGGCAGGAAATGAGGATTGGCCTTTACCAATGACCTTTAACCTTGATCTTTGATGTTGAACTTTACATTAAAGTAGCTTAACTATGATGTCATAGCATAATATACGTCAGACCGGGTAGCATCATTTGACCGGAAGCACTGGGGTCAATGATGTTGACCTGTGACCTTTGGACTTGACCTTGACCTTCATGTGAGGTGTCCTTCACCTATCATCCCAGTTATTGATGTTATGACATCACCACTCCATCATCAAATGCAAGTGAACTGGTCCGACCGCCCGATTGCGGTGATCTTAAAATGGTCTGACTTTAAAGGCCTATAATTCTAAGATTATCGACCGATTTTCAAAATTCCTTCACCAATCGACGCGCTCCCTCTGCAGCACTCCATTTGTTTACAAGGAGGGATCTTTTGACCATCGGAACCCTCTGAAAGAGGGTCCTATAAACCACTGTGACCCCAGGGCCCTCTGTCAACAGAAGGACCCGCTCTGGTCAGCTGGACCCTCTGCGACGGATAAAGCCACTTTGGGCAGCAGTGCCCTCTGTGGCTCGCAGAGCCAAACTCGCTCGCTATAGCCAACAGGGCACTGTCTGAATACCTTGCCTATCAAGGCCCTTGTCAACAGAAGAGCATTTGAGCCAGCAGGACCGACTGTTCTCTGTAGCACTTTATATCGTTCAATTTCGCCCAGGCAGGGCCCCTATAACGGCGATCTTGAGGGCCTCGTTCACTACCAGAGGCGTTTGTGGTCTTAAAAGGCGTGATATCGGGTAGAACATTTAGTAATCGGATTGAAAGTGCTGTCTGCAGATTCTGGCCCCCTCTGCGACACTAGCCTCCTCTTCCCGCCCCCTCCCACTCGTGCCTGTGTCTGTCTTCCGAGTTTAGGGCCATCATGTAACACTTCGTCGGCGCAATAGCTCTGTTAGTGTTCATAATACTTATCTATGACTCCAAATTGGCTCAGTCTCGAAGGACGATCTAGGAGAAAGCTTTCAATGTGTTATTGGGGTAGCGTAAAATGCTTAAAATGTCCTGCACCAAGTATAATTGGTTTACGACTTTCAGATATTCAAATACTCGGATTAGATGGTGCTGTCTTTTTGGGTTTGGCGCTGGGACCTGATGCTGGTCTTGGCTGAGCGTCATCCGGGGCCAACTGGGTCTGTACCGAGACTTTTTCCGGGACCATGCGATGTTGAATGATGATGTTAGATGATACTGAGATTTTATCGCGACCACAGGATATCGAAGAATGTTAGGCAATACCTGCAGGCTGTTCAAAGTAGCTATTATCTCATCCCTTAATGCATCGAACTGGAACAAAATATGTGTAAATATGGGTACGATTTATTTTCTCAGCTATCACTTGGCTATACGAGCTCAAAGTTTTCGATGCAAATCCATGGCTGATATTTTCAGTGTTCAGCTATTCCCTGCGTTTAGTTTTTATAACTCATAGTCAACTGAACTATGAGATTTGAACTCCAATAGTCAAGCTTGTGACTGTCACGGCTGCACAATCGTATTTTGTGCCAATACCATTTCGGGGACTAAATTTCGCCCTGCTGGACTTGTCTGAACCAAACCAGTTCTGCGTTTTGACCGGCGCCGTGACGAACAATTTAAAAGAAGCGGAACCTGTAATTCAGATATATCTGTATTTGAGAAGCGTTATGTTCAAGCCTTGCGCTGAGTACCAAACTCCCAATAGGACTATCTAAAGCGACGGTGTGCTTGTGGGACGAGATTAGTTTTTTGATGTCATAAAGCTGGTTGAGAATTTTATATCCTTCCTGTGCCACTTTGAAATCTGCATGCCGTTAGATAAGAATGAGTTCCATGTATAACGTCTGTTCCGTGCGGACAGGGAGTGGGCAGAGGCTCGTTCGGCGTCGTTAAGAAGGGCATCTGGAAGGACCGGCGCGTTGCAGTGAAAAAGGTCGAGAGTGAGTTCGAGAAGAAGGCGTTTCTGATTGAGCTGCGACAGCTGCAGCGGGTCAGCCACCCCAACATTGTGGAGCTGATCGGCGCCTGCACCAAGCCGGACTATGTCTGCCTCGTCATGGAGTACGCCGAGGGTGGCTCGCTCTACGATGGTGAGCTTTTGTCGCAGTATGCTAGGTTTACTATGAGGTCTATTGTTTCTTGCCTAGTCGTTACAAGAACCAACATCCAAAGAGCGTGTTTCTTGTTTGGGAATTGTGATCCTCTAGTGATGGGAAACACGCCAGCCTCAAACATTATCCGGTGTGCGTCCAGTATACCAATATTGGTACCGTCCGTGTACTCTGCCGCTGCTGTGCTGACATAAGTGTCGGTACCGTCCGTGTACTATGTCTGCCGCTGCTGTGCTGACACCAGTATCGTTACTGTTCGTGTACTCTGCCGCTGCTGTGCTGACGTTGGCAGTGTCGGTACCGTCCGTGTACTTTAGCTGCCGCTGCTGTGCTGACATCAGTGTCGGTACTGTCCGTATACTTTAGCTGCCTGCTACTGCCGTGCTCTGACGTACGTTGTACTTTAGCTAGCTGCTACTACCGTGCTCTGACGTTCGGTGTACTTTAGCTGGCTGCTACTGCCGTGCTCTGACGTTCCATGTACTGTAGCTGGCTGCTACTGCCGTGCTCTGACGTTCCATGTACTTTAGCTGGTTGCTACTGCCGTGCTCTGACGTTCTGTGTACTTTAGCTGGCTGCTACTGCCGTGCTCTGACGTTCGGTGTACTTTAGCTGGCTGCTACTGCCGTGCTCTGACGTGCGGTGTACTTTAGCTGGCTGCTACTGCCGTGCTCTGACGTTCTGTGTACTTAAGCTGCCTGCTACTGCCGTGCTCTGACGTTCCGTGTACTTTAGCTGGCTGCTACTGCCGTGCTCTGACGTTCGGTGTACTTTAGCTGGCTGCTACTGCCGTGCTCTGACGTTCTGTGTACTTTAGATGCCTGCTACTGCCGTGCTCTGACGTTCCGTGTACTTTAGCTGGCTGCTACTGCCGTGCTCTGACGTTCGGTGTACTTTAGCTGGCTGCTACTGCCGTGCTCTGACGTTCCATGTACTTTAGCTGGCTGCTACTGCCGTGCTCTGACGTTCCGTGTACTTTAGCTGGCTGCTACTGCCGTGTTCTGACGTTCGGTGTACTTTAGCTGGCTGCTACTGCCGTGCTCTGACGTTCGGTGTACTTTAGCTGGCTGCTACTGCCGTGCTCTGACGTTCCGTGTACTTTAGCTGGCTGCTACTGCCGTGCTCTGACGTTCGGTGTACTTTAGCTGGCTGCTACTGCCGTGCTCTGACGTGTGGTGCCGTCCCCTGCAGTGCTCCACGGCCAGCCCTGTCCCACCTATAACGCCGGCCACGCCGTCAGCTGGTGTCTGCAGTGCGCCGAGGGGGTGGAGTACCTGCACGAGATGCGGCTGGTACACAGGTGGGCAGCCTGGCAGCTACTTACCCCCTTCCCGGTGGTCACGGCATCCGCGGTTAACGCAGGATCCAGCGTGATGAGGCGAATCCGGGCGACCGTGGGAATGGGCTGCTTCCACAGTTGCAGCTGCACGGGTCAATATTCCATTTGTTGCGGCTCATACCGGGCTACAAAATTGTTGGGCTGCAGAATTACAAAATTTTATGGATTCTATGGCGATGGTGATGAAATTCTTCTACGAAATTGCTACTGGACTGCTGCAATGTTTGTTGAAAATATAAGTTTTCTGACCATGGACAGTTGAAATCCGAAAAAGAAACATTGACTTGGTCTGAACCAAAATTGAATATTGGACGCACGTTTTAGAGATTGCCAATGCTACTGGTAAGTTACGTCATATGATCCATTTCGTGCAGACTCGAGGGGGTGGGGAAGCTATGGTGCGGAATTCTCTTCTGTTCACAATCATGCGCTACAAATATTGCCTGCAGTGACGAGGTAAACACATCTATATATATATATATTCAAGATGATTTTTTCGTTTTTCATTTTCCTAATGTGATGTTTCGGCGAAAACTTGTCAGGCGCTGATTAATAAGCAGTCAGTAAGAAATGCCAGCTTAGGTCTTGTTTCCCCGTCGTGCGGACGAAGAGGTTTGATCTACAACTACCCTCGGAAACCGACTCGCGCTATGAATGCTAATTTACTGCATGTTCACGAATGTTTCATCAAGCATAGTATCTGTAGCAGCTTCAACTGTGTAAAAGCTTGGGGGCTGGAGTTGAACGGTTAGAATTTTTATCATCTCTGAATCTGTCAACGTTTCCTAAATGCGTTGAATTGGTAACTGGGCCGCCACCATTAGTGACTGGCCTGCCACTGCCGAGGGAATCACACTGCTGCCTGCTGTCTTCGCATTTACCTCGTATTTTTGTAACATTTTCTGAATGAGGTATCGATTCCAGCATGGTACCTAGGGTCGGCAAACCGAATGGAGATCCAGTTTAGGCTTGAAGTGTTCCCAGCTCCGCAGTAAACCGACCATCTACCCGAGGCCATGCTGTCTTTCTCAGTTCCTATTCTTTTTCTGCGTCATGTTGTGTTGCACCCAAAAATTGCCGATAATTGTGCCGCTTTCACATGCAGTCTGCGCCACTAGGCTCAATGCTCCCGTGTGTAATGAAGGTGGGTCCTCAGCGAGAGTGCTGTTTGTATTATCTGTGGCACGTGTGGTGATGGTCGTTGTTATGCGAGTCGTGCTCTTGTGCACATATGTCAGCATCGGTACCTTCCTTCAGAGACTTGAAGCCGCCGAACCTGCTGCTGCTGGACTATGGCCGCAAGCTGAAGATCTGCGACTTCGGCACCGCGTGCGACGTCAAAACACACATGACCAACAGCCGCGGCAGTGCCGCCTGGATGGCGCCCGAGGTGTTCGAGGGTAGGTGGCCTCCGTCCCGCCCGAGGTGTTCGAGGGTAGGTGGTCTCTGTGTCGCCCGATTTGTCGAGGGTAGGTGGTCTCTGTGTCGCCCGAGGTGTTCGAGGTTAGGTAGCCTCCGTCCCGCCCAGGTGTTTGTCCATTTTGGTGCTTCCGTCCCGCCCCGAGGTGTTCGAGGGTAGGTGGCCTCCGTCCCACCCGAGGTGTTTTGGGGTATGTGGCCTCCGTCCAGCCCGGTGTGTTTGGGGTATGTGGCTTCCGTCCCGCCTCGAGGTGTTCGAGGGTAGGTGGCCTCCGTCCCACCCGATGTGTTTTGGGGTATGTGGCCTCCGTCCAGCCCGGTGTGTTTAGGGTATGTGGCTTCCGTCCCGCCCCAGGTGTTTGGGGGTAGGTGGCCACTGTTCCGTCCGAGGTGTTTTGGGGTATGTGGCCTCCGTCCAGCCCGGTGTGTTTGGGGTATGTGTATCCAGCCGTGTCATTGTTCATCCTTAATGTGTTTTGTTGCGCTCAGTGAACATATAAGCGATTCTGCTAGAATTTCCAACACCAACGAATCTTCAGTATCGCATCATCTATACATTAAGTATAGATTCATGTTCCTGCCAATGGTATATTTTCCGTTACGTTAGCAGGCGTGAACCGAGCCTACAAAAGTTTCGATTTACAAATAAGCATTGGTAGGTACCGAAGCCTGTTACATTGTAATCCCCATGAGTTTTTTTTTACTGTCGAGGATGTATTTTTCTGTTGTGATTGAACCCTCTTCTTGGCTTATCTCATTTGCTTCCGCTCCTTTGTACGTGTTTTGGTCATTCGCAATACACATATTCAATGCACCCTTATATTAACTACTTGATGCGCTTGCTCGTCCTTTTGACCCGCGTGATTTCTCCTACAGGTAACAACTACACCGAGAAGTGCGACGTGTTCAGCTTTGGTATCATCATCTGGGAGGTGTTGACGCGAAAGAAGCCGTTCGAGCACATAGGCGCCCCCTGCCTTCCGCATCATGTGGGCGATCCACAGCGGAAAGCGGCCGCACCTCATACAGGGCTGTCCCGAGATCATCGAGTGTCTGATGCGCAGGTACCAATATTTCTGAGGGGGGCTGCCCTGTGTCGCCTGGGAAACGATACGGGTCCTATAGATAGGTCTTCATATTTTGTTTTTGTATTTTTTTCATCTCCGATCTGGGGATCTTTTTTGCCCATCGCATCACACCCGCACATATACTACGTACACGGCAGTGTTCCCGGTCTATCGGCACCCTTGCGGGAGTCATGCCCGCATGCCCCCTTGCCCCACCGTACCAGACGGCGGGGCTATCTCGATTTATCGGGCCCGGCGAGACGAGGACTGCTTCGATGACCCGTGTCAAGGCCGTGCCCTTGGACTGTGCCACCGGACCGGTGGCTGGGTCTGCTGGTTGGTCAGCGTAACTAGGCCTTAATATTTCGTGTTAGGTCATAATAATGTATTTGTTTGCTTTGCCAGTAAATCACCTGTGGTATAATTTTCAAAGATTTTAGCTCTTGATATTAACGCAGATTGATAGCAGCAGATTGTACGACACTTGACAGTGTGAAACATGAAAAAGCAGATAGCTTTGCAGCTTAATAGCATGATTTATGTGTAAGGTGCAGGTCAAAATGAAAGCAATTGCGGGTGTCGCCTCTAGAGGCAAAACTGGTGTAAAGTTCGTTAACTGTCAATTCTGCACCAGGCATTTCTGAAATGTTTTTCCTCGCCACATATCTGGCATACGCTTGTCAGAAAGTAGCGCATTGAGTCTGTGTGGTACGGATGCAACATATTGATAATGATAGTGTTTCATCTGTCGGGTCAGTACCTACATTAATTTTTTGATAACTGTACCTGCGTACGCCACGTGCAGGGATGCATCAGAACGTTTCACCTTCACAGCCGCCTTTAAACTGAGCCCTGCAATATATGACAGCACCTTCTGCTTTGCCAAATTCTAGATTTATCGGATTTATAAAATCTTATCAGAAAAAAGAATTTCCATTCTGTAAAATGTTAAACCCGCAGACTATATTAAGGGGGTATGAAAACGCCAGAACTTGCCAAATCGCCCGCTTTATGCTGGAAGGTCAGTTGCCAGCCGAGAGAGCTCTGTTGAGCGGAGTGGGCACTAGCAGTGCGACGGGCTGCCGCCAGGTGCTGGGAGAAGGATGCGGTGCTGCGGCCCAGCATGGCGGACGTGGTGGTGATTCTGCGCCGTGTCCTGCCCCTCTTCCAAGGCAGCGGGGAGAGGCTCCGGTACCCGTCCAACAGCTCATCCGAGACTCTCGGTACGTAACCGCGGCGGGCCGACGATAGCCAGGTAGCAACCGTGAACAGCTCCTCCGAGACCCTCGGTACGTAACCGCGGCGGGCCGACGATGGCCAGGTAGCAACCGTGAGCAGCTCCTCCGAGACCCTCGGTACGTAACCGCGGCGGGCCGACGATGGCCAGGTAGCAACCGTGAGCAGCTCCTCCGAGACCCTCGGTACGTAACCGCGGCGGGCCGACGATAGCCAGGTAGCAAATACAGAACTCTGGACAAATGAAATACAGTTTTTTTGCCATAGAGCGAGAAACTGAAATTTTGTGATGCAATAGAAGTTGTCTGAATTCGCTCAACCTGTCATCCATTCTCGCTGCTTTTGTATGAATATATTTTCTTTGAAACGTTTTTACTTTATACATATGCCATTGGAACAGGAACCGATTTGTCGACTACGTCTCTACTATGAAATGTATTATTGTATATCATCTTAACATCTTAAAACTATCCAAAACAGTGATGGAACATCCTGGTTCGTTCAAATTGTTACATTTAATTAAAGAGAACATGGCACCTTTATAACGTGATTTTAACTGAGATAACCAAGTTGTAAAGCAAGTCGGAAAACCCGGTACTCTATATATCATGTGTTTTTGAACTCGATATTTCCGTAGAAAAAAGCTAAAACCTACCCGAAATGTACCTCTCATGTACCTCTCGCCACGCGGCCATTGTTGTGAGCTGCTGGTGTGACGACATATGCTGACGTCACGATGAGCATCAGCCAAGCGAAGCTCTTGAAGTGTTTCGAGTATGGTAGTGGTTGCCAGATCATGACATCATCTACAGGCAGATATTTATTTCTTTTCCTAGAGGAGTATTTTAAAAATCAAAATATTGAGCTTATTGTACATTTTTCAGAGAAATCATGATTGTTTTCATTATTTTCGGCTAAAAGAACGCCTAATTACATTAAATTCCAGGATTCGACCAAGGTGCCACATTCCCTTTAAGGGCCTACTTCTGCTCATTTTCAAGGCGTGACAACTGAGGCGTGTGCTGCCAGGGCTGGTTAGTTGTAACGTCACTGAGGGCCTAACGCCGCTAGGGCTTGGTAGTTTTGACGTCACTGGAGTGTCGCCAGGACTGGGTAGTTCTTATGTCACTGGAGAGTTGCCAGGATTGGTTAGTTGAGACGTCACTAACCTGTACTGCCAGGGCTGAGTAGTTGTGACGTCACGAGGGTGTGTCAAAAGGGCTGGGCAGTCGGGACCTCACTGACGTATACCGCAGGGATGGGTAGTTGCGACGTCACTGGCGTGTGTCGCCAGGCATGGGTAGTTGTCACGTCACTGACGTGTACCACTAGGGCCGGGTAGTTGTGACGTCACCGGCGTGTGTCGCCAGAGATGGGAAGCTGTGACGTCACTGGCGTGTCCCGCCAGGGCTGGGTAATCGTGACCTCACTGACGTGTCTCGCCAGGGCTGGGTAGCTATGACGTCAC
The DNA here is from genome assembly GCA_034440635.1 of Lepas anatifera. Lineage (NCBI taxonomy): Eukaryota > Metazoa > Arthropoda > Thecostraca > Lepadidae > Lepas > Lepas anatifera. The sequence goes on along the minus strand of JAOTON010001055.1, from coordinate 260,796 downwards.
TGACGTGTTCCGCCAGGGCTGGGAGGTCAGAACGATGACGAGTGTGAGGACCTGGTGCTGGTGGTGGGGGAGAGGCGCTGCCGCAGCGGCAGGTGCCGGCTGGTGGTGACTACCACCAGCCACTCAACATGCCGCCCATCGAGGAAAAGGTAGCCACCAGAGCAGCTATACTCCAACACATATGTTAGGGCATGGGTTGAAGGGGCGAGCCTGTCACCGATTATATGGTATCAGTTAATGATGTGAAACGTCTTTGCTCATGTAATGAGTTCATTTTTTGAAACTTCTGACGAACATTGCATAGGTTCTCCCCAGTTGTTCAAAGTGAGGTGAGGTGTTATGACGTGAAACTGATGTAACTGATGTGGTATGACTGATGTAACCATTTGAAGTCACTGTTCCGTAAACCGATTCCGGACTTGAATGCCACATCGTATGGCACTTAGTTTTTGAAAGATGAAGAGTTTCCCTAGTCAGAGGCCGATGATGAACGAAGTAAGCATATCTTGTTAGATGAAAAACTCCCGGATAGGTGTTTCGAAAGTATCGAGTTGTCATCAGCGATGGTGAGACTTGCATACTTCTCGACAGCTGATGGGACGGACCCTGCTTCCTGTTCCAGACTGAGGAGAACCTGTTCGCGACGGACCGCCGCTCGGTGTCTCCGTCCGCCGACCGCGAGCTTCCCGCGCCTGCCGCCAGGCGGCCGGAGTCGCTCCTCCAGTCGCAGCACCCCCAGAACATGGCTGTGAGCCTTGAGCAGAACCCCTACCAAGTCCCCCAGCTGCCCTCTCTCCCGTCCCAGTCCGGACATCTACCGGTCAGCTCGCCAAACTCTGGCTACCGGCCCGCTCAACAGATGTCGCCCATGTACCCGTCGTATCCTAGTCCCGTGTCGTCGCCGTCGGGCGGCGTTTTCCAGGCGTACCGGGCGCCGGTGCCGGGCCCGGCCTACCGGCCGGTACCGGCCGGCATGTCACCCACCAGTATACCGGAGCACACCACAGTGGTGAACTACGCAGTCGTACAGCAGCCGGTGATAGTGACCTCGGCCGGTCAGGAGGGCAGCAAAAGACACTCGGCCGACCTGAGCCAGCTGGCGCAGGGCGTCGCCAGACTGGGCTTCCCTCCGCAGCAGAAGACGGAGCAGAAACAGAAAGGTCAGCGCAACCATAATCAGAAGTGCTTATTTTCTAATGGTATTACGTTTTGCTGCTAATGAGTGTTTTGCTAATCGCTGTTGCTACTTATTCGCTTTGGAGTCTTATGCGCAGTATTACCAAATGTCAATATGTCGCGTCTGGTCCTAATAACTTGTTCTTTGGAGTTCCCTCTTGTCTCCAAATGGACGCTGTAGCAGACTTCACTAGGTGTTATAACTACATGTTTAAACTAACCGTTAAACTAACCGTTCTCCTGTGCCATGATCCGTGCCCGGTCCGTTGAAGCCCTGGGAAGATGCCGCCGCTGTGCATGCTGGACTGTTCCGTGCGTGTGTGTGCAGGTCATCGACGGACCCACTCCCACGGCTCGTCCTCGGGCAGCCTGTCGGCATCAGAGCTGGGAGCCGCCGCCGCCCCGCAGCCACCCGGCTCGGCACAGTCGGTGCCGGCCGACCTGCACAGGCTGCCCCAGCGCCAGCCCAGCGCGCCCCCCGCCGTCCCAGGTACCGTCTCTGTACAGCACACCACACACCAGCCCATCGCCCCCCGCCGTCTCAGGTACCGTCTCTGTACAGCACACCAACCCCGCCGTCTCAGGCACCGTCTCTGTACAGCACACCAGCCCCCGCCGTCTCAGGCACCGTCTCTGTACATCACACCAGTCCCCGCCTTCCAGGTACCGTCTCTGTGCAGCACACCAGCCCCCGCCGTCTCAGGCACCGTCTCTGTACAGCACACCAGCCCCCCGCCTTCTCAGGTACCGTCTCTGTGCAGCACACCAGCCCCCGCCGTCTCAGGTACCGTCTCTGTACAGCACACCACACACCAGCCCATCGCCCCGCCGTCTCAGGTACCGTCTCTGTACAGCACACCAGCCCCCGCCGTCTCAGGCACCGTCTCTGTACAGCACACCACACACCAGCCCCCACCGTCTCAGGCACCGTCTCTGCACAGCACACCAGTCCCCGCCTTCTCAGGTACCGTCTCTGTGCAGCACACCAGCCCCCGCCGTCTCAGGCACCGTCTCTGTACAGCACACCAGCCCCCGCCTTCTCAGGTACCGTGTCTGTGCAGCACACCAGCCCCCGCCGTCTCAGGCACCGTCTCTGTACAACACACCAGTCCCCGCCTTCTCAGGTACCGTCTCTGTGCAGCACACCAGCCCCCCGCCGTCTCAGGCACCGTCTCTGTACAGCACACCAGCCCCCGCCGTCTCAGGTACCGTCTCTGTACAGCACACCAGTCCCCGCCGTCTGAGGCACCGTCTCTGTACAGCACACCAGCCCCCGCCGTCTCAGGTACCGTCTCTGTACAGCACACCAGTCCCCGCCGTCTCAGGCACCGTCTCTGTACAGCACACCAGCCCCCGCCGTCTCAGGCACCGTCTCTGTACAGCACACCAGTCCCCGCCTTCTGAGGCACCGTCTCTGTACAGCACACCAGCCCCCCGCCGTCTCAGGTACCGTCTCTGTACAGCACGGACCAGTGCCCCCGCCGTCTCAGGTACAGTCTCTGTACAGCACAGCACACACCACCCCCTCCCCCGAGTCTCAGGTACAGTCTGCTGTACAGCACACCAGCCCCCCCGCCGTCTCAGGCACCGTCTACTGTACAGCACACCAGTCCCCGCCGTCTCAGGCACCGTCTCTGTACAGCACACCAGTCCCCGCCTTCTCAGGCACCGTCTCTGTACAGCACACCAGCCCCCGCCTTCTCTGGTACCGTCTCTGTACAGCACACCACAGCCCTCCCCCGCCGTCTCAGGTACCGTCTACTGTACAGCACACCAGCCCTCCCCCGCCTTCTCAGGCACCGTCTACTGTACAGCACACCAGCCCCCGCCGTCTCAGGCACCGTCTCTGTACAGCACACCAGCCCCTCCCCCGCCTTCTGAGGTACCGTCTCTGTACAGCACACCCACACCACCCCCCCCGCCGTCTCAGGTACAGTCTACTGTACGGCACAGCACACACCAGCCCCCGCCGTCTCAGGCACCGTCTCTGTACAGCACACCAGCCCCCCCGCCGTCTCAGGTACAGTCTACTGTACGGCACACCACACACCACCCCCTCCCCGCCGTCTCTGGTACAGTTACTGTACGGCACAGCACACCACCCCCTCCCCCGCCGTCTCAGGTACCGTCTCTGTACAGCACACCAGCCCCCCCCCCGCCGTCTCAGGCACCGTCTACTGTACAGCACACCACACCTCCCCGCCTTCTGAGGTACAGTTACTGTACGGCACAGCACACCAGCCCCCCCCGCCGTCTCAGGTACCGTCTCTGTACGCAAGCACACACCACCCCCTCCCCGCCGTCTCAGGTACAGTCTACTGTACGGCACACCACACACACCCTCCCCCGCCGTCTCAGGTACCGTCTGCTGTACAGCACACCACACACACCCCTCCCCCCGCCGTCTCAGGTACCGTCTCTGTACAGCACACCAGCCCCCCGCCCATGTCTCAGGTACCGTCTCTGTACAGCACACCACACACCACCCCCCCCGCCTTCTCAGGCACCGTCTACTGTACAGCACACCAGCCCCCCGCCTTCTCAGTTACCGTCTCTGTACAGCACACCACACACCACCCCCTCCCCCGCCGTCTCAGGTACCGTCTACTGTACAGCACATCACACACCAGCCCAGCCCCCCTCTCCCGCCGTCTCAGGTACCGTCTCTGTACAGCACATCACACACCAGCCCAGCCCGCCTTCCTCTCCGCCGTCTCAGGTACCGTCTCTGTACAGCACTGCGACTGCCCTAGCGCGCGCCCCGACGTCCCAGGTACAGTTATTGTACAGCACACCACACCACCCCCCTCCCCCGCCGTCTCTGGTACAGCTACTGTACGGCACACCACACACCACCCCCTCCCCCGCCGTCTGTGGTACAGTTAATGTACGGCACACCACACACCACCCCCTCCCCCCGCCGTCTCAGTTACAGCTACTGTACGGCACACCACACAACAGCAGGGCGCGCCGCGCCACGTTTCACGATCTCTATGACACGTGGGATATGAGCTTCAATCTGATCCTGGGTTTGGCTGGTGGGGAGGAGAGGTATTGGTGCTGAGGCAGAGGCGCCCGGACTTGTGTATGATAATGGCAGTTCGGCGACCCTTGAGAGTGATAGGATCGGAAGTATCCGATTCGCGGTGTATGTTCATGTGGTGTCAGACCGGTGCCGGTACTGCCGGATCTGCTAGCACAGGTGCTGCACTTAATACGGGACTGTGGCCAGTCCTGTCGTTTTGGGCTCATTTTTTAGGGAGTTTCTCATTTTTACGAGCTTCACTGTCTCGGTTGAAGGTGTCGGTAGCGTTAGACTCCACGTTACTTTTCAGTTACGTAAGCGCTGGATTAAACTGACTCAAATGATGACAAATGCGCGGGTTGCTGCTCTGGAGCGCTGCGACTTGTGATAACACCTGCTGTTATGTTTGATAAATGATTTGAATCAAGAAAAATAAACCCCGAGTCTGAAAACAGCTAGGGTGTTGTAGGTGACATCAGAAAGCCAACCGAAATAAGCCGATCTCCAGAGTAACAGACCTCGTCATTAATTCACGCTGGCTGCCAATCAGTGATCTGGTCCAGACTGCACGCTCTGTTCTGGACCAGAGGCAACACAGCCACGCGGCGCCTCACGCGTGCTCTCAATCTCAGTGAGTTTGTGTCCTGTCAGCTGACATGTTTGGCAGCCGTGCTCTGTCAGCTCATGGCACGCTCGTTCCCGGCCGAGTTAGAGAGACTGAGACCGATGCTCCCAGGTGATGCGAGCTTGCTTCCTGGGCATCGCCGTCTGTCCCAGCTGCGTTCCAGGCGGCTCCGAGCTCCGTCTCCACCCAGGCCTGCCGCTCGGCGTACCTACATATGTACCGCCAGAGGAGCTGGGCCTCTCCCCACCTGCGTAGATGGTGCAGTGCAGCAGGGGAGCCGACGGGGCGGAGGGGAGGTGTTGGGACGGTGCCCGCCGCACTGCGCTCGGCTCTGCTGACTCACCTATCTCGGGCGGCCGACTGCCGCTCTGTACCCCCGCCTGCCCGGCGGCGGTGCGCCTCAGGGCCAGACACGTGCCTCGGGGCGCCCGTCTGCATTTCAAACAGCCGCAGGCATGCGCCTCGATCGGTAACGCTCGCGGAGAGCATGAGAGTGATTCATGGCCTTCCACTGTGAGGCTTTCAGTAGCATCCGAGCATGATGCATTCGATGGCTGGTCTGTGTGTGCTGCTCCGTACATGTGCTGTGTTGTAGCTCTCCGCTGTTTGAAGTCCTGCAGCTCGCCTGGCTATATTTAATAATAAGCTGATACTAATTGGCTGTCGGTGCCGCGAGGTGTCTGGTCGGCCGGCGTGCTGCGCTCAGCTGATCGGGGGCGGGGCCGGCCGGCGACACTCGACTCTGCGTCGGAGTCGGTGGTCCGGCTATTTCGGGCCGGTGACTCAGGATGGTCGGTAGTGCGGCGACAGTCATCCCGCCGTGGCCTGCCTCCCCCGCGCGCTCACCCGGCCTGGACGGAGATCCAGCGCCTCCCCGCGCGCTCACCCGGCCTGGACGGAGATCCAGCGCCTCCCCGCGCACTAACTCGGCCTGGACGGAGATCCAGCGCCTCCCCGCGCGCTCACCCGGCCTGGACGGAGATCCAGCGCCTCCCCGCGCACTAACTGGCCTGGACGGAGATCCAGCGCCTCCCCGCGCACTAACTCGGCCTGGACGGAGATCCAGCGCCTCCCCGCGCGCTCACCCGACCTGGACGGAGATCCACCTGCGATGGATACAGCGTAGCCGCGTTTCACCAGTTAAGGGATTGGCCGGCCCAGCTGACTGGCCAACGTGCACAGTGCAAGGGCTGACTTTTGTTGTGGGCAAGCTGGAAGCTCGCACTACAGCAATAACATCTGTTTTTTTCTAGACTCAACTTCAAAATCTTTGGAACACCAACTCGAGTGTTGTCTTTAAACCCCACTCATCACAGTACTGGACGCGCGCCTGCTTTTTTCTGCCAAGCGCGCGTTAATCAACATGACACGTGGGGGCTAAAGGCAATACGGGATTTGGTGTTCTAAGGAGATGGAAAGTTGAGTTCAAAAGAAAACAACAGCTATTCTTGTTGTGGCCCAATCTTCAGGCTTGTCCCAAAAAAGTCATTTCTGGCAACGTGCATGTGAGACGGCTTCTGCTGAGCGTGGGAACTGGTCAATGCCTTTGCGTGTAGACAGGACTTTTGTTGCTGGAGCCAGATCCCTCGCCCGAGCGGTACACTATCACCCCCCTGCTACTGGGACCGGCACTGTAGCTCAGCGATGCTTATTAGCTAACTCGCGCGGATATTTTAGGAAGGGATCATTTCGTATCACCTAGCAGTGCCTATACGTACCATGCCCGACCTCGTGCAGTTTTTGTACCCGGCGGCATCGGTGACTTGATGACATATTTGGACACCCATGCTGTGGTGTCTGAGGGCAGTTTTGTTGGTTGTTTTTGTCTTGGATAACAAGTCCAACTTCCAAGGATAGCCTCCAGAATGAAGCCAGTGTTGTGGCTACGCGGCCAGAGGTGCAGCAGAGAGCGAGAGAGAGGGGCCCCAGCAGCCGTGCCCTCTTCTGCGGTTGGCACCGATCTTTTTCGGCATTCTTCACCTCCACTCCTTACCCCCTGTTCTCTTCGTAGCCAAAGCAAATACGGGTGAGGATGAATTGCGGCACCGAGTCGGCGTTGGCCAGTGCCGGTCGCCGGCCTGCCGGCCTGTCCAGACGGCCGCTCCACCGGTGCCGCTCTACAGGTAGTCGGCACTGTTTGCATTGTGCAGTTTATAGCGGCGGCGTCGGGCAGGAATGCGAGCCGTCGGCGAGACCGTTTGTAGCGGCCGACTCGCCAAGTCTAGCGGCGACCTCACGGCCACCGCCATCATTTATAGGCACTGAATGCAACACGACGTCTGCCGCCCCGGGAGCTGGCTGAGGCCTCCCGGTGTGTGAAGTGTTATGATAACTGGCAATATGCGAGCGCTGATGTGGAATGTGGCGAGGCGACAGAAGTTTGTTATCTTACCGCGGAAGTAATGAGAAAGTCCAAATGCTATAGCACGCAGCCATTTTATGTCTCACCTGCATCTGCGTGATTTAATGATCTTCTCGACTCGGCATCTGATTCGTCTGTACAAACTCAGATGAGGCCGTGGCAGATGTGCATACGATTTGGCGTCCAGTAACAGTGTCCGTGTCAGGCGGCCATTCCGCCGAGACCTGGGCTGATGACGGAGGGAGAAGCGCAGATGGGTGGGTTACTGGACGTGGAAGTGTTGTACTGGTACGTGGGCCCGTCCAAGCACCAGCCATTGCCGAGAGATTGAAGTCCATTGCTCTGAAGCTGCTGGACTGGTGCATCCTCGTAAACTGCATGGCTGGGAAACTTATGAATCCTCCGGGGAAATTGGCTGCTATTGTGATGCGATGCTTCAAATCGACGCTGATATAGGTTTGATTATTGGCAGCTCATGCGGCTAGTTGTTAGCATGCAGTCGGCGTGCGAATTTATATGGGGTAGTTTCGCGATTATCGTTTCTTGCACTTATAAAAGGTCTCCCCGTGAAAGGACCTTGGTTGGCCTGTTGTATCGATTTCGCTGCAGTCTACTTCATAGGGGAAGCTCGGACCCCAGGTTTGGTATCTCAGTTCAGTATCTCTGTTTTTTTTAGTCTCCTGTCAGTTTCCCAATAGGTTCTTAAAGAAATTATCGCCGTGAAGCATTGTGCAGTGGATCTCTTTCGTGTTGGCACAGACTGTTGCTTGACCTTCGCATCCGCTGAGGAGAGCTATCAAACTGTCTAACGCATGCCGCGGGCTCAAGGCCTGCGAGGTCGGGGAACTCGTGCCGTGATATAGGGCGACACGTCTGGCGTGGCTGTTGTAGCCGTTGTTGACACGGCTGGCGGCCGCCGCTCCCCGCACGCTCTCCCAGGGCTGACGCAGCGGCCGCCAGTTGGCTCAGCTGCCGACGTGTCCCTCAACAGCAGCACGTCGCCGCAGGTCAGCCCGCGGCGAACATTCTCCCCGCGGGCGCGGGCCCCCGCTACCGTCCGCTCGTCGGAGATTCCGGACTCCCAGTCTACACTGGGAGTCCTAGCTACCTCCGAGGGGAGTCAAGCCGTCTGCAGGGGAGTCTGGGTCTCTGAGGGGAGTCAAGGTCTCTGGGGGGAGTCGGGCCGTCTGCAGGGGAGTCAGGGTCTGTGAGGGGAGGCAGGACGTTTGCCAGCGCAGTAAAAGCCTCCTGGCGGCGGTGAGTCAGCCGCCGCCGCCCGCCCGGGACGTATGGCCGGCCCGTTTATTGACGTTTGGCGGATACAGACCGTTGGACGTGTGCTGCGCTTCAGCCGAGCGCGTGCCAAGCTGGTCTCGGGGTCAGGTGGGACGCACACCACCGCCATCCAGCGCCCTACAGGCTGTCTCCGGAGCGGGGTCGCCACCCGAGCGCTCTCTGGCTGAGATGCTGGGACGGGGAGGCGGCTTAGAGTGGCCTAGCCCCCTCGTTCGTCATCAGTGCGGTGCCAAACCACTCCTGCATAAACTTTCCTAATTATTCTTTCTTGTCTGTGCCCGCCTTTCGTATCAGTTAGTTATGACAAAGTATTTGTTGTGGTCTAATTGGTCTTGTATTGGAAGACTTTAATAGCTAGGAATCGTACGGTAATTTAGTGATGCTTAAGTGTTGCAAAAGTTATAAGCTGCAAGGGCTTGTTCCTTCAGTAAGCTTTTTATGATTGGAAGGGACCCACCGATTTAAACTGGAGCGGGCAAGGTGGCTTGCATCCTCGTCTAATGAAACGTGGTCCTGACTTTTAAACAGCCTGCATTCTAAAACTGCGAGTTGATTTGTCTTATGTTTCCTTAGACCAATGATGGAGGGATGAGTTCTCCGACATTCAGCTTCCAGGGGACTCTGAAGCCTTGCAATTCTCCCTACCCCCTAATGTTTTTGCGGGGGTTAGGTGGCTTATATGATAGCGTTCCTGTCTCCGAAGTCACAGGTCCTGGGTTCAAGCCCAACCAAGCCACTGAATAATTTGATCTGATCCCCCAAATCCCGCCCAACAGGGTGAGAGTTGGCGACGCCGTATGACCTTGGTAGTTTGTTCGTCGTGAACCCCATCAGTTATTATAGTGTGTAAACGTTCCGTTTAAAGGTTTTTGGTGGGAGGGGGGACTATTGACCATCTTAAGGATAGCTATGTGATCGATCCCTTATTAGACAGCCTCGGTATGCGCTAGTCTCTGCGTTAGGATTCTCCTGTTTACCATGTTTTTATGACAGACACATATCTGAACGTGACTGCAGCTGCCACAAGCATGACAGATTTGCTCATCATTGGCACTGAAGTCAGTTAATTAACACCTGCAGGACTTCTTAACGGAGAATTAAAGGTGAAGCGCGACCGGTAAGCGGTTCAAATTTGACGGACGTGGAGTTCGGAGAACAGCTGGTGCCAAAACGAAGCACATCCACTCCGCAACGCTACACGGCGACAGCCTCCCATAGTAGAGCTGAGTGCTGATCTGAAGCTGTGTTGGACGCTTTCAGACAAGCCTATGCTGGCGAGGCAATGTCTTCAACAACAATTAATCACAGGGGTGGTTTAGTTACATGTTTCGGATACTGGGGTGCCTTCGTTAGGCAATCGCAATGGTAACTTCACTGAGGCCTACAAGACTCGCAGGTGTCCGTAGGATCCTGACTATGCCTTCAAGACTCGTAGTGTCCGTAGGATCCTGACTATTGTTTCTACTGAGAAATGAAAAGATAGCTTTAGATTTTCAGCCTTTTCTTGCGCCAATTCAATTCAATTGCGCCAATTCAAATTCAATAACTACGTTATTGAATTTTCAACTTGATTTCAAATCCTATGCTAGAGCCCGTTGTGATATATCCAGACCAGAAGTGCAGACCTGGTGGTCTGCATCCCCTGTCCGGAGAAGGTGTCGGCCGCGCGGCCTGCCCCGGCCAAGTGGCCGACTGTCGTCGATGATGAAGTGGCTGGCACGTCGCTAGTCCCCGAGCGGTCGCTTTGAAAAAGCGACGTCACTCTCTCCCAGCTTTGGACGCAGCACTGGGTCAGTCCGGCATTTTGGCGCACGGTGCCGAAGCCAAGTCAGCGGGGCCCGGCCATTCTTTGGTGATATGCGAGGACTAGAGGCGGATTCAGTATCTTTGATAGGGGACTCTGACAGGTGGCGACATTTGCACCAGAGCGGCAGCTTCACCAGTCAGGGGGCACCAAATTGGACCACGTTGATGTTTTCCTTCCCTACATCCGCCTATGTCGAGGATACGATTCGCTGCTATTGTTCGTCGTAAATTGTCATAGCCATAAATTGCTTAAGTCGTCCATAAATTGCGTAATCTGTGCAGGTGTGGGGTATGTCAGTCTCAGCGTTACTAAGCGTCACACGTGGACTTTTGCCACAGCATGACGTGATGATCAGTACGGGGAGTAAATGAAGCGACATGAGGTGGACGTGGGGAATGTGGCCGGCGGTCAGTGGGATTAATGCTGAGTGGGTTGTCGCGATAGCTGGTGAAGGGCAGTCCTCGGGCGGCGCAGTCGGCGGGTCGCTGCCATTGTCCGCACGTCCTGACTCCTGCTCGCGCCAAGGTGCTTTTTATGTCCATCACTGGAAGGATCGATTACTGCCGGATCTCAGAGATAAGGTGGGTTGGGAAGGGGCTCTTGTCCTCAAAATAGAAACCGACACCAAACCAGGCATGGGGATCAGCTCTCCAATGAATCCCATGAAGCCAATTTTTTAACGGATTATTATTTCAACACAGAAGGAAAATATTGTCTCTTTTTGTATCTATTTCTGTATCCAGGTTTTTCACGTACAAAGTGGGACAAATGTTTGATCGCCTACTACATAAATGTTACCACCGGCCAAACAAGTGAGGGAGCAGTCAACCTTCATCCTGCTGACAAGATGTTTTCCCTCAAGAAGCTAAATTTCATAGGATTTGGGCTCTGTTGCTTTCTACACCCACCGCTTATACAATTTTCTGATTTCTTCTCAATTTGGCGGAAATGTGGAATTTGTTATGAAAACTGGGGGTGCCGGGCCCCTGCCCCCTCGCCCCTATTCCGACGCATAGGGCCTGTTCTCAGCGGCCCTCAACCCCGCTGATTTTCCTGCACCAGCGGCCAGTGCCCTCTCAGCACTGAGGAACTGAGGCTTATTCCTCTTTGGGCAATGACTACTGTGCTTTTTGCCGAAGCTCTAGAGGGCATCCCACAGGGCTCATTTTCCAAACCAGACAGAGGGTTTAATTAAATAAAACAAGTCTGTTTTCAAGTCAAATTTTACCCCTTGAGTTCTGATAAAAAATTGTCCTATAAGGTTGATGATTATTATTTGTGTCTGGCCCATATTCAACCATTCATTAATAAACTATTCATTCAGCTTTGAGCTATGCCAGGGGCTCGGTCTGTTTTTCCTCTATTATCAGTAAAGGAATACCAGATATATGATATCACTGGTTGGCGGTAGATGCTCTGTAAATATGAGACCAGTGAGCGGCGTTGAATTTGCTGGGTGATCGCTGGTAGCACCAGCAGTTTCCGACCATCTGCCGCCTTCGGTCGCGCCGTCTGTGTCCCGTTCTGGTTCTAAACGGCCGCCGTCAGCTCTGGCTGAAAGTGCAACAGGTGCAGACAGATGTGTCGTGCCCGCCGAACCAGGCCCGCGCCGGGGAGAGATATGAAGCCCCATAAGGCACGCCGTGTCCACGTGTGGAGAGCATCCCTGATGCATGTCCCCCACTGTTTGGATTGGGTCACCGTTGCATTAGAATGCTGCAACAACCTGGCATTTTAACGGATTGCCTTTCAGCGGAGGATTAAGGGCGTCATGCCTTTTGTGAGTATTTGGTAAGTTTAGGATGGCTAACATCGCATTGCTCTTTAGATAAGACTGGACAAAGCGTGACTGCGTATTTCTCCGTAACTGGTGTTATTTGTGCGCTGTCCACGTGACTAGAAGCTGTTCCTCACGCTGTCGCGCTGTTGACTGGCAGCGCCAAATATTTGTCACTGATCTGTCGTATTCAGTCTCGTCAGCTTCGCGTAGCGCTGACCTACGTAAAAGTTTGACCCTGCCCGGCTGGACGTCGGCTGCCACCTGGGCCGAGGTGGCCTTGGTACCCCTGGCGTGCCGCTGACCGCGGCCGCGGTACCTGGCTGCCCTGACCGCGGCCGCGGTACCCTGGCGTGTCACTGACAGCGGCCGCGGTACCCCTGGCGTGCCGCTGACCGCGGCCGCGGTACCCTGGCGTGCCGCTGACCGCGGCCGCGGTACCCTGGCGTGCCGCTACAGCGGCCGCGGTACCTGGCGTGCCGCTGACCGCGGCTGCGGTACCCCTGGCGTGCCGCTGACCGCGGCCGCGGTACCCCTGGCGTGCCGCTGATCCCATCACACACTCGACACCTGGGCGCGTGTCACACGAGTGCCGGGTCTCGTCACGCTCGTGACGGCGCAGCACGCGGCCGCGACACTCTCCGTCACGCCACCTCTTTGTTACAGTAATGACTGGGCGGTACCTCTGCCGATGGGTTGGCTGCGGTGTGGGACTGACAGTGAGTGGGTGCCCTGCCCTCCCTGTGCCCGCATTCTGAATCGGAATACTTAAAGTCTAATGATGGTTTGGTAGCGCATATTTGTTTCGCCACTCGCTGTTTTCAAAGGTCTGTTGCAATTGACGAGAACTTCTGTTCTAGAGGGATGTTCCCTCATCATTAACGCTAAATGATTATTCCTTGTTCATCAGTGATTTAATGTAAGTGCGAACATATCAGTCATCTACGTGATTCAGTTCAGGCTGGAAGCTCAGCTTTTGTCTTTGCTCTTTATGGAACGAGTAAGCATGTTTGTTGAGGAGTGATTGGCGTCATTGCTGTGCTCAGTAGAGGGGGGGCTTTGGAGGTATCTTCCCATTAATGTTCGTTGGGGAAAACCGCTAGGAAAAAGTGCGAAACAGAAGTCATGGCGCAACCGAATATGCATCAGGAATTATGTAATTGGGTTTGGTGAACAAATAGGTGTACAGGGCGGACGGGGCTGCCGAGGATGGGCGTGTTGTGACGGAGCGAGGGCTGCTGGTGCCCGGTGAGGGTGCTGATGCCCGCCGTCAGTACCTGTCAGCCCTGTACCCGGTGCCAAACAGGAAACGGGCCGGACGCCGGCGTCTGGCCGTGCGTTCGGAAGAGGGAACATCTGAATGTCCCGGCACGTCTGTCTTCCTTGTCCAGTGGGGAAGCTGTTCATTGACTCCAATGACAGGACCGGACTGAAGATCACGAAAGACATGAACACTGTATGTGATTGTGTCGTGGCTGTAAAGTTTGATGACTTTCAAACAGAAAATTGTTATGACGTTTTCCGTTCCTCAAATATGTAACATGGGACAATCGGGTCCAAAGTGGCAGTGAAACACTGTTGGCAGTGTCAAAGATGCTCCTGTCACACAGAGTGACTCATTCTCAGAAGAGAAGTGGCTGTTCGTTAGTCGGCACGCAGTAGGCATTGCCGGGGTGCCGGCCGCTCTCCAATTCCAGGTGATTCAGATGGGCCTGAGTCACAGCTGGGCGGCGCGCACAGCGTGAGCCGTCGGCCAGCTCCTCTCGGCGAGACAGCTGGCCCGCCACTCGTCACATTCCTGCTCGGCCAGCCAGGTGGTCAGGCTGACGGACGCTGGGAGAGGCCAGACTGGAGCGGGGTCCGGGTCCCGGCACCGGCCGCCGGGTACAGGCTTTTTGGGCGCCTACTAGTGCGCCGCTGGTGAATCAGAATGATTGGCTGCGAAGAGGGCTGGCACAGCCAACACCGTGAAATTGAAGCTGTCTCTAACAGAGTTATGCCTGAGGCTTGATGAATGTTGACTTTGCTTGTTAGTGGGGTAAGAGGAAAGGTCTGAATAATGTTCTATTTACGATCTAGCCAGGATGCTATGATTCAGCGCGGGGTTAGTTTTGGACGTACAGAAGGGGCGTGGAGTACAAGTGAGTCAAATGGGTGGACATTTTCAGGGACCATGTTCATGCATTAATAACGTAAACTTGCTCAGGTACTTATTTAAGCAAAAAAAATGAAGCTGCGAAAGAAAAAAAGAAGGGTGGCGTATTTGTTCCAGTTCAGTATTTCGAATAACATTTTCATTTGTTGTTTTCAGTGAAGGTTTGGAAATGCACAGGATTTCTACAGGATGAGAGGAAAGTTTGTGCACAGCTGGGTGTTAGGGTCTGTGATAAGCTGAGGTTACTTCCGCACTAACGTGTCGAACTCCCCCTACGGCCCTTGAGTTTGGAGATGGCTGGATCCGTTCAGCAATTGCTTGCAAGTACCTGCCTCATAAGAGCATACCCACAGTCGATGAGCTGTACATGGCTCCCAATTTTTTTTAGAAACGTCCTCTTGTCTGAAAAAAATCGGAAGTTAGCCAGACCTGTCAACGTGCCTTGCATCCGCATTTTTTCTTCGGTGCCCCGCAAATCTAGACACAGTGAAAATGGCACCGTGAGGCTACCTCCATGTTAGAAATCACTTCAGGACGTCAGGAAATCACTGCTTTTAATCTTCTTATAGTGAAATTACTTAGACATTTTTGAAAATTTGTTTTTGTCACTGTTCAATTAATAACATTGAATTGTTGGTCATTATTGCTCAGCTTAAAGGGAATGTGGCACCATTACAGTGTGATTTTAACTGAGATAGCCATGTTGTAAAGCATGCCGGAACACCCGGTGCTCAATACATCATTTGTCTTGAAACTCAAAATTTCCGTGGAGAAAAGCTAAAAACCTACCTGAAATGTTCCCCAAATTTAACCAGCCAGGCGGCCACAGTTTTCAGCTGTTGATGTGACGACAGCGCTGACGTCACGGTGAGTAATCAGCCAATTGAAGCCTTTGAAGCCTATTGAATATAAAAGTAGTTGCCAGATCAATACGTCGTCCACAGGCAGAGGTTTATTTTTCATCCTAGAGGAGCATTTTAAAAATCAAAATATTGAGCTCATTGTACATTTTTTCAGAGGAATCATGGACGTTGTCATGATTTTCGGCTAAAAATACCCCTAATTACGCTAAATTCTCGGATTCGTCCAAGCTGCCACATTTCCCTTTAATTCTTGATCTGCTGGCTTGGGCGTGTCTGACGTATAGAAGACCGGCTGCGTGGGGTCGTGCCCAAGCCGGTATAACAAATATGCTGTTCCTTTTCTTAGCGAAATATATGTATGTATGGGATGGAGGCGAATGGATGGTTGGCCTGTTATCAACCAGGCTCGGTGCCATGTCGGTGTCGACAGAGCGATGCCTGGTGCACCGGCGGGTCCAGGGCAGCGGTACAAGGGCCCCTCAAACCCACCGAGTCTCTCCGGTCTGCTTTGAAACGCTGATTTTCAATAGTTTTTACCTTATCCCCCCCTAAACACCGGGTGCAGATCCGCCACGGAGCTGGGCTGGCAGGGCTGCACGGTGTCGGCTTATCTCCATCGCTTATATCCGATTGAATCAGTTGATGATTTGTTTGATTTACTGTCATCGCTGTTCCTCATATTCTGTGAACAAATCGGCGCATTAGTTTTGCTTCTTTTTCAAGCAACGGATACAAAGTATCGCAGAGACAAAAAGATTAATGTTGCCATAACTTATATCAGTGGGGATGTCAAGTCGTGCCGACGTGGTTGATAGTTAATATCCCAAATGGTGCCTTCGCTGTGAAATATAGCTAGGGTTGAATTTAAACTGGAATCCAGAAGAAATCATTCACGTGTACGGTTCTGAGCTGTGCTTTTTTCATATGAGTACTATTAAGTTTTAATTGTGGCATGAATCTCAAACGGTGCCGTTGTGCTGTTGGGAAGATCGTCCAAAGCAAGGGTGGCTGTGCTATAACCGAATGTTAGAGGGTTTGACACAGCTCGACAAGCTCTCTGCCTCCCATCGTGGAATATTCTGTAGCTTTGAGCTAGACATCACCGGTGGGCTTCGGTGGCATATAAATCGGATTCGCTCCGCTCCCGTCTTCTCCAATCTCTCACTGACTGGCTTTTACCTTCACCTTGTGTCGTCCCCCTTCTTTGTACGCATATTCATAAGCTCAGGCAAAGCTTCATGATCTGTCTTAATAAATCTGTCGTGTTTCACTCACTCTGTTTGCTAGCTTTTACCTTCTGTGGCTTATGTAAGAAACCTTTTTTCGGGCGAACCCTTGTGAGGTGAAAACAGCCGTTTGGCGGATTGAGCGGGTTGCGTATTTCAGCCGGTCTCACCTTTCGGTGACCTCCCTGCGCGCCTGGGGCGGCTGAGAGACCAAATATTTGGGTCGGGCCCACTTGGGGAGAGCGGATCGGCGCCCGCACATGGCAGACCTGGCAACCTGCAGCCGCACAGGCGGCGGTGCCGCAGCTGGTGGTGCGGGCGGCGGCCAATGGCCTCGTCCGTGTGGTCTCACGAACATGGATCTCGGCACCGGATCGGCGGCTGGCCATTGATAATGAGATTAATGAGACAGTTATCGAGTCTTCAGAAGGATTTTGGAGACCGTATTATTGCGTGGATTGAACCTGCCGTTCCTGGATGGAGCTTTGTCTTTGAAGCTGGTATGACAGATCACTGAGAATGACATGTTACACATGACTTGTACGAGCTGGGTCCTAATTGTGACCTTTTGAAGGCAGAATATTGTTATTTAACCTCAGGTGCAGCGTGAAAATGGAGCCTGTGACCTACACCGTGGAATGCATTCCGCCGTGACGTGAGGTTTCGCCGAAAAGTTCATGCAGCATTCGCCTCATCTATGAAAAGTTCCACCCAGTGTTTACACTCAGTGCCACTGTGAGGCAAACACGATAAGATTATGTGACTTTATCTAGACAATTTTAGCTTTGACCCCTTCCGAATGTCAATGAATGTCTATACTCGCTGGGGTATCGGTTCCACGTTGGACACGTACCCCGCTTGTGTAGTTTTCGTCCGGGAGGCACAGTGAGTAAGCGGGTGATGAATCCTTCACGTGAGCGGCTCCTTGTTGGTCAGGGCCTCGGGGGAGGTATTTTGGGCCGGCTGAGGTCGAGACATGCCCTGTTTATTACGTGTAGCTGAGTGGCCCGGTGAGATGGCGTATTCTAGTGCTTACTCACGACAGGGGAGGATCGCCAACTTCAGGTCGTAACCCCGCCGCCGCAGGCACACGGCTAAACCGGTCCTGCCTGGAAAACTGTCAACTGAGCCCAACATCTCTCGGGCTATTTTGGCGCTCCAGGTCAGCTATTTTCGAGCTCACAGTTGAACTTCTCAAGAATATGACCAGCGCCAAGTTGTGGAGTTGTTGCGACTTACGTCGGACTTGATGATGTAGTGACCCTATTTGATAGTCCTTATGGTAGTTGTTCAGTTGTAATCTTAGCAGATAGAAGGGAGCAGGCTTTTTACAATAGATTGGGGAGAAGTTTATGATTTTTGGCACTCCCCTCCAAGAAATCAAGTTGACCCACATCAAGTTGACCCGCTATTTGGTCAGATTATAGCTAGTCTTGTGAGCTTGTATTTCGTATCTGCGAAGTGATTGATTAGGCTTCTGCTGCGTGATCCAACCTGGCCCTGGCTGCCAATGGTTTTCGTCTTTTTAGAAACGAAACAGTCATCTCCTGCGCTAAATGCCATTCCAGACAGCTTCTGTGCCGCGTCGGTTTTGAACAGAGCGCCGCGTTATCGACAAATCCTGCGCTCTGACAGCGTGGACGCCGTGTGTGACGCCTGGGACACCCTGTCGGGCATCTGTCAGTTACCGTGCGTGGTGCCGCCGGCTCCGGGTCAAATCCGCGCACGCCGCACGCAGCCAGCCTGTTCAACAGCACCGCTGCCCGTCTCAGCAGCCGGCCTGTTCAACAGCACCGCTGCCCGTCTCACGCAGCCAACCTGTTCAACAGCACCGCCGCCCGTCTCACGCAGCCAGCCTGTTCAACAGCACCGCTGCCCGTCTCACGCAGCCGGCCTGTTCAACAGCACCGCCCACGCAGCCTGTTGACCGTCACGCCCAGCACACCCTGCTGCGGGAGGCGGAGCGTGTCCAGGTGACTGATTTAGCTCCCAGCGACCAGCTCAGTAAATGGATACATGACCAGTGTATCCAGCAGAGCGGTGGCGCCACCTGTGGCGTTGTGCGCGGTGGTCAGGCAGTGAGGCGTAATCCAAGCCGCACTCACGAGAGGCAACTCTGCTCGGATTGGCAGTCCATGAACCCTTATGCTAGGCTCAGTTAGTTTATTTGGTCTTCAGGTTCAGCCTGCTAACCTTTAACATGGAAATTCGGCTAAATGAAACTGAAACCCAGAGCTGGAGTTACGCTGGACCGGCTTCTAACGGTGTGCGCCAGACTGGTGTCGGCGTGTTCAGTTGTCTTAGCTTACACATTGTGGGTTAGCCGGAAGGGGGTGGGCAAGAATGGGTCTCTTGATAGGAAACGCTATGATGTTGCTACTGTTAGTTGTGGAGTACAATAACAATATAAAAATAGAAGAGGAAAATATGGATCGGCCTCTTGGGTGAAGAAGCCTTTCCTGGTTTCTTTTGAAAAACTATGCAGTCTTACGTTGCTGTTGTGGCCAGTGGACAGCGATCCGGCCAGGCCGTTGAGTCAGCTGCATGTCTGCCGTGTGCCGTGAGCTCGTCGGCGGCGATGCTGCGGCGCGCGTCGCCGGGCGCCCTCCTCGGGAGGTGCTGAGTCACCGCTGCCTGCGGCGTTGTCCAGGCGCTCCGACCCGCGCCACCGCTGTGTCGGGGCAGTGGCACGGCTCAATGACGGTAACGGACAGTGGTGGACAGCGGGGACAGCTTTTCAGAGACTCGCTTTAAGGCGGTGAGGCTATGCAAGCACTAACATGTAAAAACTAGAGAAATTTGGATCACACTCTAGGTGACTGCCTTTGACGAGAGGGTGGTGTATTGAATTGAATCATCCGCGCGGGGCCCTTGACGTTGCGGATGATGGCGCGGTTGGTCTCGTCCATGAACTCCACACGCGCCTGGGTACACTGTCCCTGAGAGCCGGTGGGGCCCAGCACCTTGGTCACTCCCGCCAGCCGCACCGACTTATCCGTGCCTTTCTTCTTGTTGGCCCCGGAAAAAGCACCGAAAAGATTCACATCACTACTTACTTTAAAAGCGTCTTTATTTTGTCTGTGTATCATAACTACCCTGAAGTGGCTTCCATGTTTTGGAGTAAGCTTAGTATTGGGTATTTGGGTGCTCACCACGCGCAGTGGGCGAACGTCGAGAATTACACGCTGTGGGGATGAGGGGCGCGTCCGCCCACCGCAATGAGCTCTGCAGCTGTGCATGCCCAGGTATTAGTCACCCGGTTGGCGGGTATAAATACGCTTGATCTGCATTTGGCGTAAGTTCCAAGAAAATAAAATGTTAACAGTGCCAGTTCATAGTAATGCTGTTGCAGGAATTGCGGCGTTTTTGGGCCTCAAAGTGTTCGCTTTCGGGTTCGGAGACTCATATTTTTACGGGGATGGGCTGTGGATCTGCACGAAGACTGTAAAACGTCACAGCTCCAACTGGCTTCGATTTTTAAATGCGTGCAAAACACGTACGCGGCTAGATTTTGTCCCACTCCTGCTGTGCGTGAGAGAACTCAGAAACGGGTCCATTATGGGTCAGTTCGTAAGTCTGACAAAACTCGTTGGTCCCCTATAAGCGGTCGTTCCAGACCACCAAGCCTGCAACTCGGCACAGCCGTGTCTAGCGACATGCGTATGTGCTCTGGGCAGTGCTGAGGGCTGTATTGTTTAGGCAGCGCCGTAAGCCGTGTCCTCGGGGCAACGCTGGTCACTGTGCTCTAGAAACTATCTTCCTCCCCGGGCCTATTTCGGATGCTCCGTTCAGGCGAGCTTACTTTTGACAGCGACAGTCGTATGCTTAGGTTATCAGGTCGGCCACAGCGAATGTTCTCAGGTCGGCCACAGCTAGTGTTCTCAGGTCTGCCGAGCTAGTGTTCTCAGGTCTGCCACAGCGAGTGTTCTCAGGTCGCCCACAGCGAGTGTTCTCAGTTCTGCCACGATGTTATTGTTCTCAGCTCTGCCACAGTGACAGTGTTCTCAGGTCTGCCACACGGCGGCAGTGCTCTCAGGTCTACCATGGCTTCACTGTTCTCAGGTCTGCCACGGTGGCAGTGTTCTCAGGTCTGCCACGGCGACATTTTTATGAGGTTTACCACGGTGGCAGTGTTCTCAGGTCTGCCAGGGCGACATTTTTCTCAGGTCTGCCACGGTGGCAGTGTGCTCAGCTCTTCCACGGTGTCAGTGTTCTCAGGTCTACCACGGTGGCAGTGTTCTCAGGTCTGCCGCGGCGACATTTTTATCAGGTTTGCCACGGCGGCAGTGTTCTCAGGTCTGCCAGGGCGACATTTTTCTCAGGTCTGCCACGGTAGCAGTGTGCTCAGCTCTTCCACGGTGTCAGTGTTCTCAGGTCTGCCACGGTGGCAGTGTTCTCAGTTCTGCCGCGGCGACATTTTTATCAGGTTTGCCACGGCGGCAGTGTTCTCAGGTCTGCCACGGCGACAAATTTCTCAGCTCTGCCACGGAGGCAGTGTGCTCAGGTCTGCCACGGTGTCAGTGTTCTCAGGTCTGCCACGGTGGCAGTGTTCTCAGGTCTGCCACGGTGGCAGTGTTCTCAGGTCTGCCACGGCGGCAGTGTTTTCAGGTCTGCCGCGGCGGCAGTGTTCTCAGGTCTGCCACGGTGGCAGTGTTCTCAGGTCTGCCACGGTGGCAGTGTTCTCAGGTCTGCCACGGCGGCAGTGTTCTCAGGTCTGCCACGGCGGCAGTGTTCTCAGGTCTGCCACAGCGGCAGTGTTCTGAGGTCTGCCACGGCGGCCAAGCTCCCAGGTCGGCAGACGTCTCTCTGCCGCGGCGGCGGCGCGCGCGGTCGAGGCGACGCTGACCGGCACGAATGCACGGCGCCTATTTTTACGTGGACTGGGCAGCGTCGGCGGATGACGGGGCAGCGGACTCAGAGGCGGGCCCAGGAGCCGTGTCAACTCACTAACTGCTCGCCAAATTTGGGATGAACGGATTCTCCAACGAAAGCATCTGGCCTTAGCGAGACTTTATTAGGATGCCGGATTGTTGATCCAGCTCCGTGAAACTAAGAACAGTATCATTGGCGTGCAGCTGAACGTGTTAACTCAGCACGTGTAATTTGGATTCCAGGCCGGCACCACTCATCCATCACGTTACTGCGGTGTCTGTGTCGGCGGCGGTGGTCTCTTCGCCAGCCGTCGGTGCGAGGTGCTCCAGCAGCGCCGACCGGCTGAGCCATTGGGAAGTCCGGTCCCGGACCGCGCGGCGGAGGCGGCGGCGGAGACGGCCCAGTCGGTGACGGTGAATGGCGGCGGCGGCAGCGCGCGGATGTACCTGCCGCTAGTCGGGCTGGTCAGTGAGGTGCGGTGTCAGAGCAGCCCCGCCAAGTCTCCGTCACAGCCACGCAGCTGTAACCAGCAGCGTCTTTGCTCTGTGCCGCCGTCGTGACCGGCGATCGGAGCCGTTGCTGGTGGTGGTGGTGTTGCGTCGCAGTCGACGATGGAGCGGGACAGAGAGCGGGAGCGGCGGCGGCGCTGGGACCGCAGCCGGGAGTCGCAGGACGAGCGCCGCTCCGCCTCCTCCTCCTCGGTGTCGCTCAGCTCCTCCAGCATGGCCATCAAGCTGTGGAAGTGCTACCAGAGCCGCGTCTCCTCAGGTGCGTGTGTGCTGGTGACTGGCGCGGTCTCCGCTTCTGGGACGGCCCCGCTGCTGAGCTACATCGGTGGAAATTGTGTCACGTCCACACCGGCCGCTCTTGCCGTTCTGCGAAAGCTGTCTTGACCTGTACCGAGAATTGAAGACGTGCAAAACGGCCATGAGCCAGGAGCTGTTTTTGTTGGAATGGCAAAACAAAGATCTGTTGGACACCGGCGGATCTCGGCGAAGCCTAAAAATCAATCATTTTGTTGGGAGTGTCGGCGGTAAAGGTCAAAAGTCCCGGAACTGGCCTTTCTTGGTTGGGCAATCCTCGTATCCGATACGGAACAGGCAAAAATGCATTGCAAAATTTGCATTCGTTTCCAGCTGTTTATCATGAATAGATTGTTTGTCCCGAAACATCGACCCTTTCAATGTTAACTGGTGTTTGGTATTCCGCCTACCCGTTTTCATTCACCGCCATTTGAAGACGATTGGAAGAGAGTGCATCGAATCTTGGTATGCACCCATGGATTGCCACACCATTATGGGACAATGTATACTGTTTGGGTTCCAATGGTCAGCCGCCTGAAAGAATTCATTTGCCAATGAAATCGCTTTTCACATCACTCGCAGGTGGTCATTTTAAGTCGTTGATAGTATGCAGCGCTTACCGATATTTAGTCCAGGTATGATATCCGCCAATATGATAAACACTATTTATAATGATTTAGAAAACTACCTGTACCTGTAATAATGTAATGTAATGTAATACCTGTAAGCGAAATCTAAGTGAGATTGATTGTTCATGTAGTATGGCGGAGGCGCTTTGATAGAAAGTTGGAGACTTTGGACCTGCCTACTTCGATATTTGTCCGCTGTGGTCGGTTCCAACGTCGCTGCGCGCGGGGGAGTTAGCGACTGAGCGGCGAGATTCGAACCCGAGACCGTAGGATTGTGGGATTAACATTACCTGTAGACCTCTCCTATACCCCGGGACCGTTTTTTGTGGCACCGCACCAAACACCTGCACCCGTTGTGGCGCAAGACTGAGCGTCGAGCACGTTCTCTCAGTCACTGATGTCTGTGCAGGGCTACGCGAAGTGCGTAACCGCTTCCTCTTTGGACAAACGATGGCGGAGATTCTTGGTAACCACCCAACAACATACTTTAACCGCGTTTTATTGTACCTGACTGAGATAGGTTTCCACATCATTTACAGCCCATACAGGGTTTGAGTGGGCGACAGAGCCCGAGTCTGGACCATTTTTAGCTGCCCGTAGGAAGCGTGACACCAACAACAAAGTTTAATCCAAGACTAGACTAAACTGATCTGATAGGCGCGCTATATGGCCCTGGCAGCCGAAGCGCCCTAAAACACCAACACACACACACGGGATCGTGTTTAAGGCTTTCAGTCTGCGGAATGTCGCGGCATTTTAAATCGAGATCTCAGCGGCTTGGGGTATTGGTGGAAAGAGTTGATGCGACACTGTGGAGCATCGTCACACGTCATCACATGGGACTGGTGGTTTAGTTGCATTGCCCAGAGCGTTTGGAGGTGCTTTAACAGCTTAAATCATGTTAGGGAAATACAGATTTTATATTCCCTGGGCTGTTTAAACCCAAGTTTTTACTTCTTTGAGACGTGGAGATTGAATGGACTATTCGCGTTGAGCTTTTCCAAATGTTAATGGGAGACCCCCATTGCTGAAAGAAAAGAAGGCTTCCAGCAGTTCTACCTGATTGACATTTGAGTCACGTGACTAGAATAACAGTGAACGATTCCACTAAACTCTCCACTTGGTAGTAGTTTAGTGGTAAGTGCTGAGCGACAGGTCTGGGTTCAAGGCCGACAGGTTCTTTGAATAAGTACACTATCCCAATGCCTCACAGGGGGGTGAGGGACGCTATATGACCCCAGCAGTTTGTCATTAAACGCTAGCTTTTACCATTATTTCTGTCGTATCTAGCTGAAGGGCGTTGCGCGGAGATGTCGGCTGGCAGGCGCCACTCATTGGCGCCACCTGTTGGTTCGGAGAAGCGACGTTCAGTGCTGTTGCTCTTGGAGCCGGCTGCTGCCACACAGGAACCGGCGGCGCAGAAGAGCCGGGACGCCGGCACCGGACCCGGAACAGGGCCGCCGTTAATCACTGCCGACTCAGGGGCGCTGCCAGAAAAACCTGAGTGCGGGTGAAAATGTGACGATGTTGTTTGTTAGCGCTGACGAGGCGTTGCCAAGCCGCCGCGGGGCGTGGTGAGGGCCGTCTTCTGCCGGATGTTTGCCTGGGCCGTCGCCGCGCACTAAAGCTGTCACCCTGTGGCTCCGGCTGCCGACGCACAGCCAAATCCCAGCTGACTGCAACTCGGAGCGTGGCTCAGATGTTTCACCTGCCGGCCCAGTGTCCTCCATGCCGCTATCTGTGCGAAGTCGGAGCTGACTCGGGAATACGCGAGTGTTCTGTACGGGCCTGCATGGTTCAGTGATGGTGCGTCTCCTGTCTGATTTACTGGCCCGGGGCTTATGTCCTGGTGGGCCAAATACGGGTTACCCTCGGGACCATGACGGCTGACAAGTTAACCACACCGTACTGAGCTGGCGGTGCGTCGGTAAAGCCCAGAGGTTTAGTGAGATACATTGGTCCCTGTAACGGGCACATCGGGCATGTCCTGTTGGTCGTGAAGTCTGCTGCTGGTTTCGGGCTGGACGTGAGGCTAATTTATTTTAAGTAGATAATGAGCACCCAGACCAGCTTTCGAATTGTCCACTTCTTGAAAGCTTGTGTGGGGAAAGCCAAAGGCTGGTAATTGTCTGTAAGGGCACAATGCCTCGACTCAAAGTCCAATTATGAGACTGAAATTGTCATGGAGCTGTCATGAGTAACTGTCCTTTTTGGAAGTCGACCATGCGTTTTAATGAGCCATTGCGCAGAATGACAGAGGGAGTAGGGTGCGTTCAACATGTAATCGATAGGGCAGAGGAGAAACGTTTTGGCCATTCCCACGTTTCATATGTTTGATTTTTCTTAGGCTTCTGGTCAATATCTCCTTCACCGATATCAATACCTGCTGTGCATACGTCATTCAACTGTCTGGTCCTCGGTGGCTGTGCACCAGACGGTGTAGGAAGTGCCGCGCTTTATTGGCTGGCCTCGCCACCCTGTGGTGCTAGCTCCCCTCGGTTATTTGACTGACTGACGCGTCTGACTGAATTCAGCTGACAGACTGACGCATCTGACTGAATTCAGCTGACAGACTGACGCATATGACTGAATTCAGCTGACAGACTGGTGGAGCCTCGTCTCAAATTCTTAATCTCTTCTTCTGTCCACACTCCCATTCCTAGTGACATTAGAGCATAAATAACAATCATTCCCGTTAGGTTCAAATTTTAAATATATTTTGGTCCCGTGACCGGTCTCTGATTCGCTGAGCCTGCGATGCTTCCTCAGTGGGTCTTTCCGATGTCTTTGGCGAGTACCTAATGATTGGTCCGTTGGAGAGGGCTGGTGCAGCCGGTCGGAGGCCGCCTCGTCCGTTATCGCGTCTTTGTCGCGCTGAATATTTGTGCAGCCGGTCAGAAAAAGCTCAAAGGCATTAGCACGGTTCCCAGACATGTGCTCAGGGCGGATCCGTGTGATCTTGTCTGTGGTATTTTGATACGATATCGCGATGTCTGATCTGGCTCTCGCTAGCTTTAAGCCCAGTTCCGCGAATGCCGCCGATGGGGCGGCACCGGCGTGACCCGTGGGTGAGATTTAGCGGAGCGGCGGTCGTCTGAAGGCGGCTGGGCCTGGTCGGTGACCGAGGTGACCGTGCCGCCCATGACTCAGCAGCAGCCAGCCACGGTTCACAGGGAGCTGGCTCCACGCGGCGTGTGACCATGCCGTAACGGCGTGCGGGCCCAACGTGTGCGAACCTGAAGCCGTGTCAGGAATGCGCTGGTGTGGCCGGCACTGGTGTTGTCTGCCTACTCTGTTACTTCAGCCGCATGCATGGACCAAACTTCGTGGACGTAGAGAAGTGCGAAAACATAAGGCATCCAACCGATGACTTAGCTTATGTGACGTGTGACGTTTGATTGGCTTGCGAAATATTTTGGGAGTCTCCAAAAGCGGCTAATCCGCCTCCAATCATAAGTTAGTCAGAACCGTTAATGAGCGGACATAAGGATCTCTTGCTCAGACATTTTTGGCGAGAGTTAGGTATGTTTGCGTAATTTTGGATGCAAATAAGCGAGGCTAGCTATGTGAGTGCTAAGCCTTCTCTTGGTCTTTAACATTGTTTCAGGTCCTGATTCATATACTGGGTATCGTTTAGACGCATCAGAAGGCATATCAACAATCTTATCAACATACTCGTCCCCATCAAGTGTCACGACACCACAGCTTTTGAGGCTTAGTAACCACAATTGACTTGTGCGGAACCCACAGGGCAACTTAACACGCGCATTGACGGGGTCTGAGCCAACTTCGCTTTGGCAGGGGCGGGTACCCGCCCCCCTTATAAGATCTCGAGAACCACGCTAGGTAGCAAAAAACGATAAACAGCGTTGGGTAGCGCATCCACTTCCCCATCGAAAATATTTGGACCATTTTTCAGGTCATATTTAAGGTCAAAGCATGCCGTCATAGGGATAGCATGTAAATGAAGGTTTTTGGTCATAACATCTGGACAAGTAAAGATAGAGCAAAACAACGTGAATTGTATGAATCTTCGCAGTAAGCCGAATCGAATGATATACAATATGACCTTGCTAGGTCAAGTCAAGGATTTGACCTGACCTGAGGTCAGGTCAGGGTCAAATTAGGTAAAATGCATACCATTAGAACTACAAAGACAAGGCGAGTCTAACACAGGTAAAAGAAACGCTCTATCACCATCCGTTATTAAGTTATTCAGTTAAAACCATTTTTTCCCATGTATTTCCAATGGAGAGGTCGTGGCTTGTACCTGACCTTAGGCCATCGATATCAAAAATACCGGAACCTGTTCTAGAGAACTCGGTGGGACCATTATGCCATATGAGTGACAATCGGACAACCCTGTTCCGACTTATGCTGTCTTAAACTTTTTTTAGGTCAGGTCACTTGACCTGTACTGGTGACCTGACCTGAGATGACCTAACCTTAACATTTTCACAAAAGTTGTAAGAAGAAGAGACAAAGGTGTGCCAAGTACAGTGGCGCTACGCGCCACCGCGTTTTTATGTTATTTCCGAAAAACCCGAGGGGCGGGTACCCGCCCCCGTCAATGCGCGTGTTAATGTCACCTTTTTGAGAATACAGACGAAAAAATGTTGAGCGATTGAAGCCATAACTTTGCTTTGCATGGACCAAACTTTGGACGCCATAGCTTTGCTTCTGACTGGTCTTGCTCTACACAGGACCTGAGAACTGGTGACCTAGACTTGGTGAGATAGAATATATGAAATTTAACTGGGTTCATATATCTAGGGCGACATTACTAACACGAAAAACGATAAAAATGTCCACGACGTCCACGATAAGAAATACATGGAGAGGCTCGACTCGACGCTCTCTCGGTAGGACGAAGGTTAATGACAAAAACGTGGTAAGTGGGAGACAGTACCCCCACCCCTCCCCCTCCTCCCCTCCAGCTCTAGAAGTGGGGACGGGGGCTTTGCCCCCATCTTCAGAGACGCAACCAGTTGATTTTGTTTAAAAAATTTAGTTTGTTTTCCCATTTATTGCTTACAAAGTCAACCCCGTCGAACAGTGCAGTGTGTTCCCCGGTGTAGCGGCTGGCCGCAGGGCTCGACCCGCGGCGGCGTGCACGGTGCAGGCTTCACCTGCAAGAGCCCGTGCCGTGGGTGGAAGTACTTACCTGCCGGAACCTGTGGCTGAAAGACAAACGGTTCATGGTAACGGTGAGTGTGACACACACACACACACACACACACAAACACACACAAAGCGTGTGGGGATACCTAGCCGCCGGCGGGCAGAGGTGAAAACAACGCCGCCTGTGATCTTCCCTCAGCTTCTGACGCTACTGTGCACCTGACTTTGGCTGCGACAGCTGGTTGACGTTATGCCTTGTGCTATTTTTACCTCATTTGGAACGCTGTGAACCTTCTGGTGGAAGAGTTGTGACCTTCAGGTGGAAAAGAGGATTGATTGCTTTTAGTCACTCCACTTGTCATTGGAATTTGTGGAAGAGCTGGAAGAGGTCCTCTGGGCGCTGGGTCATTTCATGTAGTCACCGAGTGCTGGATTTGTACGTCCAAGATACGGAAATTTCAACGTGGTTACCTTCCAATCTTCCTTTTTTTCTATATGACTGCTGATTCTAACAGGCTCTAGCCCAGTGGTGTTGTAATTCGATGTAAACCCCTCGTTCTGTGCTGGGCGGTCAGTGATGGTGTCAGCAGCCAGCAGCGGGACACCGTCATCCGGTCGAACACTGCATTAAACCACCCATTTCAAACAAACAAATGTTGGACGTCAAACCGGCGAATTGCTTATCTGTGAATTGATCTTGCCAAACAGGCGACATGTGTCGATTCCTGGTCTGGAGCTACCTCTGACTGTGGCGTGCAGTACCTTGTTGCTGTTTGTCTCCGTTGCCGGGCCTCTGCCCCTGCCTACCTGCGCGGTGTACGCCGCTGACACCCACGCTTCGGTCCGCAGCTTACGAGTGCTGCGTGAAGCCCGGACGCCCGTAATGAATCAGCTGATAGGCCGGCTAGCTGGAGGCGCGGGCCGCGGAGGCGGTTGTTTGTCGGAGTATTCCGCGCCGTCGGCGCCGCACCTGTTAAATGCCGTCGCCAGCAGGGAACGCAGCCACCAAGTCCATTGTTTTCGGAGATGAAATATGGAGACATTTTGGTAGGAAAATCAGAGTTTGTTTTCTAAACCTAGTCTGATACCAATATACGGTATGGTTTGTCAGTCACCTTTGTGAAACCAGACTGTGTGGCTTGTTTTTGATGCGCCGCGCAGTGTAAGCGATTGAGATCGGGTTGGCTCCGGACCGGTGTTTCGTCGCTGCCTGGGAGCGCGCCCGCTGACGGTTTGCTGTCATATTGTGGTTCCGCTGCTGGCTAGAGACGCGCCGCTTTCGTCACTCCTGAGTCACGCCTCTTGTTTTGGCCTGACTTCAGAGCTCGCCGATTTTGTTCCAGCACCACAGTGGCACGTGTTGTTGGTGTTTTGCGGGGAGAAGCGAACAAAAACCTGCGGAATTGATAGTGTAAAACTGAGCAAGCCTGTGGCACTGATTGTCAGATGAACACCGATAGAGTTTAGGCGATGTCCCACTTGTTTTGGTGATGCAATTGCGGGCTCGTGGCTTATGGTTTTATCCTTTGTCTCTAGTTTAGTAAAGCCCAAAGCTTGCAAAACGATCTGTGAGTTCGCCTCTGGAGCGAATCACGTCTCGATACTGCATCCCCATGAATGGCAGGCACCTGTGACTCCCTCTATTGGTTGTGATGTTCCGGCTGTATGTGTACAGCCGTGGCGGTGCCGGCGCGGCCTTCCTTCACTCTGCCCTCTCCCGTGTTTCAGGCGGTGGTCAGGAGGACGAGTCCGTGTTTGACGACATATTTGAGATGATTGAGTCGGACCTGCTGCCGGTGAAGCCTGACCTCAGCTGCGCCGAGTCCAGACGGGTCTACGAGAACCACAAAAAGGTGCCCGCTGCCGCTGTCAACTGTTTGTTGCGATAATTTGTCCAAAACTATTTGTTTCGTTTTGAACCCTTTTGGGCTCTATCAATGTATTTTCGTTTTAGCTTTTCTGCTTTTATTGTTGTTTGGAAAATGATTCGTTCTAACTTTGTCTTAAATAGTCATTGTAATGCTGAAGTCAACACTTAATCCTTCCTGCCAGGCAGAGGCATGACGACTGTTAGCGATTTCATTGCCTTGTGATTCGTTTGTTGTGGTCGTGGCGTCCACCTTAGTTGATACCCATTCACAGGTTCCTAAATATAAAAGGGTTCACTGTAGGAAATGATTCCTCTCATGTGCAGAATGATGATATGTTTATTTTACACCTGTTGGCTATAAATGTTAGACATGGATATTAATGACTAGACAGATGATTCAACAAACACATTCCTTAGATGCTGCTTATCGCGCTAATTGAGCGTTAGTTTCCGAGCGCCCTGGCAGGAAAGAGGAGATGATAGCGATTTCCTCCTGCCCACCTGAAATGGACGGGTATTTTCGTGTGTGCTCGCGCCTTTTGGTGAAAGGTGCTTCCTCCCTCAGGCATGTTTCGTCGGGTTTGAGAATGCGACATGCGACCTTTGTAGTTCTCTTGTGCGGTTTCGTTCACTAGCCATTAGCGCATGCGTTCCCTGATGAAGGTAAAACTGACTATTCATTCAACATAGTTTGGTCGTGAGCTTCACTCCCTTTTACTTTTCACTGTTGAGACTTTTAGGTTCCACTGGCTGCATATTTATGGGAGAGGTGCGGTGCAGGGCGGCCAGGCTCAGAAAACGCGGCGAATCACGGTGTTTATTTAGTGCGTAAACAGGGTGCCGTCCCAGTCGAGAAAAGGATAGCTCAGCACAGGTAATCGTGCGCTTGTTTTTGCGCTGGAAATTGGATGGAATCAGGCTGGAAATGGCCACTTTTGGAGGGTTCCAAGAGAGAGGGAGAGGGAGAGAGAGAGAGAGGAGAGAGAGAGAGAGAGCGAGAGCGAGAGAGAGAGAGAGAGAGAGAGAGAGAGAGAGCAGAGCGAGAGAGAGAGAGAGAGAGAGACCGGCGCTCCCGTAAGCGCAGTAATTGCCATTCTTCGCCACGGCCGCCTACCTGCCCCGGCGCCAACCCAACTTTCCAAATTACTCGGACATTCCTTGGTGAAATATGACCGTCATCTTGGCCCAAAGGCCATTTGGTTCCACGCGCCATGACAAACAAATGTTTCATTGTGGACAGCGCTCAGACAGCTGCTATCACCGTCTCAATTCAAGGCCGCTTTCTGGACCCTAGAGTAAAAATCCAGCCAGTCACCTGAGTAGACCGAATCAGTCAATACGCAGTACGTCATAATTGCTGATTCACCTTTGCGGCATCGGCCGCCGTCGTGCCTTCTTCGATATCCGGCTTGCTGTTGATAACAGGAGCATTGCGAAATTCCCACTCGCGGAATACCGTGTCGACTTCTGTGGAACGGGGCTGACTCGTTGCTCATTTATTTATTGCGAAGTCCTGAAGAGGTGCTGAGGAGTGCGCGCGGATAGCCTCGGTGCTAAGGGACACAAATGTGTAAGACACAGTTGAGGATGGTGACAAGCTCACTACCTCGCCTGACTTCAAGGACTGAAAGCATTCCCCTCTGCTGTGGATGATCTACTTCATGATATGTGTTGCCTAAGCTGGAAAGGGCTCTATGTGGCTATTGCTAGAGTGTCCTAAACCCAATTAGGGATATAAATGGTCCATAGATTGTCGCACCATCAAGTTTAAGATACCCACGATACCTGATGCATCGTCTCCGGCGGTAGCGTGGCGGAAGCCCTCGTTAAAAGCCTGCAGGGACGGTCGCGTGTTCAATTAGCTGATGCTTCCTGGTCCGGGCACATACCGCAGGCTATCGATCCTGCCTGTCCCTGTCGCTTGTGTGCTATGTACTCGGGAACTACCATAGCGCAATATTGGATGGAGGGCAGGGCTTAGAATCATTCGCACACCCCGCTTGTGATCGTGGTCTCTCTGGCCAGCACGAAAATCACGAGAACTTGGCTGTTGACTCATTCTTGCAATCATGAACAGTTTGGGGTGAACGTCAGGCCAGTGAACCTTCCCTGAATACGGCCGTTCAGCATCAGCTATGCGCCGCTACTGAAAACTGACGCCGCTCGCCTGGTGCAGTTGGCCAACGACTACTTGAAGCTGCAGACGGAGGTGACGCTGCTGGACACGCGGAAGAAGCAGCTGGAGGAGCGGCTGAACCAGACGGCCGTGAGCCGCGAGAGCAGGGACACGCCCAAGTACGTCTCGGAGCTGGTGCAGCTGCAGGACGAAAACGTGAGTACCGCCGGCCACGCCGACCGGGCGCGGCCCGAGCGAGGCGCCCCACAGCACAGCTGGCCGCCCACTCTACGCCGCGAATTCAATTATCCGTAGCCGTAGCTCAAAGATGATGAGGTGGCGTAGTTTTGTGTCGAGCCTAACGTGGTCGCTTAATTTGGACATGCCGTTACGTACTGCGGAAAATAGCGTAGCTTAATAGGTACCCGGGTATCAAACGATGGAATCCCATCACATGATATTTTGTCCAACCCACCCAACTCGAATCCGATTCTTAATGTTCATGAACAAAGCCAGTACCTTCGCCACTGCTGGCGGAACCCAAACGACAAAAAAAACAGCATGTTCCATGAGTGGCATGCTGCGTTTAAGGGACCACGGGCAGATGGCCCACAATAGGGCTTAGCGCAAATCAATCAATGAAGCCTATTGAAAATACTGCATTTTAGTGCTCAGGTCAATGGTTACCTAGAGGTCAATAGGTCAAGATCGGCTATTTCACTCAAATATCAATGATTAACAAAGGGCATAACTTTATGCCATAGAGCTATTGAGACCTGGTAAAGTACATTATAAATCCAGTACTTTTCGCTATGTGAACGTAAAGACCTCCCAGTGGTTTGACCGCCAGAGGTACCGTGACCTAATATGACCGAGGTCAGAAAGGTGAAAACCTGCCGTATATCAAATAAAGCCAGTGACAAGATAAACACGATGGTGTTTGTTACCCAGCTCAATTAGGTCAAAGTTATGCAAAATACTGTTTTGACCTGGTGAGATGACCTGGAAAATCAAGGGCAAATAACCGGATTAAAGGGTGTCAAAAACGTTGTTCTGAGCAGTCTGGTATTGCAATCATTTGTGGCTTTATATCATGAAAAGCTTTTCCCCATGCTTCTATGAGAGTCGCCCGACCACCTCAGCACGAAATCAAAAATCCCAAACACCTAGACCGGAGGGGTCATGAAGTGTAGGAAGTTCAAATCGATCGACTTAAATGTAGCTCTACAGAGCTCTAAAGGAAGTAGGTACCTGGTTACCCGTCGGTGACCTACCTTGACCCGGGTAAAAATTTCAGGGATGATGGGAAAATGATGCAGTGAGAGGTAGAGCCCTCAACCGCGGTGCTGCGCCTCGTCGTTTTCTCTATCCCGGAAAAACCTAGGGGATCGATGGCCCCCGGTGGGCGAGGGTTAAGATCACACGATGTGAGACAATTTGACCGCGATTCTTGTTCCATAATTTGTTTTGGTTTTAGGTGGTCACATTTCCACGTGCCGTACTGCGGTTAAAGTCACACAATCTGAGAAAACTTAACCGTGCTTCTTGTTTCTTAATCTGCTTTGGTTTTAGGAATCTACATTTCCACTCGCAGAAATGTTTTGATCTGCAACTTTAAAAAAGGTACAATTAGGAGACGGAGAGCCCGGTGCAGAAGATTCATGGCTTTGGAAAACAGTTAGGAAACATTCTTATATGCGTAGTAATTTGCAACAAATACGCTCTTGGCGTCGTCAAGGAGTGAGACAGGTCAGCTTAAAACTAGAAAAAGATAAACGGCCAGTCCTTAGCCTTCCTCCGCCCGGCTCTTTCGTCGTCTGGATAAATACGATGGAAACGGCCGGAGGCGGATAAGCAGAACAGGGCGCTATTTTTGTACGTAACGGCAAAAACTCTGCTCAGTGCTTCCGAACTCAGGTTGTTGCGCTTTCGACTGGTCGGACCACGGAGTTTGCC
The DNA here is from genome assembly GCA_034440635.1 of Lepas anatifera. NCBI lineage: Eukaryota > Metazoa > Arthropoda > Thecostraca > Lepadidae > Lepas > Lepas anatifera. The sequence continues at coordinate 227,117 of JAOTON010001055.1, read as the reverse complement.
CTTTGAAATGTTTGTCTTTGCCACTGAAGCCCTACCGCTGCCTGCCTTCGAGCGGCGGAGAGTTGTCGCTGTGCCAATGCCGACTGGACAATTTGTCTGGAGTCCTGAATCCAGGGTGGTTTAAGCTGAAGGCTTTCAAATCTCCGGCCAAGCTGAATCGGATCTGCACAGAGTAGAACCAGCTATTTTAAATAAACTCACTTCACAGAAATCCAGGCAGCACTTTTTGGTCTGCGCCCGCCCCCAAACCCGCACCTCCCCATAGACGCAGTCTGTAAAACGCCTGCAGCGTTAATACGCTGACGTCACTGGTTCATCGCGTTAGACAACTCTCTTCAGCACGCCACTAGAGGACTGGAGCGCACCTGTCCCTAGCATGCACCTGCCAAACGGCCGCCCTCTGACCGATCGGTGCTGCCGCAGGAGAGTCTCCGCAAGCTGCACAAGACGCTGCTGGCCGAGCGCGACGCACTGACGCGGCCCCGGCGCGCCGACTCGCCCATCCTCAACGACGAGTGGTCCGTCATGTGACGGGTGCTGGTGTGCCGAGCCAGCCCCGCCGCCCTCTCACTCCACCCACTCCCCCTGCCTAGGTGGCCTCTCAGTTTTCCGGTGTGCGTGCGTGTGTTCCGTGTGTTTGTATCTGCGAGTGCCGACACTGTTTTGTGTTTCTGTCTCGTCCGCGCTCTGCGGCGACGCCAGCTCCGCACGTAGCTCCCGTGCAGCGCACGCTGTGGGGTCGAGCCCCCACAGAAACTAATGGGTGACGCGGACGGCTTGCCGCCGCTGGCGACCTTTTATCTGGTGTTTTACCGACTTGTTTTTACATGGATGTCTAACACTGCGACGGTCGGCGCGACGCTGAGCGCTCATCATTCTGATGTGTGTTTTAGCTGCGCTCCTGTGAAAGCTGTGACCGAGACACCTGTATTGTCGAGGACTTATGAACAGATTATTATGTATTGTGATAATGTATATTGGAAATACAGATTAATATGTCCAAATACACGAATGCATTTGAGTTTTCTCGCCACGCAAAGCTGCTTTTATTTAGCCTATCCATCCGGTCTTTTATGAAGAGTGGTCGCCCGGCGTTTTGCGGTAGGGATTGGTAAGGGCTTCTGACTGATTTAAGCTGGTAGAGACGCGTGCCCGGGGGAGCCCGCAGCTCAGAAAACGGATCTCAGTCCACTGTGTACACTTGCACCAGGCCTTACGAGGAATTCGCACAGCTGCTTCTTTTGAAAAAGGAGGCGAAGCATCAAATTGCGCGACAACCACTGTCACTACGGCGGTACTCAACACACACCACTGGTCACATCACTTGCAAGTAGCCGTGCAACCCCAGCCAGGACTAGGGGAGTTGGTCGCCGGCAACTGCTCTCCGCACAGTGCACCATGTCGGGCGAGCACCATCCCCGAAACCAAACACAAGATCGTAACTAATCAAACAAGCCATCCATCTTCAAAATCTCCACGACATCATAAGCTGGCCCATAAGTCTCGGTACCCGCGGGGGAGATCACATGATCTCATCCCTGATCACCACGCCGAACATGTCTCTGAGCAGAAGCCCTCTGCCGGCGGGCGGTACCTCGGTCCGCGGCGGTACCACCAGGCCGTGTCCGTCCTGGTACAGGTACGGCAGCCGCAGCACCCAGTACGCCGCCGGGCTCAGCTCCACCGCGCAGCCGCCCGGCACGAACACAGAGCCATCTGTCGGCTCCGGCTGAACTCGAGGTTCCAGTGTCACCCGCACCGACGACTTGGGCGTTACGACGTGCACTCGCATCAGCTGACCCACAAACGGCTTGGTCTTCTTACTGCAAAAGCAGGCATGCTCCAGTAACCAAAGAGGCTCAGAAAACACACGCAGTCGGAAAAGAATAATATAGCCAAGCAGCTGAAAGTGCCCTAAAACACAAACAAGTCAAAGTTTGAGCACGCATTTAATCGGTTTGACATCTGCTCGAAAACAGAAGGCTACAAGAGCATTTCTGACAGAGCCGCAGCACGCCGCGGGAGATGGCGCAGCGTTCGGAGCCGGCTACCCAGAGGGCGGTGACTACCTGCAGGGACAGTTGAAGTAGAGCGGCATGTCGCTGTTGGCCACGGTGGCGGCGCTGTCCTTCACCAGGCTGGTGCCCAGCGCCTTCATCACCCGGTCCGGCGCGCTCAGCATGAACCGGTGGCCCCGCGGGCACTCGTACTCCATCCCGATGAAGATCTTGGCGTAGATGTCGTACGTGTCTGCAGTCAGGACAGGACGGGTAGAGTCCAAATCGTACGTCGGAATTACACAGATTTGCTGCCAGACTACGCACTGAAAGTGAGTGAAATACGTTGCGAGGTATCGAGATAGAAGGCATGAAAACTTGGAACGCGACCTTCCACAGGCAACTGCCAAATGTCTCATACACCCAAGCGAGTCGCCTGCAGGGTTAATTTCAGCTTCACGCTAGATTAAAAAGGCGTTGATGGAAACTGGTCTGCTTGCGGTGGGGCTAGAATAGCCGCGGACTGAAACAGTACTGAGCTCACCTTTCTTCTTGATGTACCGTTTTCCTGTGTCGTGTTTCTCCGTCTTCATCCGCAGCTCCCACGGCAGCAAGTAGTTCGAGCCCTGTCGGCACGCGACAAACCGAAAATTATCGAGGGCATCGACTGTGCGCAATGCCGTTTACTTTTGAAGGGTCACATAACAATGGGAGACAGCACCAAGAGATCGTAAATGAGCCAAGTTTAATGTTGCGACATCGGTCCTGCTTACTTTGTTGCCGCTCAAACGATGGCGGGTTTGGCACACACAATTCGGCACCACGCCATGCTCCATCAATAACAGACCGCCGCTGTTCGAGTCTCTGGGCCCAGATGGGCACACTACATCACGCTTTCTGTCTCAGTTAACTAATTTGGTTCGAACTATTTTGAAATCTGGAACAAAATTAATCCCACCCCAGTGTGTCTCCGATTGACCCTCATCCTTTTATGGGAGGGGGTGCACGAACACTGCCCAACGCAGATAGCCTGAGAGAAATGATAGGGGACACTATACCAGTCATTTCTTTGGCCCAGGTCAATATGGAGGTCATGACAGGTGAAAGGTCACTGGTTAGTGACATTTTTTAGCTCTGGCTTCTGACTGGCTTAAGTTAGAGACAATATTCAGGCATCAACATCTGTATAACGGAGAGTGGAACGATTTATCCCAGGACCATATACGAGGTCAGCATGTAAAACGACCAGACCCAAGTTCTGACTTGATATGGTCATCATGCATATAATACATTCGCAATGACAGTACAATCGTAGTAATAGCAAAATAAAAGCCCTTTGAGACCATTCTCTGCGAAGTTACCAGAGTCTGAAAAGCACTTAGCTAGTCCCAGACGACCTCAAAGGTCATGCGTCCAAAGTTTGAACTTGGTCTTAGAGACTGACCTAAGACTGCGATTTTGAGAGGAAAACATACCGCGGACAGAGAGGCCATGGCTCATTAAACCCTTCCATGGACATTGAAGATTCCGCTACCACCACTTGCGGTACTCTGCAGTGCCATTATTATGGTGTAAATATCAAATAAATACATTTTCAACCTACTCCGACTGGTGCCACTCAACACATTTTTTGGGAGGGCCACCACATGGCCTGAAATGACCCAGACCTGAAATTTTGCAAACGCTGTGAGTACGATCAAGGACGAAGTGTGTAAGCGGAGCGGAATTTCTCGCAGCCCCGGAACTACCCCGAGGGATATTCGAACACCCCCACCACACTAGGTCCAGGATCAAGCATAGCCACATTAGGCATTGGCTGTCGTAGACCATCAATAAGACCTGCGTGTCCGCCAGCATGAGCGTGCCACAAAGTTCTGCCTGACATCCGAGGATGGAAGTGAAGCCACAGCTTACCTGGATGAAACCGCTGAGACCCACGGCATGTGAGTACAGGGACGACTGGCCGACGCACACCAAACTAAAGCTTGGGTACTCCGGCAACAGATGGCGGGGAGTAGTGGTGGTGAGCATCCCATCCAAGTACTCTTCGGTCGAAGCGAGCACCTCTGGTTCCTTTCGCGCCTCTGTGGAGCAGTTTTCAGACGATTAACTTCCTCCGGAGCAGGCGGTATCTACTGCTCACAGCATTTACGAGCACAGCAAGGGCACAGCACAGAGTGTTCCAGGGTGATTAAGATTCTTAACCGTTTTTTCGGTATACGTGATCAGCTGGATATACCAGTTGAAATCCCAATACAAAGGTGCTGCATTCCCTCTAAATACTAAAGTATGTACAGGTCGGAGCTGAAAACAGCAGAAATCTCCCATCGGTGCTCGCAGCGGACTCTGCAGTACCTTCCTGCACAATACCATCTCTGAGACACTATTGCACAAGTTCGGAACATTAATGAAAGACACTTCATCAGAAGACTATTAAAATCCGGACAGAAAATCGATTGTCAACGGAGGCAGTGGTGTCCCCATTGTTGTACATTACATGGATGTGCAACAATGTGGACACTACTGCCTCTACTAGTGAAGCATCCTCAGTGGTCTCGACATTGCAGAAAGTATAAAGGGCTTCTGAAGAGGCGGGCTCACCCTTTTTGACGGTGAGCGAGATGTCGGAGGGGCTGCTGCCTTCAGCGGCCCCCCTGTCCACCTGATCCGCCTCACCCTGGCCTGGGGGCGGAGCGCACGGTTCACATTGGGGACGGAGCGCAGTTCAATAGGGACGGAGCGCGCAGTTCGCATTGGGGACGGAGCACGTAATTTACACTGGGGTGGAGCGCACGATCCAAACCAGACACGGAGAGTACGGTTTACACAGCACGCCTCCCGGTTAACAGAAGATTAGCCAGCCCCCCGGTACGGTACCCTCAGTCAGTTTGCCTGAATGATTTGGAAACTGAATGAATGAGAAGCATATCGGATGAGACAAAAGTGAGCGATTGATCGGGCGATCACCATCACTCGCTGTTAAAGAAAAAGACAAAAAGTAATGGCACGGAACACGTCTCCGTCAGCCTCAGCGCACTGGGTGGTTGAGGCCCGGTTATACCCACTGAGGCCGAGTCCGAAGGTGGGTGAGATGCTGCCTTCCTCGGCGTCAGCGGCCGGAGCCTCGGCGCTACCGGAGCGCCCTCCCACGGCCGACACCACCGCCGCCGCCCTGCGAGGGGCGTATATCAGGCCAACAGTCGCCACCGCACCGTACAGTCTCTGGCAGCTGGCGCATCCCCACCCGCTCGGCGCTGATCTTTGGTGCCTGAGCGGATACAGGCAGTGTGACCAGCTCACACTCAGCCTGCCCCCTTCCACACGACCACCTATCGCCCCCTAACCAGTGAAACATAAAACATATGCAAGCAGAAAGTGTAGCGTCTCCCTAAAGATCAATTCCTCCATCGGCAGTGAGTTGACGTGAGGCATTACCTGCCGGCGGTGGCGCCTGGCTGGAACACGGGGAACTGATGTTGTTGAAGACCGCGACAGCAGCCCTCCGACACGCTGACGTAGAAGTCGTAGTTGGCGCGGCGTACCTTCCCGAGAGCACGCCCGTTGTTACCATGGTAACGAGTCATCACACTCACAGACTGTCCACGGCGATGTAATAGGTTCCCTATGTATTACGGCTTTAATAATGCTTAATGCTAAATATCATTGAAGGAGCATACATTTCCAGAAAAAATACGTGTCGAACCTGCGAGAAACCTAAAAGTAGGCTGCAACCGAGACACATGAACATAACCATTTTCTGTAAATTGTGTTGTACTAAGACCTCCCAGCTTTGAGCTCATTCGAGTAAGATTCGGGCGCAGTTACAAGTGTCCATCTGTTCCGCAGGAGCTGGGTTGCGGGTTCAGCCCACCTGGAAGGGGTCGTCGCGTTGCCGCTGCTTCCTGCCGCAGTTGCAGGTGGCCAGGTACCGTACGCCGGAACAGTGCTCCGTCTCCGGCCTCCTGCCGGGCCACGGCAGCAGTCAGCGCCCAGGGAACAGGCGTCTGTCATAGAGCCATCGAGGTCTGAGGTCGCATCAAAAACATATCTAGGTCCAGCACGGTTACACGGCTCGTCTGACCACGTATCTCGAAAACTTTCCACGGCACGGCGAACCTCGCCCCAAATTTCAATTCCAAACCTACCAAACCCGTTTCTGCTTAGCACTCGTGGATCAGCTCCACATGAACACAAGCGTGTGCGAAGGGCCGAGAGCTCCAGCCGCCGTTCTGGCAGCCGCTCCTCACCTGCACTCCTCGTCCTCACTGTCCTCCGCCTCGCCCGGCAGCCTGTGCACCGGGTTGATGCACGGGTTGCCGGTCAGACTGAGCGTCTCGCAGATCTGCCGACCCTGACGCCAGAGGGCGTCGCACTCGGCCTGCAGCTGGCCCCGGTACAGGGCGCACGACGGGCCGCGCGCGTGCGAGCGGAACACCGCCTGCGCGTGATCCAGCTGCCGACAGAGTGAGCGGGTTACCGGTCCGCGCGTGCCAGAAAGGAACGCCGTGCTCCAGTCAAGGAACCGCGGAACACTTAGACTGTAGGGAACAAACTGGGACAGGAAGGTGTCGGCGAGACACCGCTCCGGCGTGCTCCGCCGAAGGGAGGGTGTGGGGAGCAGGGCACACCGCCCGTATGTCAGGGGACACCGTACTGGCGTGCTCCGCCGAAGGGAGGGTGTGGGGAGCAGGGCACACCGCCCGTATGTCAGGGGACACCGTACTGGCGTGCTCCGCCGAAGGGAGGGTGTGGGGAGCAGGGCACACCGCCCGTATGTCAGGGGACACCGCTCCGGCGTGCTCCGCCGAAGGGAGGGTGTGGGGAGCAGGGCACACCGCCCATATGTCAGGGGACACCGCTCCGGCGTGCTCCGCCGAAGGGAGGGTGTGGGGAGCAGGGCACACCGCCCGTATGTCAGGGGACACCGTACTGGCGTGCTCCGCCGAAGGGAGAGTGTGGGGAGCAGGGCACACCGCCCGTATGTCAGGGGACACCGCTCCGGCGTGCTCCGCCGAAGGGAGGGTGTGGGGAGCAGGGCACACCGCCCGTATGTCAGGGGACACCGCTCCGGCGTGCTCCGCCGAAGGGAGGGTGTGGGGAGCAGGGCACACCGCCCGTATGTCAGGGGACACCGTACTGGCGTGCTCCGCCGAAGGGAGGGTGTGGGGAGCAGGGCACACCGCCCGTATGTCAGGGGACACCGTACTGGCGTGCTCTGCTGAAGGGAGGGTGTGGGGAGCAGGGCACACCGCCCGTATGTCAGGGGACACGCTCCGGCGTGCTCCGCCGAAGGGAGGGTGTGGGGAGCAGGGCACACCGCCCGTATGTCAGGGGACACCGCTCCGGCGTGCTCCGCCGAAGGGAGGGTGTGGGGAGCAGGGCACACCGCCCGTATGTCAGGGGACACCGTACTGGCGTGCTCCGCCGAAGGGAGGGTGTGGGGAGCAGGACACACCGCCCGTATGTCAGGGGACACCGTACTGGCGTGCTCCGCCGAAGGGAGGGTGTGGGGAGCAGGGCACACCTCCCGTATGTCAGGGGACACCGTACTGGCGTGCTCTGCCGAAGGGAGGGTGTGGGGAGCAGGGCACACCGCCCGTATGTCAGGGGACACCGTACTGGCGTGCTCCGCCGAAGGGAGGGTGTGGGGAGCAGGGCACACCGCCCGTATGTCAGGGGACACCGTTCCGGCGTGCTCCGCCGAAGGGAGGGTGTGGGGAGCAGGGCACACCGCCCGTATGTCAGGGGACACCGTTCCAGCGTGCTCCGCCGAAGGGAGGGTGTGGGGAGCAGGGCACACCGCCCGTATGTCAGGGGACACCGTACTGGCGTGCTCCGCCGAAGGGAGGTTGTGGAGAGCAGGGCACACCGCCCGTATGTCAGGGGACACCGCTCCGGCGTGCTCCGCCGAAGGGAGAGTGTGGGGAGCAGGGCACACCTCCCGTATGTCAGGGGACACCGTACTGGCGTGCTCCGCCGAAGGGAGGGTGTGGGGAGCAGGGCACACCGCCCGTATGTCAGGGGACACCGCTCCGGCGTGCTCCGCCGAAGGGAGGGTGTGGGGAGCAGGGCACACCGCCCGTATGTCAGGGGACACCGCTCCGGCGTGCTCCGCCGAAGGGAGAGTGTGGGGAGCAGGGCACACCTCCCGTATGTCAGGGGACACCGTACTGGCGTGCTCCGCCGAAGGGAGGGTGTGGGGAGCAGAGCACACCGCCCGTATGTCAGGGGACACCGTACTGGCGTGCTCCGCCAAAGGGAGGGTGTGGGGAGCAGGGCACACCGCCTGTATGTCAGGGGACACCGTACTGGCGTGCTCCGCCGAAGGGAGGGTGTGGGGAGCAGGGCACACCGCCCGTATGTCAGGGGACACCGTACTGGCGTGCTCCGCCGAAGGGAGGGTGTGGGGAGCAGGGCACACCGCCCGTATGTCAGGGGACACCGTACTGGCGTGCTCCGCCGAAGGGAGGGTGTGGGAGCAGGGCACACCGCCCGTATGTCAGGGGACACCGCTCCGGCGTGCTCCGCCGAAGGGAGGGTGTGGGGAGCAGGGCACACCGCCCGTATGTCAGGGGACACCGCTCCGGCGTGCTCCGCCGAAGGGAGGGTGTGGGGAGCAGGGCACACCGCCCGTATGTCAGGGGACACCGTACTGGCGTGCTCCGCCGAAGGGAGGGTGTGGGGAGCAGGGCACACCGCCCGTATGTCAGGGGACACCGTACTGGCGTGCTCTGCTGAAGGGAGGGTGTGGGGAGCAGGGCACACCGCCCGTATGTCAGGGGACACCGCTCCGGCGTGCTCCGCCGAAGGGAGGGTGTGGGGAGCAGGGCACACCGCCCGTATGTCAGGGGACACCGCTCCGGCGTGCTCCGCCGAAGGGAGGGTGTGGGGAGCAGGGCACACCGCCCGTATGTCAGGGGACACCGTACTGGCGTGCTCCGCCGAAGGGAGGGTGTGGGGAGCAGGACACACCGCCCGTATGTCAGGGGACACCGTACTGGCGTGCTCCGCCGAAGGGAGGGTGTGGGGAGCAGGGCACACCGCCCGTATGTCAGGGGACACCGTACTGGCGTGCTCCGCCGAAGGGAGGGTGTGGGGAGCAGGGCACACCGCCCGTATGTCAGGGGACACCGCTCCGGCGTGCTCCGCCGAAGGGAGGGTGTGGGGAGCAGGGCACACCGCCCGTATGTCAGGGGACACCGTACTGGCGTGCTCCGCCGAAGGGAGGGTGTGGGGAGCAGGGCACACCGCCCGTATGTCAGGGGACACCGCTCCGGCGTGCTCCGCCGAAGGGAGGATGTGGGGAGCAGGGCACACCGCCCGTATGTCAGGGGACACCGCTCCGGCGTGCTCCGCCGAAGGGAGGGTGTGGGGAGCAGGGCACACCGCCCGTATGTCAGGGGACACCGTACTGGCGTGCTCCGCCGAGGGGATGTTGTGGGGAGCAGGGCACACCGCCCGTATGTCAGGGGACACCGTACTGGCGTGCTCCGCCGAGGGGATGTTGTGGGGAGCAGGGCGGACCGCCCGTACGTCAGCGGAACACTATCCCTGCATACTCCAGCTGCCAGCCGGAGCATGCAGGGATTTGGGAACAAGGTCAGGTATTTGGAGGTCCGGGCCAGTTCTTAGCAGTCTATATGCTCTATGTTAATAGGTACTAGCTTAAAATTGTCCGCATGGGAACAAACAAGTATAGGTAGCAGTACTTGAAAATTCAATTCAATCTTCTCCCAACACACTCGATTCTTTCGAGACCTCAGCTTCTCTGTCATCCAACATAGCTTTAAAACGCTGAGAGCTTCGTCTGCAATTGATATTCAGTATCGAGCCGATGGGCATCCACACTTGAAACCACCGGGCCAAACTGCAAACCATCACGAGTTTCTTTTTTGTAGACCAATCGCGGGTTTTTCTTTGCCTTAGAAAAGTTAGCTCGAAACGTAGGCAATTTCATCTCTTCGTGGAAAGACCTATCTTATCAACCAGTATACAAATTTCCAGGTGAACTGCTCGAGGCCCGGCTCGATGCGGCACACAACACCCTGAAACAGGCCGGCGGCACTGCAGCGCCACTCGGCTGAACACGCATGATACCAGTGCGGCTCGTACGAGTAAATGCGGGTACTTCTGCAGCTGCATGTTACATAAGCCTTGGTGTCATACGCATCGGAATGGGGGAGGGGGTGTTCCTGGTCCCCATTTCTCATTAAAAACATTCCGATTCCAGCCGAGTTGGAAACAAATTGGGATACTTACCTAGCCAATGCGGAAGGCAAGAATGGGCCCAAATCCGACAAAGTTTTTGGCTCTAGCGGAAAAGTGTATTATCAGCAGCAGGTTGAATATTGACTGGCCGCCCACCTTCTTGCCATTGGCGACGCTTATGATTGGTGTGATCAGTGGTGCATACAAGGGGGCTAGGAAGTTCAAGCACCCGTTCGAACTTTCAGAGTGCGTGTAGCAATTGCACGGCCGAAGGCTGTTCCCAGGCAATGACGGGGAGGCTCGAGCCCCAGCCCTCTCCCCGAAATGAAGCCCTGCATCCACCACTGTTGTGGGTATCCGGCGGCAGGCTGGCGGGGAGGGCGGGGGGGGAGGGCGGAGGGCGGGCAGTCGGTAGGACGGCGCAGTGCCGGCGAGTCGCGGAGGACCGGCGCGTGCTACTGAGAATCACGGTGACGGGGCAGTACAGAAAATAACGACCGGACAGCACATTCCTGCGCACCGACCAAGCCGCGGCGGCAATCGGCTGCTGTCTCTGGACTGTGTCGCGTGGCGTCCACCCAGTACCCGGTACTGGAAAAAACAACCAATACGGAGAGGTGCAGAGAAACGGAACGCCCTGCAAATTAAGCTAAGCCCTGCGTGTATACAGAGGCAAAATGAAGGTAGTTGTGCTGGGCGCCAGTGGACGCACGGGGGCGTGCGTGCTGGACGAGGCTCTGGCGGCCGGCTACTCGGTCACCGGCATCGTGCGCACTCCGTCCAAAGTCACCAAACAGCACGCCAACCTACAACTGGTGCAGGCGTCCGTCTTCTCCTCCGAGGAGCTCACGGCTGCCTTCAAGGACCACGACGCCGTAGTATCCGTGCTGGGCTTCTCGAAAACTCTGGGCTTCAGTTTCCGTCCGGAGGGCTACTCCGAGTCGATGAGGGCGATCGTAGCCGCCATGCGAGCGACCAACATCTCCAGACTGGTGGTGATGACCGCCTACTACACAGACCTCACGTCGGGCCGTGGCGTCATGTACAACTGGTTCATCATTCCCATGATCAAGGAGGTGCTGAAAGACATGAAGGTGATGGAGGACTGGCTGATGACAGAGGTCCAGGACATCGACTGGACTGTGGCACGGCCAGGTATTCTCACCAACAGAGCAAAGCTGGACCAGGTACCACTTCAGGAGGAGGGAGCTCAGTTTGTGGCCGATGCTAAAGCTTCCACCGCTATTCCGAGGGCAAACGTTGCGGCATTTATAATCTCCCAGGTGCAGGAGACTGATCATACCCGCAAGGTGGTGGCTATTGCAGTGCAGTGAAGAGAAATTGTGATCCGACCAGGCTTGTAAACATAGTTGACGGCATCAATGCAAAAAAGACGTTTAAGTTCTCAATGTTTGTCCAGGCAATGCCGACTGTTGTGATTCCACGGTAAATAGAGAGTGAGGTGCTGTGGCGCGTGCCGGCGGGGGGCGATGCTGACGGAACTGACTGGCCGGACGCTGGTGTGATCGAATCAGTACACTTCTTCCTCTGGGATGTCCAGTTTATGATCATCTAATCTATGACACAGGAGCAGTACTTCCTAATTGGGAGGATCTCAAGCTCTTGGCTCTCTCTCCTGCCGAGAGGACTGAGTGGAACTTTTTTATACCACGTAATACACAAATTATTTCTATTAGGCGTATTAACAGTAATAACACGCTATAAATAAACTAACAAACCATTTGAAAATTACCAATGAGTATCTAATTTTATTCAAGAATAATTGTACGCTAAAAATAAATACCCACCCAAAAGTTTATTCACTTACGTATTACAGGTCCACAAACCGTGCGCAGTACCTACACTGCGAATAATTGTTTCCGTTTCTGGCAGGCAACATATATTCGGCAGAGAGGGTTGAGCAGTAATGAGTGACATTGAACTCCAGTCAAGGTCCAAATATGTGGTAGAGGATGACGTGTCCCGAAGAAACAAGACAAGAGTTTCATCTCATCCCGACGGAACGAGCAATTTCCCTGTTGTCACGAATAACACACAGGGAAGAGAAAATTGGCGGTGTCGGCTCTGATGAATTTTGAATACCTGAAGGGATGCCGCTGGCTGTCGCCTTCACTGTCTGCCGAGGAAGCAGTCAAAGTGGAAGACATAGTGGTACAAAACTGGAGCCCGTTGGCCTGCCGCTAACGAAGCACTCCAAGCTTCGATGCAATATTTATGACGGCAGCATCCCCCGCCCCTCAAACCCAGCGCGCGACTCCTCAGCTGTGACCTTGGCTGTTGCGGCCGGCTGCTCCCAGGGGCGCTGGTGTCGCACGCCGGTCGGGACACGGCGGAGTGAGCCATGCCGGCCGGCAGCCAGCTGTCATACGCGCGGGTAGTGGTTCTGTGCCAGCTCCCTGATAAACTAACTGGTGTTTTTATGCTGTTTTTACATCGCGAGTTTAGAGTGCTTGCGCGTCCTAAATTTCACAAGTGTAAGCTGTAAAGGCACCTCTCTCTGCGACTGCACTCTGATATAAAACCAAGCAGAAGGAACGGGATGAAGATCGTGGTGCTGGGCGCCTCTGGACAGACGGGGCAGTGTTTGGTGGACCAGGCCCTGGAGGCAGGTCACACGGTCACTGCCATCGTCCGCACCCCCTCCAAAATCACCCAACAACACGACAATCTCAAAGTTGTGAAGGGGGATGTGTTCTCTGCTGAGGAGCTGACGGAAGCTTTCAAGGACCAGGAGGCTGTGATGTCGGCTCTTGGCTTCTCCAGCGCCGAAGACCCACAAACTGGCTTCACGGAATCGATGAAAACGGTAGTCGCAGCCATCCGAGCCACCGACGTCTCCCGCCTGATGGTGATGACGTCCTTCTACACAGACCTCGTATCTGCGCGGGGACGGGGCGCCCGCCTCAACGACTTCCTCATCCCAGCCATCAAGTCTGTCCTGGTGAATATGAAAGAAATGGAAGACTGGCTAGAAGCGGAGGTCAGTGACCTAAACTGGACGGTCGTGCGTCCTGGCGGTCTCAGTAACGCGCCTAGGCTGGACCAGACACCCTTAGAGGAGGAGGGCGGTCAGTTCGTAGCGGACAGTGTTGCCGCCATGATGATTCCAAGAGCAAATGTAGCAGCCTTCATGCTATCACAACTCAGTGACCAGAAATACAGCCGCAAGGTAGTGGCGATTGCTGTGAAGTGATTGGGCGTGATGCTGGTGCACCTGATGCAGTTACTGACGACGCTGAAAACCATATTGGCCGCGATACATGACAATATAGCTTTGAGAAGAAGTGCGATTGGAGGTAGCTGAGAACAGGGGCGTAACCAGGATTTCGCTCGGGGAGGGGCGGCGCCTCACAAAGGGCCCCTGCGACAGCGCCAAAAGGGCCCTGATTGTTACAGAAAATAGTGCTGAAGAGAGCTTACAGGGAATGTGGCACCTTCATGGCGTGATTTTAACTGAGATAGCCAAGTTGTAAAGCAAGTAGGAAAACCCGGTACTTCATATATCACTTGTCTTGGAACTCGATATTTCCATAGAAAAATCTAAAATCTACCTGAAACCAACCCCTCATCAACCCCTCGCCGGGCGGCCATTGTTGTGAGCTGCTGGTGTGACGACATAATCTGACGTCACGATAAGCATCAGCCAGTCGAAGCCCTTAAAGCATTTCAAGTATGGTAGTGGTTTCCAGATCATGACATCATCCACAGGCAGATATTTATTTTCCTAGAGTAGTATTTCTAAAAACAAAATATTGAGTTTATTGAACATTTCTCAGATAAATCATGAGTGGTTTCATTATTTTTTGCTAAAAGTACGCCTAAATACACTAAATTCCAGGATTCGACCAAGGTGCCACATTCCCTTTAAAGGGAATGTGGCACCTTCATAACGTGAATTTAACTGAGATAGCCAAGTTGTAAAGCAAGTCGGAAAACCCGGTGCTCCATTTATCATTTGTCTTGGAACTCGATATTTCCGTAGAAAAAAGCTAAAACCTACATGACACCAGCCCCCTCATCAGCCCCTCGCCGGGCGGCCATTGTTGTGAGCTGCTGGTGTGACGACATATGCTGACGTATTGTACATTTTTCAGAGAAATCATGAGTGGTGTCATTATTTTTTGCTCAAAGTATGCCTAATTTCACTAAATTCCAGGATTTCACCAAGGTGCCACATTCCCTTTAAAGGGAATGTGGCACCTTGGTCGAATCCTGGAATTTAGTGTAATTAGGCGTACTTTTAGTAAAAAATAATGAAACCACTCATGATTTCTCTGAAAATGTACAATAAGCTCAATATTTGGTTTTTAAAAATACTCCTCTAGAAAAAGAAATAAATATCAGCCTGTGAATGATGTCACGATCTGGCAACCACTACCATACTTGAAACGCTTCAAGGGCTTCGATTGGCTGATGCTCATCGTGACGTTGGCATATGTCGTCACACCAGTAGGTCACAACAATGGCCGCCGGCGACGGGGGGCTGAGGGGGGCTGGTGTCAGGTAGGTTTTAGCTTTTTCTACGGAAATATCGAGTTCCAAGACAAATGAAATATGGAGTACCGGATTTTCCGACCTGCTTTACAACTTGGCTATCTCAGTTAAAACCACGTTGTGAAGGTGCCACATTCCCTTCAAGAGAGCCCTGTCTGGTATGGAATTTCAAATTTGGCCACATAGCTTAGTGCGGGTGAGCCGCGTTTCGCGCGGCCCGTGTCCTCAGGGGTCCCTTTGGGCCCTCAGGGGGGCGGCTGTCCCTGCCACCCCCACCCCCTCTTGGCTACGCACCTGGCTGAGAATCTATAGATGTCTTGATAGATGTCTTGAAAATTCTGTACATATCTCGAATGAACTGACTGGACACCGTTCAGACCCTCGACAGATCACGGATCTACACAAATCCCGGATGGCTTTTGTTTGGAGTGGGATATCAGTACAACAATGATTGCGAAAGTTTCTTTGATTGAGGATTTTTTCCGAAATTTGGCCGGTAAACGAAAACTTTTGACCGAAAAAATTCAGGCTTGGGGATTCTTAACACGTGTATGACGTAAAACGGCGTCGTTTTGATGCCTTCTTAAAGAACTGACTGACTGGAACTATTTGAGAGAGAGGGGGAGGGGCAATCGCGCTTTTGAACAAAAAATGTGCTTACGTCGCCAGATATTCAGGAAATGTCCTGGATAGATATAGAGTCGACTCCACACATTTCAACAGAAGGAAGTTCCAACAGCATCATCAAGAGACGCATGTCCAAGTCCCATCATCCTTTGCCGAGTTTCGACCTCAGTCTGCTTGTGGGGTCGGAAGTTCTTAAAACAAATTATATGGACTACTGGCGGAATTACTACTGGGGAAAGCATTGCCACTCCTGAGCCCCTTCCCCAACTGTAACAATATATTTTTGTCACGATTTTGGGCCTCATTTCTACCCCCCAAAACGAGCGGTATAAGGCCGCCACTGCTATGGATATCCAGCTACGCCCGATAGGGGTCCCGGTCGCTTCTACATTTATCCCGAATGCTCTGCTGAGAACAGCTGAGAACAGTGACAGATCTAGGATTTCGTTACAGGGCCTCAGCGGCGAAAGATACGATCTGGAGCCCAGTGAGGGTCGCCTTTTGTACATTACCAGGGGCGCCCCATCGACGCTAAGTTCGTGTTTGTTTCTTAGGGGTGGGTGTGAAGTATTATCAAGTGATACCGGATCAAAATGTGTCCACTTTGTCAGGGGAAGTGGCATGTCAGCTGCCCAGCTCCCTCGGGCTCCGATGCATCGGGATTGGAGCCTTCTTGTGCTCACCGGGTCCTCACGCAGGGAGCGGCGAGTGGCTGCTTCTATCCACGCTTATAAAACCGCGTGAATCGCAGTGCTGCGCGGAATCTTATGGACAGCAAGCGGAATATCCGCTGGAAACAGTCCGCAATCGACAGGTGAGTGACCCGACAACAGCGCACGGTCCTCGGCTACCCACGCAGTTCCGGCTTACTCTCATAGGCTCAGTGGTCACGCTGTGTGAGCCAGTGGCAGACTGATGGCTGCCGCGCAGCGCTGTGAAAATCCAGACTGGCGGGCAAGGCCACCAGAGATTTTTCCAGACATATGCTACATCAGAGACCTTTTGGGCAAATTTACACCATAAAGGCCCGAATGAGCATTCAACAGAACCGGGCGGGCCGCTACTGTAGTCCTCCCTTTGCGGACTCTCCAAACGGTGGCGGAGTAGCCGTAGCCTTTTCTATCACCGAAATGTAGAGGGGAAGTGGGTAGCGGACTCAGAAGAATTCTAGGCCGCTATTGCAGCCGACAGCCTGCTAATCGGACTGCTACAAAAAAGGGAAACGGAGATTGAGAGGAATATTTTCCTCCTCAGAAAAAAATTGAATGAACGTTTTTGTTGTGTGATCTATGCATACCTTACGATAGAGCTAATTATTTTTCTGTAATATTTAGGTAAGCAATAGTTTTCATTGCAATCAATTAAAAAAACGGAAAATAATTTTTGGGGCAACGCTTCATGGTAAAAAAGCAGCGATAGCGCAATAGCGGGCAGTTATTTTGCGATTTGAAAACGTGCTGATAGCGGTAGCGATTTGAGCTAGCCAAGGTAGCGGAGGTGGCGGTAGCGGATTAAAAAAATTTGATAGCGGCGCCCACCTCAGGCATTTAAGCTCATTACTTGCCAGATAGTCCCACCTTCAGCACGTCGATGGTCCCTAACACGTCTTTAGAGATGATTGGTCCCAAGATGGTCAAAGGACGAAGTCCTAGGAAGAACAACATGTTCTTTGGAATGACTTGAAGACCAGTGAAAGTGAGCACCGTGACACGCCGGTAGGGCGCGGGAGGAGCAGAGTTCCTCTACTGACCAATGGGGGTCAAAAAAGACGTGAGAGGCTTGACAGATAAGTCTGCCCTCTTGATATACCTGTTTTCTGTGTAGGTTAGTATGTAGCCATAAGCCACTGCCTAACCATGGCAACCCGAATTCCGCGAGTCTGACATACGAGCCCTTCAGAACCGAATACGAGCAAGCAACGGTTCAGAGATGGTTTGAATACGTGCTGGGCAGTGACGAGGGGTCCGGTAGGCAGCTGCGGCGATTCGACCCACCGCTGCTGCAACGGCGGTATCGATCTGACGCCTGCAGGCGCGCCCGTGCCGTGTCGCCATTGTCGTCGCCACAATGGTCCGAACGGTGTTATGGAGTAATGGAGCTTGGAATTAATGACCACTCGGAATGGTCTTTTGGAGAGCCTTGTCCTTTGGTGACGATGAGAGAATAGGAACTGGCCAGGATGAACGCCTCATACATCATCAGTGAATTTTTTCTGTTTACGAGCCCACGACAAAATAGCCCAATGACCAGGGCTTTAACTTTTTAGTAAAGTGTCTCGCAAAGCTGAGCGGCGGGAAGGGGCAGTTTCACCAAGTGAGCGTCACCAAAAACAGGGACGCCTTTCCTTCACTTTCAATACCTTTTCCGAGAAGTTTTCAACGAATTATTGCAATATTGCCATCGACAAGAATCAGATACTTCTCAAGAACACAACGGTCTCAATATCTTAGGTAATAGCTCGGAATTACGGTCACTTTCGCGTTACAAGTAAAGTGCTAGGTACCGTCGGGGGCATCCCCACCGAATCTTTGTTAGAGGATCAAACGCCCCACTCGCGATGATCGGGGGAGGGGTGAGGGGCGAAGTTTGAAAGTATTGGCCGTCTCTGAAAATGCTATAGATATACTTCAGCAAACAATTTGAACATTTACGTAGGTCCCCTCAAAGGAGGAAGTTATAGTCCAAACCCGAAAATATTGGGTAAAGGTCGCTCTGGTTCGCCAGTTTGGGTCGGGCGTCTCCTGTCCTCCTGCCTTCGACGCTCATGGGTATCGTTACGTAACCAGTATAATGGCAAGTCACCGCGATACCATCGGAGGTAAGACCGGTTGGATTTCCGGTGTGTGCCGGTGTGGGAGTCTCGAGTCATTTCCTGGCAGCTAGATTAGGCCCGGCCTCACCCGGCAGCAAATGGTTATTAACACAGCACTGCCTTAACACCCGGGGCGGCACACCCAGGGGGAGGCCCCAAATCAAAAGAGGGTAAAAAACCCACTAGGGGGGGGCAGGACAAACCAATTCACCAGGCAAATCCAAGCAAACAGGTAAAGTCAAATATGCCACGGTATCGATATAAATGCATACAGGAAAAGGCGGAATAACAAACGACAAGGTTCAAAGAGGTCTAAAAGGCTCCCACAACTTGGGCAAGGCACAGGTCATGACCTTAAGGTCACCATATGTAACACATTATTACACTACAACACGTAGCCACTTGGCGAAAGAAACCTCCCAATGACCTACCACATACCTACCTTGTATGGGGACCCACCAACGCACATAATAAGTCGACGGGGAACCTCATGGCCGGACGCCAGTGGTCAGTGACCTAAAACAGATAACCTACCACCACCGACCGACTCATGGAAGACCACATATAGTCCCCAAGACGTTAGACGTCACCACCGACTCAATGCAACAACGGTCCGACCGCGCGTTACGGCGATCTCAAAATGCAGGTCTGATTTTAAGCCTATAAGTCAAAAATTCGGCCGATTTCAAAAGTTTCACCAATCGACGCATAAATTCTGTTAAATGTGGCCAAGTTTCGTTTTCCGCGCAAGCGGTTTCCGGCCACCTAAAACAGGTGGGGCCCCGAGGCCCCCCCAGTGCGCGTGTTAAAAAAAACTTAGTAAGACGATGGTTTTTTTGTAGGTTCCTGGGCTCAACGCAATTCGTTAAATATATTAACGAGAGAGTTTCATTACCTTTATTTGAAAAATTATACAGAAAAGTATACATT
Organism: Lepas anatifera; assembly: GCA_034440635.1. Lineage (NCBI taxonomy): Eukaryota > Metazoa > Arthropoda > Thecostraca > Lepadidae > Lepas > Lepas anatifera. The sequence goes on along the minus strand of JAOTON010001055.1, from coordinate 208,028 downwards.
AACCTTCGCAAAATGCATATGGATAGCTACATATATCCAGGTAGAGAGCACTATTTACTGCAAAAGTCAGGGGAAGCGAAGCAATAAACGAGCGACCAGTGAAAGTAAGACAGGTCAATTAGCTTGCAAACATCACATTGATATGTATCGGTTAAGCGTGGACAGAAAATGCAGCTACTGCTCTCACTAGTTGAAGCTGCTGCAGCATCACAGGAGCCGTAAGCGAGTCTGACCAACATGCACCCCTTGCTGCCACAACTTTTCCACAAGCACATGGGCTTGTCGCTGCATCAAGTCCAAGTATCACAGTTACACAGCAAACCAGAGGTGTGGTAGCCCCTGCTCCCAATCAAGCTCGATCTCTTCGTCCTCCTCATCTTCCTCCTCCAGTTGTATCGCCATCACGGCCAACGCGGTCTCCACCATCACCATCGCCGTCCACAGAATCACGAACGCCATCATGTTCAATCACTTCATGGCGATCGCCACCACCTTGCGAGTGTAGTTCTCCTCGCCGAGCTGGGATAACATGAAGGCCGCGACATTGGCTCTTGGAATCATCGTTGCCGCGGCTTCGTCTTCTACAAACTGGCTCCCCTCCTGCTGTAGAGGCGTCTGGTCCAGCTTTGCCTTATTGTTCAGTCCTCCAGGCCGTACCACCGTCCAGTTCAGGTCACTGACCTCGGCCGCCAGCCAGTCTTCCATTTCCTTCATGTTGATCAGCACCCGTTTGATGAAGGGTATCAGAATCCAGTTGATCAGAAACCCCCGTCCCTGCGCCGACACGATGTCTGTGAATTGCGCCGTCATCACGATGAGTCGAGGCACGTTGTTGGCTCGCATGGCAGTGACCGCAGCCTTCATCGAGTCCGTGTAGCCCGTCTGCGGGTTGGTGCTGCGAGAGAAGCCTAGAGTCGACAACACCGCCTCCTGGTCCTTGAAGGCTTCAGTCAGCTCCTCAGCAGAGAACACATCCCCCTTCACAACTTTGAGATTGTCGTGTTGTTGGGTGATTTTGGAGGGGGTGCGGACGATGGCAGTGACCGTGTGACCTGCCTCCAGGGCCTGGTCCACCAAACACTGCCCCGTCTGTCCAGAGGCGCCCAGCACCACGATCTTCATCCCGTTCCCTGAGCCGGTCCCGGCTAATAAGTTGAAGGATGCAGAGTACGCCCGCGCGAGAGTCTGTTCTCCGATTTAGAGCGCCGACGCCTCTGTATCTAACCGCTCAGGAGCAGCGCACCAAACACACAATGCTCAACGCCAAGAATTGAGAATTTCCACCACAGTACCGCGGTAGCCCCTCGTCACAACAGTGCCGCGCAGCAGCCGGCTAGTCCCTCCCGCCCCCGGCCGCCCATCGACGCCAGCGCCCCTGTGAACAGTCGCGGGCAACTGCCAAGGTCACCACGGTCGACGGCCCAACACCGCGCTGGAGATGCCACTTATCGGCCCGGTCAAGGCAATAGAGTAAAGGTAAAACGGAGCGGGCCGCTCAGCCATGGCCAATGACAGCAATTTTTACAGCTGGCACAGGATAGCTGACTGCTGGAAAAGCATAGGGTGGCTACAGAGCCAGAAAGTTTCCATCAATACATATATCTACTGAGGAAGTTACAGGTGAATATAATATTTTATTATATTTATTTATCCTATTTTGTAGACACAAAAAGAGTTTCAGTAAATTTTATTGTCAACTGATTGCCGCCAGGTCCCGAGCTGGCGGTGTGTATTGTCTATGGAGCTGGCGGTGTGTTGAAGAGATAGGGACTTTTGGCGTCCAACTTGGCGTGAAAGAGACAATTCACAAACAATGTTCATGTACCGTTATTCGCACATCTACCAGTGTCTTATTTTGAAATAAATTTGAGACGTTGGGATGGATTGATTTCCTGTTTGTGTGTGTGAATTTGTGTATGGACGGAAAGCTGTTGACTTTTAAATTACCTACCTATAGTGCCAACTTCTTTGGTGTGATACTAAGCGCTGTGATCACCGCGGTGCCCAAGAATCATATCAGGCAAAGGATCGTGATCTGCCATTCTTCAGGGTCCCAAAGGAACCAACTAGGTAAGAAATATGGCACACAATGATTTTACACTTTTCAAAATTGCCTATGGGGCTGTGGAAGTTGGGCAGCTCTCCTCCTTGCCAGTCTGCAAAGTATGATAATTCTGACCAGTTTTTGGTGTAAAGTGTACCTCAAGACTGGTCCACGCAAAGCAAATTTTGGAGAAAATGAAATGTTGACCAGTATTTACCAATACTGAGTGTAACAAATAATATAATAATAAATTATGTAATACTGAGTGTGAGTTTACCAATAATGAGAGTGGCAGTTGCCAATACTGAACTCACATAGAATTTGCAGCGTATAGAAACTGGACGAAAGAATATAAAATACCATATTGTTATTCTAAGTTAAATAATAATTCATCACATTCATATTTCATGCCCTAGGGCAGCTGGGGATATAGTACCAGTTGTGTGGTTGGAGTACCAGCCAAATTGTTTGGAAATAAGTAGAGGTCAGTGTGATTTTATGCCCATTTTGGTTCCAATTTTAGGTGAGTGGTGGTACGATCATTCTCAATAGCTGGTGCAACTTCTTTGGCATGCTGCCATACTTTGCCAACTGGCCGTCTTACTGGATGGTTTCCTCTATCAGTGCTGACTGACTGCCACTTGATTCAGCATGTAGAATTTGATAGATTTACACAAGATCTCATTGGTGTAGCCTTTGGGCAGAATTACTGGTTTGGGGCAACTCTTGTCATTCTTTGTGGCAGGTACAACAATATTGGAGCTGAGTGTGACAGCTTGGACAGTGCTGACCCTTGTTAAAAGTCATAAATGTGTCAATAAGTTAGTAAAACAGGTAAAATTGATGAAAAGAAAATGTCTGCTTCAGTGTACAAAGGACTCTGGCCCAGCTGCTGAAGTTCTTCCCCAATTGGGGTAGGATTTGAGCTACCCCAAGCATATTTTCCAGTTTCCTGCCACATTCTGCAGATCAGCCCTTGACTAAATGACATTCCCGTCATAGGCGGATCCAGGATCACCGATGGGTGGGGGCACCGTGCCCGGGGTGGTAAGAATTTGATGCCTGGCTTCATAAGAATTCAAGTCCTGTCAGCTGGTGGGGCACTAATAGCCGTTTCATTAATATATTTGGACAGGCTTCAAAAGCCTTATTCATCAAAATGATTTGATTATTTATAATACCCCTCAGTACCGATTGTTAGTTATTTGGGTTTTCGGGCGCACGAACCAATATTAATTATCGCCCATTTGGTACCCATTGTAATCGTGTTGTATTGTGTTCTTTTCCAGCGCGACTGAGGTAACCTGGACATGCGAAACCTCTTCGGTCGCGAGCAGCAGCGCGGCGAAGGCAGCCTGGACTTGCGAAACCCTTCGGCGGCGAGCAGCAGTGCCGACAAAGCTCGCGTGCCGCAAAGCCGTCATTCAGGCGCTGTGTTACCAGTGCTCTCTCGATATGGTGGCGTGTAGCCGCAGTTCAATTGATAGCTGGATTTGTCAATCAATTTGGGATTCTTGTCCCTGCGTTTGCAAGAAATGTTCAAAATAAATACCAATGAGATATTGAATAAGCTACGAGTGGTACTAACGGGGTGAACATTTATCCCATGCCTTTTTAGATTAGATGAGTATTTTTATTAATGCTGTGTCCCAGTTCCCACAGAAGATCTATTGGTGCCATGCGGGACTTGGCTCGCAAAACTTTCGAATACCTACTTTTGATAACTGCAATGGAACTCTTCACTGTTCTTGTCATTTGGCCTTGCTCAGCGACCAACTCCTCTAGATTTACCATCTACCTAGGATGGCAAAGTGACTTTGAGTTATACGTATGGTAGAACAGTGGACTACCAATATAATTGCACATTTACGGTGGACTCATTTTGCACTGCCAAATTTCTATATTTTCGTATGTCGCGCCGGCTCCCTGCCATTGGATTCGCCATTCCGCCATTGGAGAGCCATTGACCTTTCATAGTGGTTTGATGGGCATTTCAGGAAGCTTTGTATAGATCGGCCAACAAGTGCTCCCTCACCCTCTGAATCCGTTCATTGTCGGTGCCAATATCTAAAGCCATTTTTAGGCACAGGGGCAACACGTTTGAGAAAGGTGTTCGGCGATAAATTGCCGCAAGCATGGTGTTTTATAAATCAGCTAGAATATAGTCATTTGAGGAGACCATGGCCTCTCAACCTCCGACAAGATGTGGATTGCCTACGTACACATGGACGTCGAAAGCGGGGATGATGAGACGCGTCTCCCTACTCGCGGATCAGAGGGGGACGGTCCCGCAAAAACTTGGTGACTCGTCCTAGGTTTTTATTTGGATCCTCTTATTATTTGCGTTTACCTTCGTTAATTGCGTGGAATTCTGCAACCCAACTCGCTAAGTTTGTCGGTGAAGTGTATTGCCAGTATCGTTTTCAGATACAGCCCATTCGCTCCAAATTTTGCGCCCCAGCGCCCCTCCCCGCCTCTGGTCGTCCCGAGTCATGGTCCATCCCCACCGGTAAAAATTCCGTGGCGACGCCCTGCCTCTGCACCGCAGTCTCACATTTTGCGGCGCCCGTCATCGAAGTGATCGAGCTTCATATGTGTAGGTGGGGGTGGACAGGGCGGACGCATGAGTGCTGTTTGGGGGGGTGGGGCAACGCAGGAGAAATAGTAAAAACATAGTATTGTTAAAAGATCGGTAAAAATTGTCATTTTGGGGGCATGGCCTCTGCCCCCTCCGTACGCGGATCCAGGAGGGCAGGTGCCCCCATCAACCCTCGTCGCCCCTGAAATGGTCACGGCGTCGCCTTGGAAGGCCAATGGTGTCCCCTGAAACGTCGCTTCTTACCCCCCATTGATGCAAAAATCCGTGCCCACGGATATGATTTTGCGCCCACCTGATAAGTTCTGCCGGTCAAAAATGACACCCCCTGGTCCGGATGGTGCCCCCCTCACCCGATCGACAATCTTGAATCCGCCTAAGCCCCTCTGCGTCTGCCAATGGGGGCAAGGAGGGGTGGGTAATGTTCTATTCACTCTCCTCCCCTTGGAAGTTGGATCCGTTGCTGCTCCGGACATTTGTTACTTTTACCCGATTATATGAGGACGAGAGTATGGTCACTGGCGGCGGAACGGGGGAGCACCGGGGCACGGTACCCTCCCTTAAATCATAAATTTTAACAATAACCCAATGTCGTTGACTGGAAAGAAATGGGTTGAAACATAAGCGGATCCAGGATTGCTGATCGGGGGCGTTTCCGGGTGGGCGCCATCCGGCGTGGGGGTGCCACTTTGACCGGAAAACCTATCAGATGGGCGCAAAATTCTATCGGTGGGCGCCGATTTTCGCATCCTGGAGGGGGAACAAGCGACATTTCAGGGGCGAGAGTCGATCGGGGGAACGTGCCCCCTTTCACCCCTGCATCCGCCTATGGGTTGAAAAGCTCATGGTGCCTGCCCCCTTACATTTGGACGTTCCACCGTCGCTGAGTATGGTAGAAATCCGTCGGAGTATGTATATATTTTCCACCGTTCCGCATATTATTTCCATGCGAATGCTACTTTTCCAAGGTACTATTACCTTTCCAATTTTTTATCAAGCGTCGGTGAAAATTCAGTGCACTAGAATAGTCTCCGCTGATGGCATTGCTAAAATTACGTCGAACTGCGTCCTTTACTTTACGTTTACGCTCTTTGCTTGTCCCATTTGAGCATCTCCGGAATACGAGGTTCAATCATCAGCTGGCATGAAATTGTTTTGATGTCACGTGACCGTGCCTCCCTGGGCCCGGTTGCTCCGGCACTCCAGATTGCACCGTCAATAACATGACGAACGGTAACATTACGCTCTTACCATTTTCGCATCGAACCATGGCGATGTCAATTTTATATTTCTTCAAAAACAGTCATGAGAAGGAATCGATCGCAGCAAAAAGGATGCAAGTTAAAGGGGTGACACGCCCGATCCGGTGCTGTAGCGACGGCAGATGGCATCGTCGCCACCGGCAAAAAATTGAGGGAGCCAGCGAACCCTCAACTTGCGGCTGACGAGAAACTTTCCCCTTTGGCACCAAAGACTCGTCGGATTTTGACTTGTTTAAATTACGTTTATGACGTCGGAAAGAAATGAAACTGGGCATGACCCATTTTTCACTACAAAATTATATTGTCCAACAAAATAATCAAAAGTCGGAAATTTTTGTAACCAGCCTGTGGGCAAGGTAACAAGGAGTCCAAACCCGACGAGTTTTGTTTCTAGAGGGGGCAAGTTCCTTGCCAGCAGGAGGCTGAATATTCACTGCCTCTTCACTTTTTCGTCGGTAACGACGCTCAGGCCCCTTCCAACTGGGGTCAATCGGCGTTGGCGTCCCCGGCCACCGATTGTATTGCTCGGGCGCCCGACACCCTGCTCCCTACTGTCATATGTATCCTAATTTTCTGCACATGTAGCTCACTGACGCTTCAGATCCGCTGGACGTCCGCCCGCCGGTGAGCCCATTGCACTGGGTTCCAGCCTCGCCACAGAGACACGGCTGTGGGGGGCCTGCATGTTCATTGTACAGATGTACCGACGCAGAAGCCCCACCCAGCCTCCGAGGTCGTGGGTGGCTTGGTTTTCCAGTGCTGGCGGCAGTCCCGTTGGATACCCACCACTTTCTATCGGAGCTACCCACTGAATTTGACCCCGCTGCTGTATCCTTCATACATATAGTAGAATTATATGTCGGCGGTTGACCCGTATGAGACAATTATTGCCTCAACCTGCTTCTAAATAATAGCCCCGCAACAAGGACCGCAACGTCTGCTCCCTGTTCGAGTCCTCGAGCTATCCGTCTTCGATGGTCAGGGACATTCTATGCCGAAAGTAAGCAGTCTGTCGCCTTATGTCAGCACTTTCAATGACCTATTAGTAGAAAGGCAAGGAATCGAGATACAAAGGTACATCACAGGCACAGAAATCAGGCAACATACACTACCAATATAAGAGCTCAGCCACTTGGAGTTTTCTCCCATTAAATTTTGCAGTCACACTCCCACGACCTCGGTTGGAAATGTCCGAGGCGCTGAGCCGGGCACGCTGCTGCAGCTGCTGCAGTACTCGGACCAGGCTCTCGTGGACGCTGACCCTTATCGCTGAACATTGACCGGAGGCGGGAGGTAAAATGGCGTGGCCAAAAATTCTCCACGGGCGGACAACGTAATCACGGCCAAAGTTGCTTACCTCCTACTACCTCAGAGCTTTATAAACCAAATGTCGGCCCCAACAGGAAAGGATGGCACAGAACCGCCTTGGCTATGGCTTTGGGCAGTTTTAACATGGGCCACAGGACTACAAAATTTATGTATCAGTGTGAGGTGTTGTTCGCAGAGTTTTGGATTTCAGTTCCAAAAAAATAACGAAACTAGCCACCAAAATTTTGCATAAGTGGTCTATTTGGGCACCTCTCCGTTTTTTGTAGATGTAACAAACTGACAGTTGTAAATCAAGGTACGTACATAGAGGCAAGGGAAGTGGCGGGGCTAGTCCCCCAAAAAACTGGGGAGGGGGTGTCGTGGTGTTTCAAGCCGGTGCTCAGGGAAGCCAGCTCCATTGAAGTAGTGTGCACATTTGTTAGATCATGGCCAAGTCAAGAACCACAGCGGACATTTAACGCAGGGCACTGATTTGTGTAATGTTGGATTACTTATCATCGAGAAAATCATCACCGACAAAAGATCCGGTGGAAGATCAGAATGAATGAGAGACTGCAAAATTTCCAACTTAGGCTGAGTTTTTTCATGTTTCAATTTAAATAATATTTTTCAAATATATTTTTCAAATTTAAACCATAAAAGTTCCCCTGGTTAGGAGCCATTTTTGCCTTGACCTCACAATCGTGATATAATTATTAAGCTGGGCCTCGGCTGAAATCGATATTTTTGGATGAAATATGAGTAGAGCACAAAATACGAAAGCAAAAACCGAAAGAAATCGAATCTGGCGCAAAAAAAACCAAAGTAGCTCGACAAATATACAAATACAAATATGTGCATAATCTATCGCGTTCCATGAAAAACTTACCTAAAAATGTCCGCCTCCTTTTCCTTAAGTTTTGGCCGTTTCAACTTCTATGCAAAGCCAGGGCAGTCGCATAATCGAGCCTCTGTACAGTATCCAGCTGGATAGCAGCCCCTGGCTCAGTGCAGGGGACAGCGGCGACGACCTACCTTGCTGGTGTGGTACTCCAGTGAGTAGCGGGCCGGCAGACCATCCTGATACGCGGCAACGGCGATGGGCAGCACCTTGGCACAGCGGGCCTCTGAGAACCGGGCGTCCGAGTCCAACGCCGAGCGCAGCCCGGACAGCGGCTGTAGAGGGAGAGGTGCAGTTACAGGCCAGACAGCGGCTGTTGGGGGAATGGACAGCAGCTGTTGGAGGACGGGGGGCAGTTACAGGCCGGACAGCGACTGTTGGAGGAGGGGCAGTTACAGGTCAGACAGCGGCTGTTGGAGGAGGGCCAGTTACAGGGCGGACAACGGCTGTTGGGGAAGGGGGCAGTTGCAGGTCAGACAGCGACTGTTGGAAGAGGGGCAGTTACAGGCCGGACAGCGACTGTTGGAGGAGGGGGCAGTTACGGGTCAGACAGCGGCTGTTGGAGGACGGGGGCAGTTACAGGTCAGACAGCGGCTGTTGGGGGAGGGGGCAGTTACAGGTCAGACAGCGGCTGTTGGGGGAGGGGGCAGTTACAGGTCCGACAACGGCTGTTGGAGGAGGGGTGCAGTTACAGGTCAGACAGCGGCTGTTGGGGGAGGGGTGCAGTTACAGGTCGGACAGCGGCTGTTGGGGGAGGGGGCAGTTATAGGCCGTACAGCGGCTGTTGGAGGAGGGGTGCAGTTACAGGCCGGACAGCGGCTGTTGGGGGAGGGGGCAGTTATAGGCCGGACAACGGCTGTTGGGGGAGGGGGGCAGTTACAGGTCAGACAGCGGCTGTTGGGGGAGGGGGCAGTTACAGGCCGGACAACGGCTGTTGGAGGAGGGGTGCAGTTACAGGTCCGACAACGGCTGTTGGAGGAGGGGTGCAGTTACAGGTCGGACAGCGGCTGTTGGAGGAGGGGTGCAGTTACAGGCCGGACAGCGGCTGTTGGAGGAGGGGTGCAGTTACAGGCCGGACAGCAGCTGTTGGGGGGAATGGACAGCAGCTGTTGGAGGAGGGGGCAGTTACAGGCCCGACAGCGGCTGTTGGAGGAGGGGGCAGTTATAGGCCCGACAGCGGCTGTTGGAGGAGGGGGCAGTTACAGGCCGGACAGCGGCTGTTGGAGGAGGGGTGCAGTTATAGGCCGTACAGCGGCTGTTGGGGGAGGGGTGTAGTTACAGGTCGGACAGCGGCTGTTGGGGGAGGGGGCAGTTACAGGCCGGAAGCAGCGGCTGTTGGGGGAGGGGGCAGTTACAGGCCGGACAACGGCTGTTGGGGGAGGGGGCAGTTATAGGCCGTACAGCAGCTGTCGGAGGAGGGGGGCAGTTACAGGCCGGACAGCGGCTGTCTGAGGGGCAATGGACAGCGGCTGTTGGAGGAGGGGTGCAGTTACAGATTAATTCGTTTTATACTTACGCTTGACATCCTAGCTGAGCTGGATTTGCAAAATCCAGTGTTCTGGCACGGCGGATCGCGGACAATGTTCGCTGAACCACTTACTTTTTTGAAGGCTGAGCCATCTGGAGCTGAGATGATTTCATTGTAGAGTTTGACTGCAGCTTTGCGCCAGAGGTCTGCCGGCGGCAACTGCAAAGAAAAACGCACTGCTATTGCGCACAGCGACATGGTGGACCAGCTGAAAATCCAGCTCTGACATGCAGTACAAGTACATGATTTGAATCGGGCCCAAACCTTGTTACAATCAGAATAAAAAGTACATGCACAGAGAAAAACAGCTCAAAGAAAAGACGATTAAGTCATATCCATGGGCCAAGCGACCCATGTTTGCGTTGAGGTAACAGCTGTCTGCAGTCTGAAAGGCACATAGTGATACAGGTTCAAATTTAGAGTCAGGCGACTACATGCTGCGCTTACTTTGGCCCAATCGAAATCTTGACAGGTCTCTTTGACCACAACCTTAACAGATCTCCTTGATCACTCATTTAGCACATGGCACCTGCAACTGAGCACGCCTGCCGTTTCTATAAAAATGGCAATTGGCGCACTCGGCACGGAGTTTGACGGGTCATTAGAGAAAGGGCAACACATGTGCAAATACACTACAGCTACGCTTTTCTTCTTTGCGGTAGAATTGTACGTTCCGCTTGTAAAGCTAAAAGCACACAGCGCAATGACAAGCCATAGCTGCCGCCCTGGGATACAAGTCACGACGCCCCGCTAATAAGTCGAACAAAGGTGGCGGCACCTGTGGTACACCTCTGAAGTGCGGCGCCACTTGTCTCCTCCGTCTCATCCCAGACTTTCCCAGACACCTGATATCCTACGTGTGCATCTAGGTTGTTCATTAAGTCACTAGGTATTGAAGTCGTTTCCGAGAAACAAGTCGTACTTCTGTTCTTACCTCGCAGGTGCACAAAGCCTTCCACTCCGAAAGGAATCCACCCCTGCTGGCGCTCTATGAACTACGCTGCCCGTGTGACCTAAAGCCCCAAATATGATTATGCCACTGCGGTTTACTCACGTCGAAATTGGGCGCTGCCAGATGTTTTCCGACGTTGTCGTCGAAGCCCTTGGTGCGCGCGGTGATGAGGTGGCGTCCAACCAGCGCCGCGAACGAGCTGGCGGCGGCCGAGTTCGGCGCATGCGCAGAGGTCCAGAGGCCGTGCTCGGCCGTCGGGGGAGGGACGCTCCTGTCATCTGAAACCAAGAGGGGAAGGTGTTGATGATGTTTAGAATGTGCAATCACACACTAAGTCTGCAGTCGGCTATTGCTGTCTTGAAGACTGCGGGAAGCCCGAGAGACGGGCAACGCAATATGCCAACGGCTTGCGGCTGTGTTTATCTCCGTAACCAATGGAGGTGGAGCCTTACAACAAAGAGGACTCAAGTACCTGAGCGCGCTTTTCAAAGCAAACGGTTAACATTCACTAGAAGGCCAGATCCAGCTTCTTGGTTTGTTCGTGTGTGTGTGTGTGTGTGTGTGGGGGGGGGGGTGTAAACCCTTGTCAGCCTATAGGGCTCTAGCACACCGAGAGGGAACCCTTCGCAATGTTTTGGGGAGATCATTGATCTGTCATCACCGTGTCAAACCGAGGGGGAAAGCTGGTGTGCTGTCCTCTTCTACCCTGGACCTGGGCGTGCTAACCATTAACCACAGCCCCTCCCGCGTTCAGACGTGAACTCAGAGTTTCCAGTGGGGGGGGGCATTTTGGCTTCTAACGACGTCTACATCAAGGTTGCGGCGCGAAATCGCATTGTGAGGGCGAAAATACTTTCATCCCAGGGGAAAGGGGTGGGGAGCGATGTTTTGGGGAAGCGCCGGGATGGTTTCCATTTCAGAAGCTGCTACGACCGAAAGTCTTGCTCTAAGCTAAGAGGAATGTTGACGAGGGAATACCTTATGTTCAAGTAGGATAGTGGTCACGGTGGTGGCAGCGGAGTCACCAGGGCCGGCTAGACCGTAGCCGAGAGGATCTCGATGTCTTAAGCAGCTGCGGGCCAAGGTCAACACGGCCCCACCGTCCCGAAGCTGCGCAGGGTCTCAGTGGATGGTACCGAAGAGGTCCAGTAGGGTCGAGGAAGTGATGCATACAGGTCACGCGGCTGGTGACTAATGCAGTTTGCCACTAGCATAGATCCCGTGCCGGACCTAAGCCGATGGTTTGGGGAGAGGCAGCGGAACTTTAAGTTGTGAGAAACATTCTATTGAAGTGGGAAACAAGCGGTAATCGAAACGGTTAGGATGATGACATACGATTACCTCCGCCCTGGATCCGGCTCTGCATAGATGACTTGCACAACAGATTCTCCTGCGTCACATCTTTGACTGCGCATGCTCCAAAATATGCAATGCCATTTTTATCCAGGGCTAAACTCACCCTCCCGTGAATCACAGAGCCGGGGCGCAGTGGGGAGGGGGAGGGCGCAGGGTACTTGATCAGGAAATACACATCTTCCTTGCCCAGGGGTGGACGCAGGAGCGCCGTTTGGAGGGGGCCCAACTCGGGAGAAATAATAAAAACATAAGTGTTTTTTAATAACTTGCCAAAATCTCACCATTTTGGGAGGCCATGCATACGCCCCCCTCCCCCCACCGTCATCCGCCAGAGCGCTTGCCCCCGGAATCTGCTGACGTACCTCTCCGTCCAAAAGCTCCATCCGGTTGGCACGAAAAGACACGTCGGTAAAGTAAGTCCTACATGGAAAGGGAAACCTTGGTTTATTCCTTCAAAACAGTACCAAACTTGGCAGCACACAAGTTATTGAACTTTCAGATGCGGCATTGGAGCCGCACCAATACGGCTGTAAAAACAATTCTTAAAAATGACGTCAGGCAATGCCCTTTCGTTCAATCCCAATGAAGCCAGCTGACTACGGCATTAGAATATTTTGGCACAAAATCAAGACCGCATCACGCCACTCGACCTCAACGCTGGTTGGCCGTTGGCCCAGGGAGCGGCGCGCAGTCCGCGTGGTTTGCGGACGGGGGAGTGGGGTGCATCCGACGGGCGGTATCTACCGGATGATTATTGATTATCGGCATTTCCTCTTGGGTCAGTGATCTGTGTCTGCAGGCTTACCCGTTCATTTACTGCACTACTGCGCAGCGTGAGTAACCCTTGTTAATCCATCTCAATCGATTCAACGACTAGGTGGTAGGGTGTTACCTATTCATCATCAACTTCAATTTGTTATTTTATTTTGAGACAGTTGAACACACCAGTGTGCAAATTATGGCATTTTTGACCATTCAGCATCAGATTCGTTAACGACTGGAATGTTCTCCCCAGTCATGTTGTCACTGCACCCACTGTCAACACATTCAAGACCAGTCGTTGCTTGACAAACAGTCGAGGCTTGACAAACACTGGGAGGACTCTTGGTATACTATACCAGACACTGATTAAGTAGTGAAACCACACTTACACGAGCGCAGTAAGACTGGACACTTACAGGCCTAGGGCCTCATCAAGTCTGTATCCTTCAAGTTCAAGTTCAAGTCTCGTCGGTGTGAGTGGCCTTGTAGACAGGAGTGAGTGCTGCTAATTTTATCAACCTGGTGCAAATTTGTGAGACTGGTGCGAGGAAGGTGACACTGAAAACCAAACAAATAATGTTTAAATGGTTATAAAGACACAGAAGGGGGCCTTATAAAAGTCCTCAACTTACAAACTAATAGAGGTTTATCGTGTTGTGTGGGTGGGAATGGGTGCGTTTTTCTCCCTGGTATATGGCAGATTGGTGCGAATTTTTTGTGGCTGGTGGAGCGAGAATTTTAGATGGCTGGTGCAACTTGTCTGGCCTGTTGTCATACTTTGCAGACTGGTGAACAGAAGCGAAGGAAAAGAACATTGAAAAAGGCAAGCACCAAGGAGCAACAGGATAAGAAAATACTTCATGGGCACATTTCACAACCATGAGGGCCAAATCCAAATGTTTGCATAGATAGAAGTTACTGATATCCAGTGTTACATCCAATTGCCTTTCATCCTCCATATCCTGTACACAGTTAGCAGGATCACATTCAGTCCCACACCCATGAATAATTGTCTAAAAGTTTTGCAAATGAGGTATTCGTGTAATGCTTGCACGTTGCCCAAGGTGAAATTTTCAATTTTAAGATATTACCCACAGATGGAAGGCCTCCTTTTTAAACACTTTGCCTGTGTGTACTGCACAGGCTGCCTGCCATTGCCAGAGTTCACCAACCATGCTCATCCAGTCAGCAGTGAGGTGTTCTTGCTTGCATAGAGGACACTATAAGCTCGGATGTTCGGCATGTTCAAGGGTGGGTCCCCAACCGAGGTATATTTCTAGGCAATTCTTGCATTGCCATGCTGTGTGAAGTAAATTAATGAAAGAGGAACATTGCACAGGGCATGGCCTGGCTTCAAAAATTGAATCAATGGAGACACCACACTGAGTCTTTACCATGGTATGCCTACCAAATTTTGATACAGAAGTGACCAGTTAGCTCTCAGCATTGAAAGACAGCTTTGGATGGTAATGTGCATGTTGATTCAGAATTTTGGGAAATTTTGCTGCATCTCATGGAAAGCATGTCAGAACCTGGTGTGACTTTGTAAATTCCATTCACTAAACTACCTAAACATTCGGTTTTAGATGGTATCAGGGAAGCTGGGTGCAATCCATAAAGTATGGCACCACAGCAGACAGAACCACCAGGAAAATCGTCCCCTATTTATTTTATTGTTTATTAGGGCCACTCCCAACAGGTACACTTGCCCAAATACAGAGAGTATTGTCGTGGGTGTTTAAGGATCCTCTCCACCGGGTCAGATCGGACACTGAAGGTGGTTTCCCGCCGTGGGAATTGAACCCACGGTAATCCATGCTGTCCGATCTGAAGACAGGCAATGAAGCCACTAGGTCACTAGGCCACCTGGCCCCCTCTCAGAATAAAACAACTGTATCCATCACCAACAGTTAGGAACTCCATTACCAAGCTTTCAATTGTCTTCCAAATTAAAAGCAGTGTAACAATGGGATATTTGACCAGATAAATTCCCTCACACTAAGCTAGGTATATCTGATTAACATTGCACCAAGCATTATCTGCACTGATAGCACTGGTATTATTGTTTATCTCCAGTTGCAGCACCAACAGTATATTGCTAAAAGATCCATACTTTGAGGACTAGACTAACTACTGCACAAAACCTGATGACGATTACCTTGGAAAATAGCTCAAAATGACCTGGGAAAATGTGTATTTCAGTTCCAGCATGGCATAAATTTACTTGGAATGAGGGAAAAAGGAGGAGCAAGTGCTCACCACATGGCCCACATACAGAATATGGTATCGCTCCCTGAATTTATAGACTTTAACCCACTCATAGGTAAAGTGTTATTTCCCCAGCACTATGACTAAAGGCTGGTAACTCGATGGACTTTATAACTACAGGGTGTATCCTGATCGACAGTCCGATCTGTACCACATTTTGGAACTTAATTTATTTAGGACATAAACGAATACGAGTGCAAATGAAGCGTTTTTAGTCAAACAAAGACTGTTGTTGGGATGAAAGAGGACAATGATACATTTTGGTCATTTTCTCGGTACATTGGATATATTTTTCGATATAAAATTGTCCGCGCAGCGGGGCTTGAGCAAGACGTCATTTTCCAAGGTCATCCCATACCCCGTGACCACCCGGGGAGGAGGGGGCGATAGGTGGCGAATGTTTACTTTTTCTCCGCAAACAGTAAGCTATGGGGCATGATCCGACAAGTGGTCGCTGGGCATGCTCTCTCAGAATATGGCTACCTCATTTCAAACCCCATTATGAAGGTGCCATATAACCCACATTCCCCATTGTCCCTCAACAGCTGTATCCCAAAAATTAGTTCCTCACTTGGGTGGGGAAGGGAAATCTATGTTGGGGTGGGTGACGAGTAGGAACATGTACATGATGTTAGCTGGGGCAGCTCCAGTATTTGAGTTGTCTGTGAGGGCAAATTGATTTCAAAATTTTCCACAATACATTTTTTGTCCAGCTGAATGTAACTTTTTATTGAGCCTCAGATGCCTGGTTCCACGAAACGCCGCATCAGTTTCTAATGTCAGAAATTTTACATGTGAAGTATCAGGCCGCAATGGCATGTTATCGACAGCAGGCTTATTAACAGCTACGCCAGCTCATCTCGTAATCCGCGGGCGCGCCGCCGTTAGGCCCCATTCACACCTGGAAAAAATCTTCCAAAGTACCTGCCGGCAGCCACTATCGAGGCACGCGCAGCGATCGTCCGCCGACAAAATCGTGGCACCGCGCGTGCATGGCTTGTACGACTGAGACAGCAGCGAGTCGTGAGTTAATATGATTTCCAACAGCTTTGCAAGTCAGCGCTGGCCTTCAGAGTTTTTGTGGAAAGTTTTTGGCGCACCACTGGAAACAGCGGAGCAGTGTCTTTGTCTTCAGCTGATAAAGAGAAAACTGCCCCTTCCCTCAACGAAAGCTCCATCGCACGAAGCCAGCAAAGATAATCCAGATAGTATGGAAGGAGAACGGGATACACCCTTTACGGCATGGTACGGAAAGGCAGAACGAAACCCACTCATCAAGGCGCTCCTTTCAGCGCTAAGTCCCTGTATGCGATGGATGTCAAGAATTGTTTGTACGGTATCAAGGGCGCTTTTCAATGTCAGAGTTACTTTCTTGGCGCGCTCGGCGCCAGCTTTCTTTGAGTAGCGTAGAGTTGTATTCCCCGTAGGCCTTTTCAACGGGGAAGGAGCTGGCGACACCAGAGGACCTCAGCTGTGGGTGCAGTGTGCCAGTCCAGTAGTTACCATCACTAGCCACTGTTGTTGCGCTGGCAGGTTCGCGGTTCGGCTTTAGCGTATCTGGCACAATGCGTGCAAAGGTCACTTCCGATCCGGCTCGTGCGGCGTGCACACTGCTCGGCCCGGACCGCTGGCCTTGGGTGTGTGTGTGGTGTTATTAGGGAGACGCGAGTCCGCGGAGCATGCGCCGAATTTATTTATACTTGCTTTCAGATCGACTCCCCTACACATCTGCTCACCGCCCGACCTTCTCCTCTCCGCTGCCTGGCTTTGCTTGATATATGGAGATGTAATAGTGCTGGGAAGGTGCACTTTCAATTCGCAACTGGCGAATAAGTAGACCTGGCTTATATCCCCACTGTTTTCCACGGGTGTGTGCGGATTTCGTTTCTTACAGCTGCCGACTGTATGCATTGAAAATTGAGTTTTCCTTTTCGCAGTACTGGTAGACAGATTTTCCTTTGACGCATTACTGATGTAAGTTAATCTTGGACATATTATTAGGGATAGGTGGCCATAATTTCGGAGAGCTTTTGCTCGTTGCATATATAGGGGGGCTGTGTTTGCAATGTTTGTACATGAAAACAGGTAATTAAACTCTATGGATAGAGAAAAGTGCGTCGTTCGCACCTGAATGCAGGTAGACCCCAACACTGGAGGATTGGTCGTCCCACGTGATCATTCGTATCGAAACACGACAGGCTAAGCAAATTAATAATTTCGTACATTTTTTTCGAATAATTTCTCTCGTTTTATTTTTTCGGCCTAAACCAAATCTTATATTCCACTTTTATGGAAATTAAAGGCAAAAAGCGAGCAGATGCCAGAAGAGGGTAGGTATCCCTGCCGTGGATTCCCGCTACAAATAGCACGTGTGTATCAGCAGCGAGCCAAAGAAAAGTTGGTCAAGTGGATCAAGTGTATCTCAACACCTATCTCAAATCTCAATGGCGAGTGCACCTGGTGCGGAGGCCAGTCCACGGGTTATCGCGCTGTAGCTGAGACCTCGGGGTCGTCGGGCCAGTGCAGCGGCGGGACCCCTCTGCAGTAGGCGCCTCAGTGTGGGAGGGGGGAGGGGACTAGCGTCGGCGTGGGGTGCGGCCGCCAGTCTTGCCACGAGTATCGACGCGGCCACTCGGGGCATACGTCAGCAGTGAAGGTGACGCCCTCAATATTACTCCCAGCCATCCAAATTTAAATTTGCTTAATTCAAGTTGATGTGCTATCTGATAACAATAGATCTGCATGCGCTTGCATTATCTTGTTGATACGGATGCGAGGTCGGATTTACGCGGTGAAAAGTGTTCACGTGGCCGGGTGTTGGTTGATAGTGGTAGTTTGAGTTGGATAGGGCTTTTCAAGTGAAAGATTTCGGCCGCTTTGAGCCAGAAGCTGACTGAGAAAAACTAATCCTTTCACTACGCGAAACCCAACATAATGAATAGTAGACAATTGTATTTCTGTAGTATACAATTTACCCTCAATATTCTGATTTTTTAAAACCACCGCCGAGGTTTAAACGACCACGTCCACGGATCCGCCAAACTGGCTCTTTGAGAGCACCTAACGAAGAATAAATTATTTATGCATCATTGCCGATGTAACAAAGCAATTTGTCCAGACAAATGTATGACAACGGTACAAGAAACAGCCAGTGGCTGGTCTTACTCCGAACAGTTGCAAAATAGACCTGTTCAACGTTGAAAATTGCATTAACCGCAAGTTTCAATGCGCATGTCGTTAACGGAGCTGGTTTCTTCATCCATGCCACGGGATCGTCTTGGGTGCAAGCTCACGGTCACTTATGTTACATAACCCAAGAAAAAATCGCGGTGTGATTTAAACTAATTGGGGAAAACAATGCCCCAGACGCTAAGTATCGACCGACTCATTTTATAGTTCCATATTTTTCACAACTTTGATACCGCCATTGCAAATGTTTTATTTTAATAGAGATCCCAAATAAACGCGTATTTTACGATAATTTTTTCGACGACCGTTACGATTTTAGAAGAATAAAACAGCGCCAAAGGTTTAATTATCCCGGCTGTAATTTTTTCTTACAATTAGACCTTCAGCAATGCATGAAAACGCTGTTTTACTCACAAGTGTTTTTGGTCCGTTTTCTATTGATTAGAAGCTTACCGTCTCAGGTACTAAGGCATGTCCTCGCCCTGAATCAAGGACTTTTTCTACTTCGATTGTACAAAGTTGCTCTTTGGAATTTATTAAATTTATTATTAATCGGATCCTGGCGCTGTTGACATAAATGTGAAACTTGAAACCGTAGGATCAAGGTTAAGTTGGTATGCAAGATAAACTAGTGTAAACGGGTTATCTGAAATGAGTCCTCACTAAAGGATCGGGAGTACATCAGGAGATGCTATCCTGAGCCCTGTGCTGGGATGCAGGCTATTGATTTTCCAAAATGTCATCTGGGCGACTAGTTCAGATTTCGTGCGGTCTTAAAAACTCGAAATAAACGATTTGCCATGCGCTTTTTCGAGCAAGCTGAAATTTTCCACTCACTTCTATGTTATTTTTACTCAGTTTTCCGGTCACTTTTCAAGGGAAGGTTTTTTTACAATTCAATAATCCTGGTTTATACGAACTGATCAAACGTATGGCAGTAAGAAAATTTGTCGAGAATTTTTTCGTAAACTTTAAATCAGGGTTTTAATAAAGGGTGTTAGTTGACTCTTACAAAACCGTATTTCTTCGGTTTTTCACTCGCAAACTATATTTTGCAATATTAATTCCACCCCACGCCACATTAATATTAGCACGGCACCCCAGCGCATAACCAATTTTGGGACACTGTACTACGTCGATTCAAATGTATATTGCTTGCGCAGTGGTGCACACACTGACAATGGTTTGCATACTGAAAAGCTTCAATTGCGTCTCTAGAGCTTAAGGCATATCACGTTAAGTTATATCGACTTATTCTACAGTCAGTGAAATAGCATATGCTCGTGCAAACCACATGTTCGGGGACACTGACATTTTGGAGGGATACAGGGGAGGAAACCTGTTTAAATATTTTTATAAGGATTCAAGAATTTGAAACATAGAATTTTCACAATGTGAAGAACCCACAGGAAGAATCAACGTGGTCTGTTGTTCCAAAAATTGAGTTTTCGAGTTTTCTATTGGATTTTTTGTGCTCAATTTAAATCGGTTTAATTCCAGTTTCGGCCGTACTAAAAATCGTGTCGTGAGAAGCGACCTTTGAACTTCCACTGACGACCATACTTTTCGACACCGCCACTCATTCTCTCGTACAAGTGTTACAGCCAAACGTAAACATTTTCCATCGATTCAACGCAGTGCCCCCACGACCTCCACGAAACATGTGCACTAGAGCAGCGCATGTATGCGGTCTGCGCCCGACTATCACGCCACCAGTGACGTAACAGCCGATTGCCCTGCCTGCCGCCAGATGGCCGACTATCTGGAGATCGGCGGCGCGGTGGCGCTGACGGCGGCCGCCGGAGCCGCTGCGGCCGTCTACATGTACTCCCGACCGTCGCCGATGACGCCTCTGCTGCCGCTGGATAACCAGAGCTCGGAGCGGTCGGATGGTGGCACGCCCGTCCGCAGGTCGCGGCTGCCGCTGGCCGACTACGGCGGCGGCCAGTTCCTCAAGACGCTCGACAGCAGCTGCCGCACCATGTACGACGCGCCGCGGCGGGGGCTGCAGCTCTCCTCAGACGGAAACTGTCTGGGCTGGCGCGCCGGCGCCGACGCGCACTACCAGTGGATGAGCTACGGCGAGTTCGTGCGGCGGTCGCGCGACTTCGGCTCTGGTCTGGTGGGCGGCGGCCTGACGCCGGGCCAGAGCACGCTGGTCGGCATCTATGCCCAGAACAGACCGGAGTGGGTGCTGGCGGAGTACGCCTGCTACAGCTTCAGCATGGTGACGGTAGCACTGTACGACACGCTCGGCCCGGAGGCGTGCTCCTACATCGTGGCGCACGGGAACATCTCGACGGTGATCGTCGACTCGGATGCGCGCGTACTGAGTTTGCTGGCGGCCAAGCCGGACTCACTGCAGCATATCGTGCATAGCGGCAGCCTGCAGCCGGAGACGGTACGACAGGCCGTGGCAGCCGGTCTACGGGTCAGCGCCTTCGACGAGGTGGAGTCGCGCGGCGCGCTGCAGGCGGTGCCCGAGATCCCGCCGCGGCCACAGGACGTCGCCACCATCAGCTACACCAGCGGCACCACCGGCGACCCGAAGGGCGTCATGCTAACTCACGAGGGAGTCATCGCCAACGTCTCGGCAGTTCTGATGCAAATGGGCGAGCACATTTTGACTACGAATGATGTGATGTTAAGCTTCCTGCCACTGTCTCATACCCTGGAGCGCATGTGCAATGTCGCCATGTACATGGTGGGCGGCGCAGTCGGCTTCTACCGTGGCGACATCCGTGGCCTCATGGACGACCTGAAGGCGCTGCGGCCGACCTGCATCCCGGCCGTGCCGCGCATCTTCAACCGGATCCACGACAAAACCATGGCGATGGCCGCGAAGAGCCCCATGAAGGCGCGTTTGCTTCGCTGGGCACTTTCCGCCAAACAGGCTGAGATGGCCCGTGGCGTGATCCGAAACGACTCTTTATGGGACAAGTTTGTTCTCGCACCAGTGAGAGACGGTTTCGGTGGACGGCTGCGGATAATAGTGGTCGGCTCGGCCCCGATGGCGCCGGCCGTGCTCACGTTCATGCGCGCCGCGCTCGGCTGTGTCATTCTGGAAGGCTACGGTCAGACGGAGTGTGTGTGTCCCTGCACCCTGACGCTGGTCGGCGACCACTCGGCCGGTCACGTGGGTCCGCCGCTAGCCTGCGGCGAAATCAAGCTGGTGGACGTGCCGGACATGGGGTACGCGGCGGCCGAGGGCCGCGGCGAGGTGTGCGTGCGCGGCACGCAGGTTTTCAAGGGCTACTACCGCTCGCCGGAGCTGACGAGCGAGGCGCTCGACGACGACGGCTGGCTGCACACTGGAGACATCGGCCAGTGGCTGCCCAACGGCACGCTCCGCATCATCGACCGCAAGAAGAACATCTTCAAGCTGTCGCAGGGCGAGTACGTGGCGCCGGAGCGACTGGAGAACATCTTCAGCCGCTCGCCGCTGGTCGGCCAGATCTTCGTCGACGGCGACAGCCTCAAATCGTGTCTGGTGGCGGTGGTGGTGCCGGACGCGGACGGTGTACGGGACTGGCTGCGTCGCGCCGGCCGGCCCACATCCACGCCGCTGACCGAGCTCTGCAAGGAGGCCGAGTTCAAGAAGGCGGTGATGACCGACCTGACCCGAGTCTCCACCGACGCCGGCCTCAAGGGCTTTGAGAAGGTGAAGGACGTTCACCTGTCGGCCGAGCCCCTCAGCACCGAGAATGGCCTGCTGACGCCGACGCTGAAGGCGCGCCGGCACAACATCCAGAAACATTTCCAGAAGCAGATCGATGAGATGTACAAGACTCTGGACTGAAGCGGGGCCGTCAGGGGCGAGAAAGTCCTCTGCCATAGAAATGTAAGGGGTGGGTCACAAGTGCGAGACTGCTTGTCGTCCCGTGTGTTCCGTCGCATCGCCTGACTAGTTACATTCTTTACAACCAGACCGAGAGCCGATTCCAGGCCTGTGCTCCGTACCATGTTTGTCGCGGAGCTAACTCTCCATGAGAGCTTTTTATTGAGGTGAGGGGCGACTTCTGCCGCAGCTAACGGTCGACAGCATGTAAATGGCCTCCGGCTAGATTGTACGCAGTGGAATCCACCAGACCAGAAGCATAGGCCCTTCGAATTAACGCTCTAGTCAAATATTCGTTTTGAGAAAGCTTGAATTGACCGCCTGCGGGCCTACATCTGGGTATTTATATTGCACTTCGAAGTTCCAACTTAATTCTTCAAAATACTGGAGACCTGAATGAAGGAAACGGTGTGGAATGGGTAGATGATGATCATGTCATACGTTTTGCTGTTTTGTTGCCCGTTACACTTGGTGGACCACAAGCTGCCTCCCGGTACTATCCATATAACATGGAACATTCACCTTGAAGGTTGTGCCCATCAGTTGTTGCAGGATATCGTTGGGTTCTTACGGGACAGGCGCGCTAGCGACGTTATTTATGTTTTAAAGTACTCTTAATATTTTCCTGCGTAGGTTCCACTTTAGGAACTCTTAGGCGAGCTGTGTGCATAATTTTGTTTCGAAATAGTTGTAAATATTTGTGGATCGACTTTAGGCCGCTGCAGCTGTGTTGGATCAGTGCCAAGTAGTGCGGGTGATGGTCCAGTCTCTAACGCCGCCGACTTGCCTTTTGGTGAGAAACGGGTACGGATAGGGCTGACGGGTGACATAATAAAATAATCCTCCTATTAAAACGCTCTTAATAAAGTTTCTGTGGTATATTCTGCACGAAAGGGCATCCCAAGATACAACCATTTGCATTGCTTATTACTTTATGGTTAATGATATGACCATATTTAAATCCATGCAACGACACTTTAATATCCTACTGCCATCGCTCTGCTGTCTCCCCTCACGCGAAGCCTCGCAATACCTGAGTAAACTGGATAAAGCGCGAGTTACTTCTAATCGGTGAATTGAGCACATACTGTATCGAAGGCCTAAGACCACCTGAGGGGGCCGGCCCCTGCGCCGGGCCGCGCTCGGGAGCGGCGGCGGCGACTTACCGGGCTGCAGGCAGAGCTGCTGCAGCAGTCGCACCTGTACCAGCAGCGGGTCGGCCCGGCCCGGCGCCGCCGCGCTCTCCACGTACACGAACGGCTGGTTGCCTGGCAGCGCGAACAGCGACTGCGCACTGCCGGCACACAGGCAAGGTTAGGAGGCTGTCTGGAGGTGTCGGGGGATGCAGCAGACATAATGTCCGACCGGGTGCCGGCTTCCCTCCGCAATCCGGTGGATAGTTGGCACGCTCAGGTGGCGTGCTGAACATTTGATTTTTACAGGTTATTCCTATCATAGGCAGTGGGATGGTGGGGGCACCGAGACCTGGTGTCCTCCCTCCTACCTTCGTAGTACTGGTTGTTGCCGGATTAGGGCACATTGGCGGATTCAGGTGGATAACCTCGTCAGAGAGGCTGTTTTATGAGAAACAAATTTATTTCGGAAATTCGGGTTGTAAAGCAATTCTAAACCGCAGAACTCTACTTAGTGATCTACAGGGAATTCGACATCTTTATGGTGTTGAACTAAGATATCGTTCCTACACACAAAAACCCAGTACTTGTAACGAAACAATAATCGTCTAGTATTTGGCTTGTTCCAACGCTGACCGTTCGCTGAGCAATACCATGGAGGTATTGTACATTCTGGTGATGCTATTGGACGATATCCTGTCATTTTCATAAGCATTTGAAAAAAGAAAACTTCCTCTGTACTATGCAGTGAGGTTAAATTTTTCCGAATCTGGTACATCCCTCCCGGAATGCGATAAAAAAACGTGATCCGAAAGACGGCTGCCCTCGGTGGGTGTGGTTGTGAAGAACCGTAACGACAAAAATTTCAGAGGAGCTCCGGTACCTGAATGACTAGTCTTCTGGCTGCTTGGAATAACTTAGCAGAGGCTACATTCCTGCTGGAGCGGATCTCTCTCTGATGCTGAACGCGGGGTAATCAGGGACTAACGCACATGCGCTCACCTACCTCAACACCCCTAGCGCAGAAAGGAACACAGATATCGCAGAGAGCGGCAGCAGCACTGCCTTCACATTCCAGCCACACTAAAAGCGCCAGGTCACCGCCGGGACTGACCAATGACGGTGGCGGACGGCGCCGCACACACACAGGCCTCAGTCACACAGTCGGGCCAACAAACACGGCGCGCCCCGATAGCGGGCCGGCGTCCACTGCCGATAATCACAGCCCCGGCACGGAAAAACGTTTACGGCCGTACAATTACACCTGTCCTCGGCCGAGACCAGTCACCTGTGAAAGGGCGCGCCCGATCCCGTGCATGGCGCTGATTTCCAGTCTGGACTCCGCGTTTCGCCACCAGGTTACAAGTTTGAATCTTCTATTTTTTATTTTTACACTCAATCTTTAATTTTTGGGCTATAGCTAGCTGGTTATAGTTATAACTATCCAATTGAGCTGGCAATCCAATGTAAAATTCATTGAGATTTTCGAACTCAGCCGTTGATTGGTATCTAATCCAATGATACAAGGTCAATAAGTGACGTCACAGACCAGGTCAAATCAACGTGGAAATCAACATAAAAACATCCCCCAAAAAGGACAGCATCTCTGTATACTTTCAAATTTCTGGCCAAAGCAACCTTTAGCACCCGCCCCGGTGGGACTCCGAGCCACAGTCGCCCTGGTGAGTGCGAGGGTGTTCAAGCACCCCCACCTCGATCTCGACCCAAATGCGGGAGAGCGAAAAACGCGAAAGATGGTGGATAGCTCATAACAATTCATGAAGAAACTATATCAGTCACTCTTTGGCTCAGGCCCACAATAAGGTCATGACAGGTCAAAGGTGACTGCATGAAGAAACTATATCAGTCACTTTTTGGCTCAGGCCCACATTAAGGTCATGACAGGTCAAAGGTGACTGGTTTGGGAAGTTTCTGGACTAATGTCTGACAGAATTGAGTTAGAATCAAGTTTTAGGCATCATTGCCTTCCTCTCGTTACCGCGAATCGAATGATGTATGATATGACTATAATAGCTTAAAACACAAAAAAATGATGTGACAATAGTATCAAAACATGTAAGTGATTCAGGATGTATGCGTGAATTGTGTGCTCTGTGAGTTCGTAAGGAATATTTAACGATTTTAATCAATCACCTCAGCCGTAAGTGGGCCCTGGCCTGTGGTTGTTCGCGAATAATAAACAATAAATTAACAAAATAAAAACGTTATCTTCATTTCCTGCGGAGTTATTGACCCACGATCGAAAATCTGTTTACATAGTCCAAGATGAAGTCTCACAGGTCAAAGGTACAAACTAACATGAACCTGGAAAGGGGCCTAGGGTACTACCATAGAATAGGTATCTTTATTCCATGGTACTACGATATGGAGAATTAGAAGGCATTCTAAACTGTATATACAGAAAAGAGCCATTTTTGTCAAATTCCCAGTTTCCCATGCATTTCAATGGAAAGTTCATGATCCGTACCTGACCCTAGGTCATGGATATAAAAAAATCCTGGAATATATTTTGCCGTACTCGGTGGACCTATTATGTGATGAGTTTCAATTGGATAGATTCACCCCTTTCTTACTAATGAAAAACTTACTTTAACTTTTTTTAGGTGAGGTCACTTGAACTGCACAGGTGACCTGACCTGAGATGACCCAACTTTAAATTTATGGGAGAAGTTACAGAATTGATCAAGGATAAAGAGTGCCAAGAGCGGGGCGCTTCGCGCCGTTGTTGTTGTTTTTTTGGTGCCGCCGGAAAAATCCGAGGTGGGGAAGGGGTGTTCAAACACCGAAAAACGAGCAAGCTCATTTTCCATAGTTACAGTGTTCATCTTTCGCAGCAATTCTATGGATGTAAAATTACAGTATAATTGAACTGGGTTGGTTCATCAGTTCAACAGTTCTACTGTTCAGCAACAGTTCAACTGCCGCTGTATTCCTGTTCGATATTCTGCTTGATGTTCACACTTCAGTCCTTTTCTTGTGAATGGCGCAGGAGAAAATTTTAACTACCATTCATTATAATCACTTCTAAATTAATTTTGGTTTCATTTCGTGATACTACAGTTACGTCTTGAATTCTCCCTCCGCCGTTTGGTGACGTGTTTGCACTATTTCTCCGTGTTTTTTCCTGTGCTTAGTGCAGTATTGGAAATCATGTTTGCACCCGAGGCAGACACGGGTGCCCACGGTTGGGTCTCGGCCCAGAAAAGACTAACCATGCATAAATATTTTGTTTACGGTGATATCGAGGCAGGGACACAGCCGCGGGTTCGGGCTGCGCGGCGGTCGGAGGGTGAAACTGGCTGTCCCGCAGAGATCCCGCGGCACAACGTGTTACGTCCAGTCGCAGGCGGCTGGGCACAATTCAAATGTACCGCTCCTCATTACCGTTCACCGATACGTCAAAGTGGAGGAACCGGCGGAAGCACGACACGGCCCCCCAGTACACGTTACCGAAAAAAGGAACCGGCGGAAGCACAGCCCCACTATGGAGCGGTCCCGTCCGTCCTACAGCAGGGGCCGGAACATACCCACCTGGCACCATGGGATATGATGCAGACCACGGAGCGGTTCCGACCCACGGCAGCGAACAAAACTTCTGTGCACTCTAAGTGTCAAAGGAGTTTTCTTGAAGTCTATAGAATGTTAAGAGGAGGCAACAAACATTTTGCTCTCATCATATTAATTGTTGGGTATAACGACGCCCAAACTGCTAAGGTTATACGGCGTCACCAACTCTCAACCTGCTGGCAGGGATTTGGGGGATCCAATGAACTTATTCAGAGACTCTGTCGGAACTTGAAACCGGGACCCGTGGCTTAGATGAAAGGAATGCTGTTCACTAAGCCCCCATCCCCCACCCTGCTCTCAAGTCATTTGGCTGATGGAACGATATTTCATTTACTGAACTTCACGATAGGTATGCCCCGAAAACACCATTGCAGTGTGGCTATCAGTTAGTTAATCCACGTGTTATTTCTACAATGCCTTTATACTGGCATAGCGTGCTGATGGCTCGAGTTTGGTGATAGATAACAGCAGTACTTCTGTATGGATGGTTTGGTATATCCTCACGTTAGATATATGAGTTAGATTATACATCCACCAGACGGATAGTGTAAGACAGAATGGGACACAATCTTTGTCATAGCAGTTTTTTGCAGGTTTGGTACTGCCCACTACCCACTGCCCGGGTTTTTTTAATGGATAAAACCCACCCCGGTTCTTTTCATAAATCATTTTCTAGATGCCCCTGAGTAAAAATATTGTCTTTTTTTACTAATCACGTCACTTTTAAAGCTACTAAGCCTTGGTATGTGCAGAATATGCCAAAGTTTGGCAGAATTGGTTTCATATGCCACATCATACAATCTGCTGGAAAAGGGCATTAAAATTGCATTTTGAAATTATTGCCGTCTTACCAGGGAAATCATTCCCAAGAACCCACATGACGTCCAAATTGCACATTGTGCAACACAGATTTCTATAATTTTTTTGCCACAGGTAACAGTCGCTGGATAAGACCAATACTGTCCCTGAATATGACGTTAGTTTTTGTCATGCATTTGTTTGCATCATGCATTTTTTCCAGAATTCAACCTATATGTATCTTAATTAATTTATAAACATATATGCAGGGTCAAAATATGCCAAATAACAGTGTGTCTCAAATTGTGACTCTAGACTGACTTTGACCTGAGACACATAAATAGTTTCTTTGTCCAGCTCATGGAACCTCTAAGGCTTATGTTGGTGGAGTCACATCGTGCTGTATTCCAGGCGCGCAGCCAAGGTGGGGCGACCGCCTCTCCCTTTCGCTGAGCTTAAGCACTGTAAAGAGCTACCCGCACGGCCTCCTGTCGTTTTCTGATTTATGTTCCTAAAGTTGATTATAAGAAGACGGACACCATCACAATGTTGGTCTCGGAGACTCTCAATAGCAAGTCTCAGGGGCCCCAGCGTTGGTCTGGCAGAGCCCACCAAAATTTTGAATTGGGGGCCCCAGATTCGGTTATCAGGAGACCAGAGTTTATCTCTAAGCCTCAAACTTGGTCTCCGGAACAGCCCCAAAAGTTTTCCCGGGGTTTCCAGAGTTGGTCTGGAGGACCCTCAAGAGTTTGTCACGGGGGGGCGCCCAGAGCTGGCCTCTGAAGGCCCCCAGAGTTGGTCTCGATGGGCCCAAGAATCTGACTAGGGGGATCCGAAAAGTTTTCTCGAGGAACCCAGGGTTGTTTTCGGATGACCTTAAGAATTCGTCTTGGGGGCCTCAGAGTTGGTCTCCAAGGCCTTCGAGGGTTTGTCTCGTCAGCCCATAGAGTTAGTCTCGAACCTGGCTGAAAGTTGGTATCGTGAGTCCCTAGATTCGGTCCTTGGGGTCCCCAGAGCTGGTTTCGGGGGACCCCAAGAATTGTTCTTGGGGCCCTCAGTGTTGTTCTCGAGGACCTTCAAGATTTTGGCTTGATTCGTGGGCCCCCCAGAGCTGGTCTCGGGGATCCCTAGAGGCGTTCTCGGCCGACTCAAGAGTTTTTTGTTCTGGCAGGATGGGAGGTTTTGTCTCAAGGCGCCGGCCAATTTTTCTCAGACTGCCCAAAGAATTCGTGTTGGAGCAGCTCAGAGATGGTCTCGGGTCACAAAATAATGAAAGGATACCACGCTTTATTTAGATAGATAGGCAAAGAAACAAGCAAGGTAGGTAAACACAGCCAATAAAAGTAACGTGAACCACACGTGACTTTCGAAAGAATTTCCCATTGCACGGTCACTACTTAACTCGGGTGAGATTTTTTCTTCTAAATTTCACATCCTGAGAAGATTGCTTTGTCGTGGGTAATGCCAATTTTGTCATCCTCCCGAATAGAAACACAATATTGGCGTTACCCACCAGACGTACCCCAGGCGGCGTCCAGCGGCTCACCTGGCGTTGGTGATGACGCGCACCTTGCGCAGCAGCCGGTAGATCTGGTCCTCCAGGCTGTGCTGC
The DNA here is from genome assembly GCA_034440635.1 of Lepas anatifera. Taxonomy (NCBI): domain Eukaryota; kingdom Metazoa; phylum Arthropoda; class Thecostraca; family Lepadidae; genus Lepas; species Lepas anatifera. The sequence continues at coordinate 178,893 of JAOTON010001055.1, read as the reverse complement.
AGCTGTTCGCAGGGGTCGCGGCCGGCGCGTGTCTTGTGGCGCGCCACCGCCGGCGGACAGCTGGCAAAGTAGAAGAGCAGGCGCGGCGGGCAGGGGCGGCCGTGGTTCACCCAGCCGGACGGCAGGCCGGGCACCGAGCGCAGCGTCTCCGTCACCGGCCGCAACAGCTTCTGCCTGCCGGCGCACAGGGCTGATGGAGGACTCTGCCGGTGCACAGGGCTGATGGAGGACTCTGCCGGTGCACAGGGCTGATGGAGGACTCTGCCGGGGCACAGGGCTGATGGAGGACTCTGCCGGTGCACAGGGCTGATGGAGGACTCTGCCGGTGCACAGGGCTGATGGAGGACTCTGCCGGTGCACAGGGCTGATGGAGGACTCTGCCGGCGCACAGGGCTGATGGAGGACTCTGCCGGTGCACAGGGCTGATGGAGGACTCTGCCGGCGCACAGGGCTGATGGAGGACTCTGACGGTGCACAGGGCTGATGGAGGACTCTGCCGGCGCACAGGGCTGATGGAGGACTCTGCCGGTGCACAGGGCTGATGGAGGACTCTGCCGGGGCACAGGGCTGATGGAGGACTCTGCCGGTGCACAGGGCTGATGGAACTCTGCCGGTGCACAGGGCTGATGGAGGACTCTGCCGGTGCACAGGGCTGATGGAGGACTCTGCCGGTGCACAGGGCTGATGGAGGACTCTGCCGGTGCACGGGGCTGATGGAGGACTCTGCCGGTGCACAGGGCTGATGGAGGACTCTGTCCGCAGCACGCTGGCATTAAAGCTGGCTGCTTTTGATGTTTCCGATGAACACTGAATGCTTTTCATGGACACATTCGATAACTGCATTATGAGAGGCGGGAAGGCGGCCAGGAAAACATGAAAGCCTAGCGCTAAGTTACAGACAACGGGCGCCAAATTACCAGACTCCAGTCCACACCAATGAAAATCACATAAAACTGAATATCAAAATATAAAATCGTATGACGAAATTGTGTGAGACGAGTCATGACGTTTCGCTTCAAGCAGCATGCGATATGGTACCTCGCGCTAGCAAACTAGCCCAGTGGATACATAATTATCAAATAGCTGAACACAGGGGACTGACGGAAGCTCTTGCAAGTTTGAACAGCGCTTCATCTCACGACACTCTGAAGATTGCTGTAGTGAAGCAATAACAAAATACTAGCGAAAGATTGTGTGTCAGACATCATACCACTACTGCCTTCCATTTTCAGTTTCATATGCTATTGTGGAATAAGAAACAAAGAATGATTTCACAGATATATCAGATATGTGAGACCCCACAGCCCGTGCCTTCAACAAGTGCACGGTGAACCGGTGGAAAACGGTAGCAAAAAAAAACACGCCCGGTGAACTGTGAGCGAGCGTGTGGGGCCTGCGCTACCTGCAGGCGTCGATGGTGACGAACATCTGGATGTAGCTGAGGTCGAACACGTGGTTGGGGTGCTGCAGCACGATCAGGTGCGACACGGAGAAGAGGAAGAGCAGGGCGCGCGCCGCCGCGTACCGCAGCTCCGACCAGCACGTCAGGAAGCCCTGCCCAGTCACCGCGACGTCAACCTCAGTGCCTACTTCGCTGGCTGAACAGGTTTGTCCGTGCTGGAGAGCGTTCTTTACGGGGTCACAGTCACGGAAAATGCGGCTTGAATAAGGGGTTTCGTCTTCTAATCATCACTGAAATGAAAAGGACGCCATTTCTTCACGCCCATAGACAAGTCTATGCTTGATTATTCAATTCCTCATACATTTCCACAGCACAGTCCCACCTACGGAACCAACCTTGCGGGCGTTACATTAGCTTCGGCAGATCAGACTCAGGAAATGCACTTTCTCTAAATCTAAAAACTGATCTCATACCTTTTGTGTCTAAGATGTGTGTCTAAGTCCACTAAAGTTAATATTTCGAAAGACGTTCGTTTACCAAGACAGTAACCGAACTTACCCAACTCAGTCCAACTCATCGATCTCTACAAGTAACAAAAGTTCCACCGACAACACACCTTGTCCGGCAACAACTAGTCTCGTTAGCTGGCAATTCACAATATCGCACGACAGCCCACCATGCTGTCGCCAAACGTATACCATCAGCCTCTTTCGCCCTGTCCCCAGGAGGCGCTCACTCACGCTCTCGTCGATGGCGGTGCGCATGTCGCGGCACAGTCGACCCAGCACGGCCGTGTCCAGGGGGCAGCGCAGGTGCAGGTACACCACACGCTCGGCTGAGCAGTAGAACCCCTCAACACGAGTCTGCCGACCAACAGACAGACACTGACAACACCAGTCCCAAACAGGCAGCGTGTCCGACGACAGAGACCAAACTGGGTGAGGTGATACATCAGTGCTCTGATGTTCCAGCTGTGGCTCAACGTGTTGGGATACTGGATAATCGGTGTCTGCTTTCAATTCAACAATCTGCTTTAACGACAATCTAGACGTGTGCCACCATACAAGCAAAATTCATAAAGAAGTCGCGTTCAGTAGGAGCACGACGGAAACTTACCCGAAGTTTTCCTTATTTACCGGATCAGTTCTGGATGAATTAAGAAAGATGCTGCTCCAAGAAAAAGAAGTGCCCCAACAATAATTCAAGAAAACACAATTTCAGACCCAATCCAAGCCCCAGCACAGCGACTAAGGACCTTCAGTTACCTGCTGTTCGGGTCCATCACTGTCCCACTGGCCACCGAACACAGACGTGCTGAGCAGGTTCCGGAAGGCGCCTCCCTTGCCGCCGCCGTTGATGTCGGTGCTCTTCCCAATCAGCGACACCACCGTCACCTTCTCTGAGGGCCAGCGCCAGCTGCCGAAGAAGGGAGCACGGGTCACGTGGTGCTGCCGAGGAGCAGAATGGTGGCAGACGGGTGCGCTTGAGATGGCGAGTATCATCCTGCTCCCACTTTCCACACCCCGTGTCTGAAACATCGCACACCAGGAGGGTTGACAAAAAGTTATCTGGGGTATTGCTACGGTTACAGTACCTAACCTGCGTTATACCCAGCTTTCATTGAGCTGAGTGAAGACCTTCATGATCAAACGGGCCAAAACTGGGCGGTGTTGACGATCCATTAAGGTTTCCAGGATGGGGTACCCAAAAGCCAATAGTGGCCTAAAAATGGATCAAGACCATCGAATGAAGATCTCAGGCGTATTTAATGACGTTGTTGTTCGGGTTGGACTTCATCCACAGAGGCATGCCATTCAAAGCTTTGGGATGTATTTCTCATCCTTCGTCAGTGCTGGTCGAGTCGATCAAGAAAAAACTGTTCTCAAACCCATCAACCTGCGACATAACTAACTGATACCATGCATTACCTGTCCTGTAATGCATGGTATCACTGAGACTGTAGGGTCCCATTCAGCTGGAAATGAGCCTTTTGCTCGACAATATATATTTCAGCGATGTTCTATTCATGAACCCTGAAGAGGCATTCTACACCAAGCTCAGCATATGTATCGCCAGACCGCAAATACCCCGCAGGTGGCTGGGCTGAGCATGGAGATCGCACTCGGGGAATCAGCAGCAGTCAGACCTGAAGTTCGACCCAGCCGCTGTATACCGGGTGGACCAGTGCCACCCGTGAACACGCCATTGATTCCGAAGCAAAGTAAGACCGAAACTATTTTCAAACGACACCCCAGCCAACTAGGGGTGCCAGCTAAAGGCGTGCTGGCCATTGGAACCGCTCGTCGTGGTGGAAGGAGCGATATCGGGGAGACCAACCAGGGCGACCGCGCATCCCAACACACCCTCCAACTGAGACTGCGCTCACAGCAGTCCGCCGCCGGCGCACCGGTCGGGGCGCCCGGTCCACTTGGAAAGGTCGCTCGCCTTCCCAAGGGCACAGTGTCTTTTCAGAGCCAAACGATGTGCCCCTCAGAAAACAAAATGAAGGGCTTATCCAGCCGACGCAAAAAAAATCCACTTTCACGACAATAATGTTCTTTACTTATGGAGCAAATAGTACCCACAATTACTATAGGGACCAGAGTGCCAGTGCAGGGGCCCTTGGTCGTCCAAGCGGATCAAGAGAATAACCTAATGTACCTGTGTGCACCCCAGGGGGGTCTGCAACTACATTTAGGGCCCGGGACAAGTAAAGGTTTTTTCACTCATGAAAGCTGTATTTCCTGTCACAAAACATCCTACTCATAGGACAAAGCAACACACAACTCATACAGTTAGTTACATCCTGTTACCTAATGATCATGGTTGAGTTACATAATCTCAGTTTTATCCCTATTCCTAGCAGCGCTCACGATAAATTAAGCGTTTTCGAAACCATCCCATTTTTCTTGAAATTTCGCTAATTTGTTGTTTTGAAACGCAGCTGTTTTTCTATTTCAATATATGCATTTAGTCTTTTTTTAATGTCTCTATGTTTGGCGTTGTATATGTTGTTCCCAATTTACAGGCGATTATGTATTGTTTAGCTAAGAGAATAATGACATTCTGGGCTTGTTTTCCTTTCGTTAGACCAAATAATGCATCACTGAGGCTTAATGGCAAAGGGATATTGTTATTAACGCTAGCAAGTTTGATCTTAACGAACTCCCAAATACGTTTTACGTCGTGGCAATAGTATATAAAGTGTTTAAGTGTATCGGTATGATTACATTTCGTGCATTTTTCCGAATCTGTTACCCCTCTGACGAATAGGTACCTTTTCGTCGGAATATACCTATGAAGAATTCGAAATTGAAGTGATTGCAGTCTAGTTCATTTTGTACACTGATAAGGTATTTCATAAATTCGTCTCCATTCCATAGTATGCCCTTCCCCTTCCCATCGTATTTGTGCTGCTGGTGTTTGTTTTAGAAGTTGGTCCAGGTAAAACTGTTTGCTTTTGTGTCTTTTGCCGGTTTCAATTCTTCATTGATTTTTATTTTGTAGGGCTCCCCTATCAGTTTCTGAGAATGGTCTGTAGTTTCCAGTTTGCAGAAGATGAACCCATAGATCTGGTATGGCGCGTATAAGTGTTTGATAAGTCAAAAATTTGTTCGAAGACTAGGGTATTTCCTGCGAAGCTGTTCAAAACTCATTATGTTTCCAGTGATATCGAGAATATCGTCTATAATCTTTATGTTAGAGGGATACATTGTTTTGAAACAGTCGTTGTTTGCTAACTTGACTTGGCTATTATACCATAACGGTTCCCTTTGTACATCCTTATAGTTGGTAAGTGGCCGAAACGTATATTTTTGAAATTCAGTCAATATATCCTTGTAAAATTTGGAAATTTTCAACGAGTTTATTGTTTGACGATTCATGTATGTTTTAAATAGGTCAGCAAGTTCGCATCTTCCTACCCTAGCTTGAAGCAGTTTTTTCCATAAGGGTTGTTCTTCTTTGAACACCTTTGCTACCCAGGCTAGCTTGAGGGAGAGGCAGAATTTCTCTATATCTATGGCATTTAATCCCCATTCTTTATTTGCTGGCAGAGCACCTTTTTGCGACTTTGGGTGGTCTGCCCTCCATATAAATCTCATGATTTTGCTTTGAATTTCTGTTTGGTATCTTTTAGGAATCATGCCCGTGTTACCAATATAAACCATTTTGGAGATGAGAAGTGCCTTGGATATCGTTATTCTGCCCTTGATTGTTAGATCTCTTTGCTGCCAGATATTTAAAGTAGTGCTAATTGCTTTGGATACAGATTCGGCATTTTCTTTATAACATGGTGATGAAGCACTGAATAAAACACCTAAACTTTTAATCTTAGTTTCCGGTATTAGATTGTAGATTGTATCCGTACTGTCTTTTAGTTTCCCTAGCCACATCATTTTGCATTTCTGTAAGTTTAGTTTAAGTCCAGAAATCAGCTCAAATTCATGAAGCACAGCAAAGGCTTCAGATGCAGATTTTTGTCTGACATAGATAAATTAATATCATCAGCGTAAAGGCTTATCTTATATTCTTGCTTTGAAATTACAATGCCATGGATGTTGTTGTTAAGCTTCATTCTTACTGAAAGAAGTTCGATAGCCAAGATAAAGATGAGAGAACTTATACATGACCCCTGTAGCGTGGAGCGCTGGACAGGGATCCATCGTGATGAATACCCGTTATTCACTACGGTTAAATGGATGTCCCGGATAAGAAGGTTAACCCAGCTGATGAGGCTTTCGCCAAAATTGAATGCTCTCAGGGTATGTATTATGTAGTCATGGTCTAGGCGGTCGAACGCGTTTGCGAAATCGAGAGATAAAAATAAACCAGAAAGCTGGTCTTCATTACAGTATTCAATTATGTCTTGAACTAATCGAATGTTTTCTCCTATGTGACGCCCACGAATAAATCCTGTTTGGGTTTTATCTATTAGACCATCAATGACAGAGGAGATCCTAATGGCAATAACTTTCGCGATGAGCTTGTACAGGACGTCGAGTAAGCACACTGGTCTCTTATTTTTCAGGAATCTCTGATCTCCCTTTTTCGGTATCAACGTTATTATGCCCCGTCGATGTGTTATGAACAATCCCTCATTTTGCGAATCATTTATGTACTGAACAATGGATGGCCCTAAATCATTCCAGAAATGTAATAAGAATTCTGGCGTGAATCCACTTACTCCCGGGGATTTATTCTTAGCCATTTTACTCAATGCAAAAGTACATTCCTCTAGATCAACGTCTCCTTCACATCTTTCCTTGTCTTCATTTGACAACTGCGGTAGAGGTGTTCCTTGTATGTATGCAATTTTTTCCGCATCGTTGGATCTATTCTCTTGGGACAAGTAAAGGTTATAACTTTGGGGACAGAGGGTCCAGATGTGACTTCCGGCAGCCACCGGCCGACCACAGAGGGCTCGTGATCGCTATGTGGAGCATTTGCTGTGACTACCAGGGCCGCAGTTGGCAATCAGATAGCTGGAACAGAATATGCAGGGGTCCAACTGACCAGCAGGGCACCTGCAATTACTGCATGGGGCCCGCTGTGATGGCAGATATTCAAAACTGCCAGAAGGGATCCCAAAAAAATTTGGTTAGCTGTTGTACACAGAGGGGTCATCTTAAACAATGAGAGCCAGACTGACATCAGCACAGCACATAGCTCTTAAACTCTGGGTTCATAGCTTTGGAATCTCTTATTGGTGTAATTCATAAGCTCACCAGCAATGCCTCAGTCCTAACAAATACACAGAGAGTTGAGCCCCGAGCACACACTTCCCCATACATATCTAAGCTGGCTTGCACTCATCAGCTTTTCATTGACCCTCCAAGACGGCTACAGATGACACTGTAGAGATCTACACAATCTGGATTACTGACAGCTATCCAATGAGCCTAGCCAATATATTCTAACCACCCATCCACTTTGCTGAGAATGGAAACTTGGTGTAAAGTTCAGTTAGGGATGGAACTGATCAATAATTTTTCAATATTTATTTGGAAAATTTGGGCATTCCAAAACAAACACTAATGTAAGGTGTAATTATTCTATTTTTACTTTCCGGATGAAGTAGAATTCCTGATGGTAGGTAAATGATGTGGATGGTGTAAATTAGTGCAACAGGAAAATAAGGCCCATAGATGTCAGGAAAGTTCTAATTCAGAGGCAATATAAAGTAGCTTTTTCATTCTCCTTCGGAACAACTCATCTGTCTAAAACAGCTGCTGGGCACCTTTAGCATGTAGGGAACAAAGCTCACTAATGACAGATCATTGAAACCAAAACAGAAGGTCCAGCTGAAAGTGGTACGCCCAGATGCATTGCAACAGTAACCAACCCTGAGGTGACCTACAGGAAAGCACCCATTTAAATGAAATATTTTGTTTAAAAACACATTGATGCATCAACAAGCTCAGGGGAATTTGCTCCATCTGTTCATAGGTATCAAAATTTTTAAAGTGCTTAGAATTTCTTCTCCTCTGCAACTATTTATCACTTGTATTGATTTTATTATTATATTAATTGTATCAATTATATAAATTGAATCAAACCCAAAGGTCAAATCAAACCCAAAGGCCTTTTGGAGCTACACCAGTTCGAAATTCAAAACTAAAACTGCAATTGGAGACCTGAAAAACAGACACGGTGGACTTGAGTCAGACGATTTTGGAAAAGCCCAGCTGCTAAACGAGTTCCTTGGCAGCGTTTTTACAGTTGAGGATATGGAGCATGTGCCGGTGTTTGATAGTCGTTATGAGGGTCAATCCCTGACCGACATTCTGATATCGGCAGATGCTGTCCACAAAAAAACTGATTTTGCTCAAAACAGCAAGCTCGCCTGGCCCAGACCATATCCACCCTCGGGTGCTCCATGATGGTGCAGAGTCACTGTGTTCACCAATGGCCCTCCTTTTTAGAAAATCCCTTGATACAGGAGTCATCCCGCAGGACTGGAAACTGGGCACCATTACACCCAAATACAAAGAAGGAGACAAGCAGGACACAGGGAACTACAGGCCTGTCAGCCTAACCGCCATACCATGCAAACTGCTTGAGTCTCTGATAAAAGATGCACTTCTGGGCCACCTTGACGCACATAACCTCGCGACCAGCCACCAGCATGGGTTTCGTCCGAAACTTTCCTGCGAATCGCAACTCCTGGAAGCCATGGAAGACTGGAGTCGGCAAATTGAGGAAGGCCACCCCATCGACACTGTGTATTTAGACTTCCAAAAGGCATTCGACTTGGTCCCGCATGAGCGCCTGCTAACCAAATTAGAAGGCTATGGTGTAAAGGGGAGGCTGCTAGCCTGGTTGAGAGCATTTCTCACGGGTCGCCGCCAGCAGGTGGTAGTTGGCTCTTCAGCTTCTGACTGGGTGCATGTTACCAGTGACGTCCCACAGGGCTCAGTGCTGGGCCCCATGTTGTTCCTTGTCTATATCAACGACCTGCCGGACACCATCACCTCATGCATCAAAATCTTTGCGGACGACACCGAGCTCTATGCCAGAGCCGACTTCTCCACTCTTGTTGCATCCCTCCAAGCGGACCTGGAAAGGGTACTGGATTGGTCCTCCATTTGGCAGATGCCCTTCAACATAAGCAAATGCGATGTGCTCCACTTAGGAAACAACAACCAAGAGCACGGCTACGAAATGGACGGCGGAAAAGTCCAGGCACAAGAGGTTGAAAAGGACCTGGGAGTTCTTGTGGATAGAGACCTGAAATTTCGACGCCAGGCAGCCACGGAGCTTCTAAGGCATCCAGAGTACTCACGATCATGATGAGGTCTTTTGCCAACTGTTGTAAATATCAGTCATCTCCGAATGTGGAATGCCGATAAACTGCACAGCATGTCAGCATGAGTTATCTGCATGGTGCTAGGCTTGCATTGGTGCGCTAGTGCTTTGTCTTGGCTGCCTGTGGTTGATGGTAGTGCTGCTTGTCCCTGCATGTGTTAGTGCATTTGGCCTGCTCATTACCCTGATAAATTCTCGCTTGTGTGTTTGCAGGAGCATGCTTGAATTTTGCTGAATAAAGCCAAGATGATAAAGCTCACATGATTCATGTTGGTATACAACAATTTATTCAGCAAGATTAATCCGGATACTGCCATTCAGACGAATTCAATATGGATAAGATTCTCCGCCCAGAACGTTTTGATGCCAGACCAAACACCAGTGAATCAGAGGAGCAGTGGGCCCACTGGCACAGGACATTTGAGAACTACTTGGCATCTGTTCAGGAACTCAACCCGAACAAACTAGACTTGCTCATTAACTATGTCTCGTCACATGTCTACAAGTACATAGCTGAGTGTGACTCATATGACTGTGCAATAGATACTCTCAAAAATGTCTATGTAAAGCAGAAGAATGAGGTGTATGCTAGGCATCTCTTAGCACTACGACGTCAGCAACCAGGAGAAACTCTAGATGAATTCCTGCAGGCTTTGAGACAGCTTAGCAAGGAGTGTAACTACAAGGCAGTATCTGCAGATACTTACAGAGAGGAATCAATCCGGGATGCTTTCATAAGTGGCATCGCCTCTAATGTGATAAGACAAAGACTGCTCGAAAACAGGGTGCTAGATCTTCAGACTGCTTACGATCAGGCCAGAGCTCTTGATCTGGCTCAGAAGAGCAGTGAGACGTACGCCTCTCCTGCTCTGTCTCAGCATGTTGCTGCTGCTACCGGTAGTCAAGCTTCTGATAATCCCTGCAGGACAGTTACTGAGCCCAGCTATGGAGCGCTTCTGCCTCCATCAGAAGACACACAGTATCAAGTTGCAGCTGTGACGGGCGAGAGAAACCAGAACCAAGGGAAGTGCTTCTTCTGTGGTAACAATCGCCATCCGCGCCGCTTGTGTCCTGCACGTGACTCTGTCTGTGGCCGATGTGGCAAAAAGGGTCATTTCGCCAAGGTATGCCGCTCAAATCGCTCGCCAGTCTCTGCGGCTATTGCTGACACTACGCTAGCTGTCATAACCGCTGCTGCTGTCGACTGTTTGTCGAATGCTTCTGTAAATGTGCGTGTCAATGGTATGAAAGCAGAGGCTTTGCTAGATACAGGGAGCTCTGAAAGTTTTGTGTCACAGAAGTTTGTTTCTGATCATGGTTTGCATGTGTACCCCCCATGGAACAACTGTGTCTATGGCCTCAACTGCTCTCACCACGAAAACCACAGGTTACTGCGAAGTAAACATCACACTACAGGGCAGTGACTACCCGGGCATTCAGCTGTCAGTATTGCCAAACCTATGTAGTGACATCATATTGGGGCAAAACTTCATGAAACAGCACAGCAGTGTCACAGTCCAGTTTGGAGGTGAGAAGCCTCCACTGAATGTCTGTGGAATGACAGCTCTGGAGGTCTCGCCACCACTCCTCTTTGAGAATCTAAGCTCTGACTGCAAACCAGTCGCCTGCAAATCCAGGCAGTATAGCGCCCCTGACAAGGAGTTTATCAGAGAGGAGGTGGATCGCCTTCTAGCTGAAAATATCATTGAACCAAGCACGTCTCCATGGAGGGCACAGGTAGTGGTAACCACAAATGAGCGACACAAGAAAAGAATGGTAGTAGACTACTCTCAGACAATAAATAGGTTTACTCAGCTCGACGCCTATCCCCTTCCGAAAATGAGTGAGATGGCTAACCAGGTTGCTCAATACGAGGTGTTCAGTACCGTTGATCTTCAGTCTGCCTATCATCAGGTTTCTATCCGTGATGAAGAAAAACCCTTCACTGCCTTTGAGGCATGTGGGCAACTTTATCAGTTCCGCCGCATCCCATTTGGCGTCACCAACGGGGTCGCGTGCTTTCAGCGCATCATGGGTAAGTTCATAGCTGATCACGACCTCAAAGACACATTTGCTTATCTGGACAATATTACGATATGTGGTAAGGACCAGAGACAGCATGACAAAAACCTCGAAAGGTTTATGGAGGCAGCCAGAAAGTCTGGTCTCACGCTCAACCATGGAAAGAGCACGTTCTCAGTGTCCTCTGTGGATCTTCTGGGCTACACGATCTCGCATGGCGAGATTAAGCCCGATTCTGAACGTTTGAAACCACTCCGTGAGCTTCCTCTTCCTCGTGACACTCGCTCGCTTCGTAGGGCACTGGGGATGTTTTCTTATTATGCACAGTGGATCCCAAACTACTCAGAAAAAGCAGGTCCACTCATTCAAACCGTCACATTTCCACTATCTGTGGCAGCCGAGAAGGCTTTCAAAGAGCTGAAAAGAGAAATCGAGGGTGCAGTGGTGTATCACATCGATGAAAGGCTGCCCTTTGTGGTAGAAACCGATGCTTCCGAAATAGCTATCGCCGCCACTCTGAACCAAGGGGGAAGACCAGTAGCTTTCTTTTCCAGAACTCTGAATGCGAGCGAACAAAAACACTCAGCAGTTGAGAAAGAGGCGTATGCGATTGTAGAAGCACTGCGAAAGTGGCGTCATTATCTGACTGGGCGACACTTTACCCTGATCACCGATCAGAAGTCAGTGTCATTTATGTTCGACGCTAAGCAGTCTAGTAAAATCAAGAATGACAAAATCCTGCGTTGGAGGATTGAGCTTGCCTGCTTTAGCTTTGACATAAGCTACAGGCCAGGAAAAGATAACTTACCAGCCGATGCTTTCTCGAGAGCCTACTGTGCTTCAGTGACTACCAGCGCTCTGGTTGAACTACATAACTCCCTCTGCCACCCTGGGGTGACTAGGATGGTTCATTTTGTCAGGACTAAGAATCTTCCTTTCTCTGTTGATGATGTGAAACATGTGACATCTGCTTGCTCTGTCTGTGCGAAATGTAAACCGCGCTTCCATCGTCCACCCCAGGCTCAGCTCGTGAAAGCTGTACAGCCATTTGATCGAATTAGTATCGATTTCAAAGGTCCCTTGCCATCTACTACACGCAACCGTTATCTGCTGACGGTGGTAGACGAGTTTTCTCGCTTTCCATTTGCGTTCGCTTGTTCAGATGTAACGTCTCAAACTGTCATCAACTGCCTCACACAGCTGTTTGCCATTTTCGGCATGCCCGCCTATGTGCACTCTGATCGGGGAGCAGCATTCATGTCGTCTGAGCTTCGACAGTTTCTGACTAACCATGGTGTAGCAACGAGTCGAACTACACCATACAATCCCCAAGGGAACGGCCAATGTGAGAAGTACAATCAAACCATATGGAGGTCAGTCACGATGGCACTTCAGTCACGAAATCTTCCAGTCACACAATGGGAGGTCGTATTGCTTGATGCACTACACTCCATTCGCTCATTGCTATGCACCGCCTCAAATTCCACACCTCACGAGCGTCTGTTCAGTTTCCAGAGACGCTCTTCAGTTGGATGTTCAATCCCATCATGGCTGACGACCCCCGGTCCAGTCCTTCTCAAGCGACACGTCAGGCAGTCTAAGTATGAACCCCTTGTAGAGGAGGTGAGCCTGTTAGACGCTAATCCACAGTTTGCTCATGTTAGATTTGCTGATGGAAAGGAAACATCGGTATCACTGCACGATCTGGCACCGCCAGGCTCCATGCCCGTGACTCACACTGGAGCCCTCTAGCGTAGAACGTGATGCAGCTGAACCGATACAGAAAGTGCTGACCGAACCATCGAGTGTGCCTCATATCGATCATGACCCTGTAGAAGATTGTTCTGATGTTGTTACGAGCGACAGGAGTGCTCATCAGGGCGAGACACCGCCTCGTCGATCATTGCGTTCTCGAAGACCGCCTTGTCGCTACAGTCCGTAGAAGCGTCATGTCTAGACTTACTGTAGTATGTATCTTTCAGTTGCGGAACGGTTGTCGAACTCGACTAAGATACTTTTCCACATCACTATGTTTAGGCTGTTCGGCTTTTTCTCCAAGGAGAGGAGAATGTTGTAAATATCAGTCATCTCCGAATGTGGAATGCCGATAAACTGCACAGCATGTCAGCATGAGTTATCTGCATGGTGCTAGGCTTGCATTGGTGCGCTAGTGCTTTGTCTTGGCTGCCTGTGGTTGATGGTAGTGCTGCTTGTCCCTGCATGTGTTAGTGCATTTGGCCTGCTCATTACCCTGATAAATTCTCGCTTGTGTGTTTGCAGGAGCATGCTTGAATTTTGCTAAATAAAGCCAAGATGATAAAGCTCACATGATTCATGTTGGTATACAACACCAACATCGATACTTTCACGCTTCCGCTTCTCTACAAAACTATGGTTCGCCCGCTGCTCGAATACGGAAATTCTACCTGGGGACCATTAACAGGGCAGATAAGAGGCTTATTGAAAGGGTTCAACGTCGAGCCACCCGCATGGTACCATCCCTGAGAGGACACTCATATGAGGACAGACTGTGTGCACTCAATCTGTCTATCATCAATCACTCATATCAATAATTCAATCCCTATACCATCGTCGACTCCGGGGGGACACAATAAGAGTTTATCAACTCTTACACGGCGCCATCGATCAGAACTTCACCCAGTTCTTTCATCTTGATGGCCGATCTCGAACGTGCAGGTATGCTATGAAGTTGAATAAGCCGGATGCTGTCTTGCGTGTGCGTAGGGCGTCCTTCAGGGTCCGGATTTTGAACAGCTGGAATGCATTGCCAGCCTACCTGATAGCTGCTCCTTCATTAAATATGTTCAAGTCTCGGTTGGACAATCACTGGGCCCGGCAGATGTTCGACGTCCCCGACGAATGACTGTTAATTGACACGAGTGCCTGAGGTCCGTGGGCTTCTCGGTATTCGAGAACCATGTATCTCCCCAGGAACTCATTAGGTCCACACACACCCCAGGAACACTTTCGGCAGGTCACTCGGATAACAAGGGCCTCTGCTTCTCTCAGACACTTCGATCTGTCAAAGACTGACAGAAGACTCGCCTGGAAAGAGCTCGTCAGAGACCAGAGCCAACAGGCCGATAAGGCCTTGCAAAATCTGTGATTTTTAAGTAAAGGTATAGGCATTAAAACCTAGATTAATTCTCGCAGAGGCAACAATTTAAAGTTGAGCAAAAACAAAAGTACTTTCTGGGAATTGCAAGATGTTCCCCAAAAATTTTCCAAATCATCCAACTTAAATAAGTCTGCTATTCCCACATTGAACCAGCAAGCAGCTGGAAATCACAAGCCATGCACAAGCCTCTTTTCTTCTACCTGCATCTACATATGTTCCACAGTAATTGATTACACAAAAACAAATGAGTAGGTATCAACTCAACACTCATTTAAGGATCCCTGGTTGTGATCATAGTTGGAATAGAGAGGAGATGGTGCTGGTCAGGGGCATAGCCAAGGGGGGTGGCAGAGACAGACACCCCCCCTGAGGGCCCAAAGGGCCCCCCTGAGTACAAGGGATGCACGAAGTGGGGCTCACCCACACTATGCTCTGTGGCCAAATTTGAAATTTCATACCAGACAGGGCCCTCTAAAGGCCTCTTCAGCACTCTATTCTGTAACAAGCAGGGCCATTTTTACCCATCAGCGTCATTTTCCAGTGTGCAAAGCATGGCATTTTCGATGAGATCTCGGCAGTATGAGTGCCCTTGGAGAGAGGACCGAGTGGTGCGAATGTTATCAACCTGGTGCGAATTTGCAAGACTGGTGTGATGAAGGTGAACTTAAACGAAAAAAATAATAGCTGAATGGTTATTAAGACCTAGGAGGGGACCTTATAAAAAGTCCTTAACTAACTGACTAATGGTAGAGGTAGTATTGCATTGTGTGGGTAGGAATGGGTGCATTTTTCTTCCTGGTATGTGACAGATTGGTGCAAATTTTTGGAGGCTGGTGGTGCGATACTTTTAGATGGCCGGTGCGACTCGTCTGGCCGGCTGCCATACTTTGCAGGCTGGGCCATTTTGGTGCTGTTGCAGGGGCCCTTTTTGGAGCACCGCCACCCCCCCCTGCGCGAAATCCTGGCTATGCCCCTGGTGCTGGTTGTCTCAATAAGGCAGCACTATAATGTAATTGAATCCATGCTGATGACAGATGGCTATATTAATATTATTCAGCACCTGCATGGTCAGGCAACACCAAAACCCATTTATGTTGGGTTACCTCTATCAACACCAGGACCTGAATGGTCACTATTCCTCTATCACTATCCAGGACCTGAATGCTCTAGAGCGAATTCAAAGACAGGGAACAAAAATGGTCTCAGGACTCAAACTTCCCCTGATGGAGTGGCTGGGGGGGACGGTCCGGGGTCTGGATAAATGCAGACACTCACACCGGCCCCTCTTGTGCATTTACATCACACTTCCCATACTAATCGGCGTGTACAGCGACCCTCATCTCCACTAACTATCATTGGAACTACCGACCAGGTTTAATTTTCCTTTCTTGTTTGAGCTCTTAGCCAGTGGCTTTCCCAGCAGTGACTCCTCTAAAATATTCCCACCTGGCTCTACTCATATTTTTCTGAGATTGTTAACCCTGCCACATGCATTAGCATATAATATCAGATCAGCTAGGTCCACTTATTCGCTATTTAATTTGTTTGTAGCACTTATTGTTTGCTTAGTCTCTAGATTACTTTTCTTCTTTCATTTTTTCATTGAATGTGTCATGAACAAGAGGTAGATGAGTTCACTACTCCTAGATATTGCCCCGAGTTTTCTGGTCTAGGTCTGGACGATGAATGTATCCCCTCTGGCTTGCTTGATCTCCTTAAAAATTGTAGATATGAATCGATTCCCACTTCCCCTAATATATTCAATACCGTTCAGAATGTCTGCCTATTGCATGTTAATGTTCGCTCCCTGCCTAAAAACTTTGAAAATCTGTGCCTACTTCTAAATAATCTTCATTCAAAACCGGAAATAATATTTGTAACTGAACTTTGGCTTTCCCCAGATGCAGTCAATATGTACAACATTGATGATTATTTATTTGAGGCTTCATCTCCTCCTCAATTTAGAGGCAAAGGTGCTGGAATTTATATAAATAAAAACATTTTATACAGTAGGAGGAGTGACCTGGAATCATGCACTGTCCAACACCAGTCTGTATTTGTAGAATTGCAAAATGCCTTACCATACAATCTTACTATTGGCTCCGTCTATAGGTCCCCATCCTACCCGTCATCTATGTTCCTGGACTATATTGAAACCTCTCTCGAGAAAATTTGTAATGAACACAAAACATGCATATTAGCGGGAGACTTCAATATTGATTTACTCAAAACTGCAACTAGTGAACCCTCTGCTCTACTGACTCAATCTCTTGCGGCTCATGGTTTTTCCCCTCCATATCAATTCCTACTCGTGTCAACTCACAATCTAAATCTATCATTGATAATTTCTTCATTAATGATGTTTCTTTAGTAAAATCATCATCAGTTGTTATGTCTGATATAAGTGATCACCTGCCTATAAAATTAAATCTACACTCAAACATTAGAAAACCAAACAACAAAAACTGTCAACCTCACCTTTCGTTTGACTTCAGAAACCTACATACCCTGAACGAAAGGCTTTCATCAAAACTTGAACATTTTTCATCTATTAATGATCCAAATGTGGCAGCTAACACTCTGCAATCCATTCTATCTAATGAAATTAATAACTTATCAATCAAAAAAGCGTCAAGGCGAACAGTACCAATACAACCCTGGATCTCTTATGGTTTATTGAAATGCATTAATAACAAAAACGACTTGTATAAGAAATTTGTCAAAACGCCGAGTAGTGTCAATGAAGCACAATATAAAACTTATCATAATGTGCTGACCAGTGTTGTTCGCAATGCAAAAAAATATATTACCAACGGAAATTAAATGAAAATAAATCGGAGCCAAAAAGTTGTGGAATACCCTTCTAGATCTAACACACAAGTTTAAAAGTAAGAGAAGCCTACCTGACCACTTTATTTCCAATAATAGTAAATTATCTGACCCATCTGAAATTGCTGATCAATTCAACATTTTCTTCTCTACCATAGCATCTTCTCTTGACTCGGCCCTTTCTCCTTCCACCTCAGATCCTCTAAATTATCTTGGGACTCCTACCCAGTCTCAGTTTCAGTTCCATACAATTACGCCTAATATTACATTACAAGCAATTAATTCACTGAAAAATTCTGGTGGTGGCTCCGACGGCATAAGTTCAAAAATTCTCAAACGTATTGCTCCCAATGTTACCCCTCATATCACCCATCTCATTAACCTCTGCTTAACTAGTGGTGTGTTTCCAGATACACTTAAGAAAGCAATAGTTGTTCCCATATTCAAATCTGGAAACCACTCAAACTTCAATAACTATAGGCCCATTTCAATTCTTCCCACCTTATCTAAAGTATTTGAAAAAATTGTGTATGATCAAATCATCCAATACCTCAACAGTAACAATATCATTTATGAAAATCAATTTGGCTTTCGGAAAAAATCACAGTACTTTCATGCCGATCTCTCTACTTCTTGATGATATCACCTCTTCTAGTGTTAACAAAAAGTATGTGCAGCCGTATATCTAGACTTTTGCAAAGCTTTCGACACAGTCAATCACTCAATTCTCATATCTAAATTGAAATTCTATGGCCTATGTGACCAAGCTTTAAATTTCTTCAAATCCTATCTTTCTAACCGTTCTCAAGTTGTTAAATATAACGCTACTACTTCCCCCACCCGAAGCTTATGCCGTCTGGGGTCCCACAACGGCTCGGTCCTTGGCCCCCTCTTGTTTTTGTTGTATATAAATGACATTCAAAATAGCTCCCCAACTCCCAAATTCTACCTCTTCGCAGACGACACAGCACTTTTCTTTACTGGTGATGATCTGGTTGATCTCCAAGCTAAAATCAACTCCAGCATACCACAAATTTCGACCTGGCTACAATGTAATCACCTAACGCTTAATGCTAAAAAATCTACATATCAAATTTTCTCCACCACCCAGGGCGATGATATTTTGATTAATATAAACGACACCCAACTCCAAAGAAAATTTTGTACCAAGTATTTAGGAGTCCTTATTGAAGAGGATCTGCGGTGGACCTCCCATATTAAAAATGTTGAAAACACTATCTCTAGAAATATTGGCATCATTCAACGCTGTAGATTTATACTTGATTCCGGCCACCTCCTCCTGCTATATAACGCCTTAATTCTACCATTTCTATCATATTGTCTTCAAATTTGGGGAAGCACGTTTAAATATAGACTCCTAAAATTAATGATTCTCCAGAAAAAAATGGTTAGGATTATTGAAGGAGTCGATAGGCTAGCCCATACCAACCCCTTATTCAAAAAACACAAAATTATCAAACTCCCTGACCTTGTACAATCTTTACAAATAACTACATTACATAGTCATATTCTTGGTCTTCTTCCCCGCCAATGGCATTTCAGATTACTCAAGTAGAAGAAAATCCCAATTTAAGACAGACTAGACTGAATCAGCATTTTTGGTACCATATGCGCCTACAATGTATCGTAAATTCTCATTTTTATTTCTGCCCCACGTGCTTGGAATATGGTAATATCACCTAGGATTAGGAGCTTAGCTGATGTTCCCAGAAGTAAATTGTTTTTCAAAAAAGTACTTAAAAAATTTACCTTGATAGTTACTAAATTCGCTTGAATCATAGAACCGTACCTCGACTACTAACCTAACAGTCACGGGACTAATTTGCACCCTTATTATTGCGCAATAAACTGTAACTATGGTAGGTAAAAGGGGTCCTACAGGCCCGCCTCCGCCCCCTCCCTACTTAGTCTGCACTCATTTTCTGCTCCCTCTGTGTACTCCTTAATTCTCCTCCGACCCTGCTGTCTGTTCTCAGTTTCCAGCACTTACTGTTGTAAATGACCTGAAATACGGATATTGCCCTACCAGACTAAACTAAATCTAACTGACGATGGATCTCATATATTATTATCTAGGTTGATAATAACCAGTAAGATACGGCGCACTGATGGCGCATGACAACGCGGAGCTCTGAATGTGGTGATTATGGGGCCTAAGCCCCACCGACACCCCTGTCCATATCTTTATGCGTCTTAATGTGCTGTTCACCCCTCTGACTCTCCACTTGCCCTCACGGCTACTGTATGCCATGACCAACTTATTAACCCCGTCCTTCCATCTTGCTAACAAATCAACGTATGTTTCAGCGCCGTGAGTGGGGCCCTGCGCTTGGCGGCTGGGGCGGGGCTGTGCCGCCCGGTGGGTCGCTGTGGGCTGTCGGCCGGGCGGGCTGAGTCTCCGTCCCGCCCGACCTCGGCCGGCACCTCCGCTCTTCGGCTGACCTGAAATGGTGCCGTTCGGTCGCCGGTGCGCTGCGGCGTCGCCCAGGTGGCTCGCTAGGGTCCGCTCGACCTACCGGGCTGTGTCCCTGACCTGCATGGCCACAGCCAGCTGATCTATGTCTGTCTCCGTATGTGCTCTCTACCGCTGCTGCGTGTGTCTACACTGTATATGTCTCCATGTTTTATTTTTGTGACTCGTAATTGCGAGTAGCTGCCTCCCGGCGTAGCTTAGGGGGGCCGCGCCGGGGAGCATACGGTTTACATGGAAGTAGGAGTGTACGGCGCGGTGCCATGTTCCAAATATACGTGTATGGATCTAAACAAATGTCATACGATGAACGACTAAAAGTGCTCAAAACCATGTCCATAAAAGACCTTACCTTACCTTACCTTACCTAACGATTTCGGAAATTTTTTGAAAGAGGTGATCTAATCGAAGCCTACAAAATCATGACAGGTAAAGTTAACATCAGGAAGGAACAATTCTTTGAAGTCAAAACCACTCGGACTCGTGGTCACCACCTGAAACTGGTCAAGAAAAGAGCAATACACCAATCAAGACTAGGATTTTTCTCCAATAGAGTGGTGAACAAGTGGAACCTACTTCCATCACATGTCATCTCCGCAAATACCATAAACACATTCAAAACGAGGCTAGACAAACACCTCAAGTCCTTGTCCTGATGCTTCCAAAACAAGATGTGGACACCAAATAGCCTTTGCTAACCCCAGTCCACAACCACATACCTATACCATACCTATACCTAACACGCCCACAATGATTTGACATTACAGTAGTCACAGCCACTACACCATGAATGCTAAGAAAATATTGAATAGGCACTCTTGAAAAATAAAGAAAATTACAGTACACAGGCTGTATGAATGAGAATGATGATGGCTACCCTTACTTTGATTCTGCCTTTTCATTTGAACCAAAACAAAATTGGAAGCTTCTTGACTTCATGCGGCCAACAAACACTGAAGGCGTGTGAAAAAAACGAGAAGACTGCGAGTTCCCAGTAAGCAACAGTTTCTTGGCAATGAAGAGGTGGGTGAGTGGTTATCGTGGCTATAGCACCGACATACAACACCCCAATGCCGAAGTGGGAAGAATACGACACCACGAGCGAGCAGGCAAGGAACCACCACAACATCCATCAACACCCAGAGGCTGTGCGCCTTAACCCTACAACAACAACAACAACAAGAATTATCTGTTCGCTATCTGTTCGCTTGGCACACATTCACCAAATGATGGGCCTATGACGTAATGAAGATAAATTTTCATTGACATCTTTCTGAACAAAGTAAACATTATTAATTTAATTATTAAATTGGATTATTATTCTACTACAATTTTCTACCAATCTAGTAATTGAGGGGTTCTTTTGAATAGCATGACGCCTTTTAATAGGGTTCTATTTAACAGGGCAAATAAACGTCACAAATAATTGATAGAATAACAGTAAAGCTGAACAAGGTACATCATGTAAGAAAATGTTTATGCAAATTGCGCACCTGATACATTAATGGAGGCATGACGCTGCTGTCGCTGTTTTCTCACTACCCTGGGATTCTAGGGCCTTGGTTTTCTCTCTCTTTTCTCGCAAAGTGGCTCTATTGCTTTGGCAAAGTGGGCGGCTTGTGGGGTACGTATCTGTCTATATACCTTACCTTACCTTACCTACGGTTGTCGGAAAATTTTGGAGGTCAAATGGCCTGCAGGTTCCGTTCTATGACGAGCTCAAATTAACAGAAGTCCTCATTTGGTCTTTCTCAGCCGGAGAGACTGAGTCGGAAACCACGGGCAGTCCCCCGTGGATGGGGGTCGGTCAGTCAGGGACCTCGTACCATAGGTGAGTCCAGTTTGAGTCCAGTCTTGCCTTGAACTGTTCGACAGTGTGGGCTTCAACCACGGACACCGGTAGCGAGTTCCAGTCATTTACAATGCGACACCTAAAGGCAGTACGGCGAACTCTGGATGTGGCAGTAGGCTTAACCAGCTTCCAGGGGTGGCCCCGGGTGCGTGAGGTCCTGTCCAGACTGAGAAACCGTGTTGGGTCCTGGTCAACAGCCCCGTGTAGGAGTTGAAAGGTCCTAATCATATCGCCTTGGCGTCTTCTATAGTATAACGCTGGAAGCTTAAGAGCTCTCAACCTTTGCGGGTATGAAAGTCCCCTGATAGAACTGACCAAACGTGTGGCACGGCGTTGAACTTTTTCAAGTGCTCTCTCGTCAGCGCGATTGAAGGGACCCCAAGTAGAATTACCATATTCGAGAATAGGGCGGACTAGTGCCTTGTAGAGAAGTGGCAGTGTGTGCGAGTCTATGTTAGCAAAGGTCCTTCTAATCAGTGCAAGGACGCGAGTAGCTTTCGAGACTGCTGATGCCGCGTGCTCCCTGAATTTTAACTCACTATCAATCAGCACACCTAAATCCTTCTCAACTTCAGTCTTATCCAAGGATGTTCCCCCCATGTAGTAGTTGTGGTGGCTGTTGCTACGGCCTAGGTGGAGGACAACACATTTGTTGACATTGAAGTGGAGTTGCCACTCAACAGACCACTCATAAACCCTGTCAATATCGGCCTGGAGGGAACTAACAGAAATGGGATGATTGGCCCTATTGTATATCTTTGTGTCGTCTGCGAAAATTTTTATGCCGGACTGGACACGATCCGGAAGGTCATTGATAAAGATAAGGAACAGCAGAGGTCCTAGGACAGATCCCTGTGGGACCCCACTGGTCACAGCGGCCCAATCAGAGATCGAGCCAGCCACTGAGACACGCTGGAGTCTTCCCGTCAGAAATGCCTTTATCCAGTTCAGTAGCTTCCCTGTCACTCCATAGCCCTCAATCTTCCTCATAAGCCGTGCATGTGGAACCTTGTCGAAAGCTTTCTGGATGTCGAGGTAGACAGAGTCAACAGGATGGGTTCTCTCCAGCATTTGCGTCCATTCCTCAATGACTTCGAGGAGATGAGTCGCAGGATCGCTTAGGTCGAAATCCATGTTGACTGCTGGACAACAATTGGTGCTCGTTAAGGTGCTGAAATACTGTATCCTTGATGAAGAACTCAAGAACTTTATCAAAGGTATAGTTTATTAATTTGATCCTGACAGGGCTAAGGTAAGCGACTAGGAGCCGAGAAGTGAAAGATTCTCCTTAGAAAAGTATACATCACCGGAATCAGCAGGCTGGTTAAATCATATCCATTTGACTTATCATAAGTGTCTCCACAGGCAAAAAAGTGGGAGGCCTGCCAAACTTCAACCTGATGCTGACAAAAAACTTTCAACATCAGGACCAAAAACTGTTCGAATTTGGGCTCCTCGCTGCATTCCGCAGCGGCTGGATATAAGAATGTCCAGTTGTCTCTCATTTTGACTGAGATCAGGAAATTTTTGGCCAAAAGTGGGTGGCCAGGCCCCCATGGCCCCCCCTTTTCTGACGCGTATGTAACTTATACCTATACCTACCTATAGTTGGTATTATGGTAGTAGGCAGATCACATCTCGCGGTTCAAAGGATCACATCAGAAGGTCCACTGATCAAAGGGTATAATATTCATAGGCTGTACACTTTGAAAGTTAGACTTTTGAATAAGAAGTCCAAAGTTCAAAAGGTCCAAAAAGGCGTGCTCAGATGCATGAGAGTGAGATGCATGATGCCGCAGAGGCGTGCTAAGACACATGATAATAGGAGGAAATGAGGGTTAGGTTAGGTTAGGTTAGGTTAGGTTAGGTTGGGATTAGGTTAGGTTAGGTTAGGTTAGGTTAGGTTAGGTTAGGTTAGGTTAGGTTAGGTTAGGTTAGGTTAGGTTAGGTTAGGTTAGGTTAGGTTAGGTTGGGTTGGGTTAGGTTAGGTTAGGTTAGGTTAGGTTAGGTTAGGTTAGGTTAGGTTAGGTTAGGTTAGGTTAGGTTCGGTTAGGTTAGGTTAGGTTAGGTTAGGTTAGGTTAGGTTAGGTTAGGTTAGGTTAGGTTAGGTTAGGTCAGGTCAGGTCAGGTCAGGTCAGGTCAGGTCAGGTCAGGTCAGGTCAGGTCAGGTCAGTTGTGTATGCCCTTGGTCCCTATTCCCTAATTTGGGGATATCACCCCTTTTCCAGATTCGAGTGCACTTCTGGTCTGGGTACCACTTTGGGAAATGTTTTAGAAATATCCTCACATTCTGCAAGAAAATCCCAAGAGGTGAAACAGACAGAAGGAGGGAGGGTTAGAGGAGTAGCATAAAGTGGTACTCAGACCAGAGGCACACTCAGATTCTGGAAAGAGGGGTGAAATCCCCAGACTGGGAAATAGGGACCAAGGGCATACACACCTGACCTGACCTGACCTAACCTAACCCTCATTTCCTCTTATTATCATGTGCCTTAGCACGCCTCTGCGGCATCATGCACCCCACTCTCATGCATCTGAGCACGCCTCTTTGGACCTTTTGAATGTTGGACTTCTTATTCAAAAGGTCTAACTTTTAAAGGGTGGAACCCATGAACATTAGACCCTTTGAACTTTGGACATTCTGATGTGATCCTTTTGAAGAGTGAGATGTGATCTGCCTACTACCATAATACCCCTGTAGTTATCGGAATTTTGGAGGTCACATCGGCCTGTTGGATCCGGTCTTCGACAAGCTCAGTTTCGATGAGTCTACACTCAGTCCTACTCAGGCCATAATGCCTGAAGGGTTGACTAGTTGGTGAGAGCGGTTGAAAAGAAAGTAAAGGACCTTACTGTGAGCATTCCATCCATACATATATTTACTATGATGTTGACATGCAGTAAAGTTCATGGTGGTGCATGCTAAAAACAATGTTAAAAGCTGGTAGGGGATGCCGAGAAGTGCACAGTAAAACCATTATAGACGTCACCACCCCACAAGCCAGTCCTGGCCAGGCAACCACAAGGGGCACCACCATTCTGCAGTGGGGGTGCCACCAGCACCGACATGCGAGATCCGCCCCTCGCATAAATGTGTGTGGGAGCAAGCAGTCGCCCTGCAGGTGGCAGAGTCGAGAGGTCTCGGGAACCAACCGTCAGTGCCATCACCGGCATGGCCGCCGCTTGAGCCAGACGCAACAGAGGATGGATCCCTAATAATTCCGCCAAGGCAACGAGCGCCACACCGCCAGACCTGGCGCGCAGAGGCTCCACCAGCAGACCCACGGAACACCCGCCACACCAAAGCTGCAGCACCCGGCAGTGACACGACGATGTCAGCGGCACGTGCGACTGCCAGTGAAACCCCATGCATGTATCCAAGACATTCACATAGGGAGCTAGACCCCTTCAAAAAAGACCAAGGAGTTATTCCAGCGATCTCCCAGTATAGCTAGACCAACCAGACTTGTAGCTTTGATTGGTTGTCTACAATGAGGGCAAGTGTTGACATATTAATTACAATATCATAGTTGATGACTCATTTCGTCGGGGCAGCTACAGGCGGACAAAAGCGGCGCCAGCAGTTCGCAGTCGCAGGGGATAAGCAGGTACCCAGCTCATTATATAGGAAGGTACCACCTCTCAACACGTCTGCACAGGGGCTCACATGGTGCCCCTGTGCAGAGCAACCCCAGAGTAACCCCACTCAGAACAACCCCATAAACAAAAACCAGGTCTACAGGATTCCAGAATAGGGAGCTGCATGCCGAGAACTGGAAATTTGTACACTATCATTAGCCATGAGCAAACAGGATCGGTATAAGCTCGTAATGATCACTCGTCATCAGAATGGCACCTGACCTCAGTCGAGAAATAGAGGTCCATCACGGTTAGGCACGAGATCGCTCCTCTCCCTCGTGCTTTGTCCTCGTCAGGCCGCCAGAGAAGAACGAGGTCGCTCCTTCCATCGCCCGCCGCCGACGCCCCCGCCAGGCCACCAGAGAAGAAGCAGCACAAGCTACCTGTGTTGCAACACATCAGCATGGTTTCAGGAATGAGTCCACTGGGCTCCTCAGCGGCCAATCCTACAGAAGTACTCAGGTACAACTGGACAGAGGACAGCTCTATTTCTGCAGCGCGCGAAATGAGTGAGGGTGGCGACGACGACTGCAGCCATCACACGGAGGCTGAGGATACTGCTGGTGGAGGCGCTTTCCTGAACAAGGCAACTGGCGTCTCCGGCGATGGTGCCCCGGCTTTGAAGTGGGGGCGTGAGCAGTGCCGTCTAAGCTTGCTGCTGTCCGTTGTCTCTCAACGAAGCGGTTGTTCTTGCTGTGATACTAACATCTGGTGCGGCATCTTGTGGCGTCTGATGCTGCATCATATGACATCTGATGCCGCACCTGATGCGACGTCTGATGCTACACCGGATACGACATCTCATACTCCGAGTTGCGGATCACTCCTGGTTCGTGGACACTTCTTGAGCAGATGCTTGGTAGTACTACATATATGTGCTGATGCGAGATGGATGTGCGGACGATCTTTCACTCGTGACCTTGGCCTCAAGCGCGACACGGGTGAGGCCCATCTGCAGGTTTTCGCCGTTCTATGACGAAGCCTGCTTTTCCCGTGGTGCCGATAGCCCTGGAAACGCTGCCCGTGGTTACCCGATCCTTCAATTTCACCCGACAGCCGCAGATGATGCCTCCGGTGTCAATAAGCGTATGTATAAGAGAAACCTTCACTGCCTACACGGCCAGCCGGCGGCCTTCCAAGTCCTACGAATGTTGTTTTCTCTTCCGTAGCGTTAATTATCGTGGTACTCCGTTGAACAACGTTGTGACGAATCATGTGCTGGGGCAGCGCACTGGAAACATGGACACCTTCTGACGAGATGAAGTCTGCGGCCGCGGAGTCGATAAGCGTCTCCAAACTCGACCATGGGCTGAGGAAATTGACTACGGAGCGATATAGGGTTCTGTCTGCTGTTCTTGTCCCGGCGGTGTGCCGGGTGGGGAGGGGAGGGGAGTCCAGGGGCGCTGTAATGTGTACTTCACGACTTTTTCTGTTGTGTCATTTGACGGCTCGCGTTTGTTTTTGGGGGCTTCACTGGCGGTCAATGCCATTATGCCTAGATAAATCGGGGTGGTTTTTTGGGCCGATCTCTACTGTACTCCGACTGTTATGATCGTGACTATCGCTTATTGGGCATACTGAGCTTGTTGCCGGTCTGCGTGCTGGTGGTGTATGGTAGCCGCGATTTTACCCAGACAACAAATTAGGTTTGTTGACACCAGCACGTTGGCGGCCGCGCCTTGTTCGGCGGATGCTAG
Source organism: Lepas anatifera (assembly GCA_034440635.1). Lineage (NCBI taxonomy): Eukaryota > Metazoa > Arthropoda > Thecostraca > Lepadidae > Lepas > Lepas anatifera. The sequence goes on along the minus strand of JAOTON010001055.1, from coordinate 152,016 downwards.
AGCTGGCGCCGCCCTGTCATCGGCTGCGGCGCGAGCCGCCGGTTAGGATAGGAAAAGCAAGCGGCACCACGAGGCCCTTCACGTAACAGCGCAGAGCCGCCGCACCCTCACAATCTCAGAATAACCAGAGCTCTCGCTACACAATCGGCCCTCGTCCCGGCCGGTCGCCCGGCCCTGGCACACGTGTAACACACCACTCCCGGAGTCGCGAACACTCAGCACGAATAGTCCGGCTGAGGTGGCCCGACCTCCCTTCCACTTGTTCCTCCCCTCTATCGCCCTTCCTCTCCTCTGTCGCTCTTGTTCTTTCCTGTGTCATGCGATGTGTTTGCGTGTCGTCGGTAATAATTGAAATATACATGTAAGGACCCAATTGGTAACTGTACATAAAGTCAACATTAATAGTTATACATCCAATTTTCATTTGGGATAGATCATCTGATCTTCTGTTAAGAGCTCATCATGGATCTGCGGGGGCTGTCATTTCGCCACTACCCTAATCCTAGTTATACTCCTATATCTACCAAATGGTTGACCATAATTTCCTTTATTTTGACAGTGTTGTGTTATAGCAAGTACCATGATGATCTGACAAGCCCCTCATTGACCAAAGTTCTTGAAAAAAATAGGATGTAATGTAAGTGATGTCAGTATGCCCATCTGGCCTAAGACTTCCTGTAAATATTTGACCTTCCTCTTAGTCTTCTTATTGCAACACATGACAGCGGTCATAGATCGTATGGTAGCTTTCTGTAATGCTATTTTATATATTGTATTAAGTTATATTGATGTAAATGTGTATGAAAAGCAGGAAAACCTTGAATTTTCTGCCAAGTATTGCCTGTGTGTAGCTTAAACAACAGATATGTGCCTACTAGTACTTTTACATAGTCAATGTGTGTTTAGTGACTGTGATGTACTGTCATTTGTACCAACAAAATTTGATTGTGGCAGGAACAGAAGGTTTTCAAAGCATACAAGATGTTTTCTAGGATTGTGAAGAAAACACACCGAATGAGCAAGGTGAGGAGCCATTGTATTGCAGCATCATTTCCCGTTTGTATTTTTCTATTTTTTTGCCTTGGCATTTTGCTGGTGACTGTGACAAGCTTGTTTTCTCATTTCATCGCTTTGTTCTTTGCTGTTTTCCTTAATCTACATTCAGAGTAATTCTGTTGCAAGCAGGTATCGTGGATTTTGTATATTGTGCACTGGATATATGTAAAAGGTGAATGAATGCAATAACTTGTGGGGAATGAAAAATGTGTGAAGAATGCATTGGTGGTTTTGTTATTTTGCCTACAATTCCAATTCAAGATAGAAAAGCGCCAGGTCATGAGGTGAGCCCAAGTGACATCATCTTTCCCCTCATATGAACTCCAAAGGCCAGCCAAGGTCAGCCATGCCTCCAATTGGAGGCATGGAGATGGCGAGGGCTAAGACCCTTAAGGGTCTTAGCCCTCGCCCCAGTATGGGGTGTTTGAACACCCCTCCCCCTCGGGTTTTTTCCGGCGGCCCAAAGCGCCGCCGTACTGAACCCACCGTATCATTGTTCAATTTTGTAACATTCCCCAAAATTTTAAGGTTGGGTCATCTCAGGTCAGGTCACCAGTGCAGGTCAAGTGACATCACCTCAAAATGTTTACAGTGGCATAAGTAAGAAGGGGTGAATCTATGGGATTGAAACTTACGTCTTTCACAAACAAGCACATCAACTTGCCAAGCGTTCCATAAATCCTTACAAAAGGCAGTCCGACAAATCATTACCATCTCACATGGACACTTCACGACATATTTTTACCACATCATACCTAGTCATCATCCAGCTTCTTGGCCAGACTCCCAAACACCTCCGCAGGCACCGCTTGCTTCACCGGCTCATCATCACCATCTTCCTCGCCCTCTTCGTCTTCATCTTCATCGTCGAGCTGAATTTCCGCCGGGTTCTGCATCCTCTCCCTCTCGGCCACGGCAGTCTCGTCCTCGTTGGCCGTTCCTCTGACGAAGAGGATGCCCTGGTCGGCTGGTCGGGCCGCCGCTTGCTCTCGGTTGGCGGCGCGAGCCTCCAGCATGCGCATGCCGTCGTTGAGTCCAGGCGCCAGATCCGAGATGGTGCCGGACATGGATGAGGCGGAGGCCAGCATGGCGGCCGACATCATGTTGACCTGAGTGTTGTAGGCGGCCTGAACGGAGCGCTTGATGCGCAGCATCTCCCGCATTGTGTCCTCGTTACCGTGCCGCACCTCAAACTCTCTCCAGGTGCTCCAGAACTCCGCCGTCGTGCGCGGGTCGCACATCTGGCTACAGTGCGCGTAGATGGCGCGCGCCCGGTCAATCTCTCCCAGCTTGCGCTCAAGCTCGGCGAACTTCAGGCACGTCTCTCGCGCCTCGTCATCCCGAAGTTGTTCTATGGCCTTTTCGTAGATCTCCCTCGTGCGAGTGACACCGTAGATCTCGGCTGCTTTGCGTATGTAGACGTCAAACATCTGCTTCTTGTCTTCTTGGGGTACGGCCTGGGTAGCTCGATCGTATACCGCCATCGCATGCCGAGCTAGACCGTGCTCCTCCTCGAGCTTCGCGTACAGCATGTACAGCGCTTTTGCATAATGCTCGGGACAGTGTTCCAAACACTGTTCGAAGAGATCGCGAGCCCGCTCCAACTTCTCACCGCCGTATCGCTGGACGAATTTCGTCAAGTACGTGTTCCAAATATCATACACGTATGGCCAGTTGAACAGTCCGATTCCCTTCTCATATGCCTTGAAGGCTTATTCGAAGTAGTTGCTTTCTTCGAGGAAGAGACCATAGTTGATGATGATGCGAGGGTGGCGATTTTCAGCTCAATGATACGCTCGTACACCGCTTTACAATTTTTAAACGTACCGAAACTTTCCTCCAAATCGGCATACATAGACCAGAGCTTCAGTGACTTGTACACCCGAAGCTGAACCGGCTCATCGGCATCATGGTAGGCTACCTTCCTCGGCGGAGGAGCCACAGCTCGCTGCATCAGCTGCAGAGCCTTTTCAAACTCCTCATGTCTGATCTCCATTTCCGTCCATTCGCACCACACTGTTGCCAAGTCCTCCACCTTTAGATATTCAACCTGAGTAGCCTTATCAAATACCAACCTGCCGTCATCCAGCTGGTCGTTCTCCTCATAGAACTTTGCAAACGCCACCCATAGAGTGTGTAGCTTCCAGTGGCGAGCTTGGGATCTACCGTTTGTACAGCTTCTGTGTACGTGTTGATGACCTCCCGCGGCTTCCCGGCGAAGAGTTCCACACGCTTGTGCCATTCCAGTACGTTGTGAGGGTTCTGTCGAAGGAGAACTGAGTTCAGGAGAAGAGGTCGGCGCTGGATGAGCTCTTCGAACCTAGCCAGGCGCAGCTCCAGCTCAATGTCGTCTTGTTCGGACGGACCCCCACCTTCAGATACTTGCTCCATTCTCTTGTTCAGACTGAGCTCTTCAAACTGGGCGTATGCATCGAATACTTGTGTGAAATCGCGAACGGTCGTAACTGTCTGGATCGCCTCTTCATAAACATCTCTCGCGCGGTCGAAGAGACCGCTTCTGATGTAGTAGTCGGCGAGGGAGTTCCACAGCTGACCTAGCTGGTCCGTGTACCGTCGCAACCCACCTCGGATGATGGCGTTCACATCCAGCGATTTCACCTTGTGAGGGTTCTTACTGATCAGTTCACACACTTCATTCCACAGCTGGTGATTTGATTTTCCCTCATGAGAGACGAAGTTCTCGTCATTCACGATGTCGGCCAGTCTGGTGGCAGCCTCGTCCAGTCGATCAATGTCCCGGAGATAGGCGATAAACTCCTCCACCTTCTCGGGACAGAGTTTGAGGTAGCGTCTAAAAACTCGGACGGCAGTCTCCGGGATGTCGTGCTGCTTCACGAACGTTATGTAGAGAGGCCACAGTCGATGATGCTGCGTGATGGGCAGCGCACGCAAGGCCCGGTCGAACACTCGCCGGGTGAACGTGATCTTCTGCTGTTCGATCAGCAGCTGACAATAATCCAGCCAGATCCGCGGCATCTTGTGCATGAAAACGAGCGCGCTTTCGTATGCGCTGTTGACATCATCATACGCCGGGTCTGTTACACAGCGAGACTTGACCTGCTTCTTCCTCAGTCTGAGGTAGCTATGCCACAGTTTGTAACTGCCAGGGAGTTTACGGGAGCTCGTTCATATAGCATGTTAAGCTCATCTTGCGCCGCATCTCTCTTGTGTTCTATGTATCGCAGCCAATGCTTGACTGAATACGGGTTCCGAGGGATTTCTTCCTCATAGGGAAGGTCATCTTCGGTGAAAACTAGCTCCGTTTTGTCGGAAACCGGCATCGCTGCAGCTTGTCAATGGTCTCTGGCGCTACTGCAGCGACACGGCTACCGGAGATGCCCGAGACGAATTAGCGACTGGCAAGGTACAGGCTGATGTGGGGCGGGCAAGGCCGGCCGAATGGGGAGGAGCCACTCAGGACCATGAGGGGGTGGGGGAGGTTGGACAGGTGATCCGAGATTGCTATTCGGAAGTGTGGCACAGGTGTTAGAGTGGGCGATGTAGATGCTAGTTATATCAGATGAGGACAGATCATAGTGTGGCCAACGCGACACGGGAAGGCTGGAAAAGCCTGACTTCGCCCCTCGTTAACCCTTAATCTTTACGTTAGTTAACAAGTTAGAGAAATCAACCGCTCTGGCCCGCGCACAGTCCTCCGAGAAAATGAATTGTCTACATAGACATTTCTGCCTGGACTGTGCATAATAGAGTACATAGGACAACTGTTCTGAGGGGGTATGGGTATGAAAGGAGCGCAGAGGCTATTGATGTCTGGCTTCAAACACAACTTATACTTCATAATGGGACCACAGAGTAATACAATATATATTCTGGGGTTTTTCATATCGATGACCTAGGGTCAGGTGCGGATCACGACCTCTCCATTGGAAATGCATGGGGACAACAGGAATCGGGCTGTATTTGTGTAGATAAAGTTGCGGATTCCTTCGCATTCTCAAAATCGTAGTATCCTGGGCTCATTTCTAGGTTCATTTTCCAATTTTTGACCTGTGACCTTTGAGAGGTCATCTGGGGCTACTTAACAGGTTTCAGATTTGGATCAGTAACTTTGTGGGCAATGATGATGAAGCTTTTGTTTTGATACCATTACATTTGGATTGCTATTGCGAGTCGATTGATATGCATGTTGACTATGCTAGTTTGGAAAGTGACCTTGACTTGACCTGGGGTCAGGTGATTTTTATGTTTTGATCTAGGATCCTCATATACACCATTCCATTTGCCGTAACGAAAGGAAGCGAATGGTGCCTAAAAAATAATTCTAACTCAACTCTCTCATGGGCTAGAGCCCTGAAACTCTTCTCTAACATGCCACCTTCTTTGACCTGTCATGACATCAATATTGACCTGAGCCTAAACGTGACCGATGTAGTTCCCTCATGAATTTGTATGAGCTATCCAACAGCGTTCGCGTTATTTTTTTCTTTTGCTTTCCTGCATAGGAGGCGAGTTGAGGGGGTGTTTGAACACCCCCACCTCTACCAGGCCTAATGTGACTCGGAGGCCCACCGGGGCGGGTGGGAAGAGGTTAGAAAAGGTCACAGACAATCAAATGGATTATGTCATGACTTGCCTCTAAACTATGTCGTAAGCAAACCTGCTCGAGCAAAAAAATCCAAAGTTCTTCCTACATTAGATTATTTCGGAAATCTGCATAGTTCAGTGTCCTGATGTGACCAACATATTCTCCAAAGATGAGGAAGGAATTTCCCATCAACCATGCTAAGCGGCGCGATATGCAACGCAGCCATTTCTGGACAACATCTAAAATGGTTTGCATCTGAGCAGACAAGCAGGAGTCTCTCTCTCTCTCTCTCTCTCTCTCTCTCTCTCTCTCTCTCTCTCTCTCTCTCTCTCTCTCTCTCTCTCTCTCTCTCTCTCTCTCTCTCTCTCTCTCTCTCTCTCTTTCTCTCTCTCTCTCTCTCTCTCTCTCTCTCTCTCTCTCTCTCTCTCTCTCTCTCTCTCTCTCTCTCTCTCTCTCTCTCTCTCTCTCTCTCTCTCTCTCTCTCTCTCTCTCTCTCTCTCTCTCTCTCTCTCTCTCTCTCTCTCTCTCTCTCTCTCTCTCTCTCTCTCTCTCTCTCTCTCTCTCTCTCTCTCTCTCTCTCTCTCTCTCTCTCTCTCTCTCTCTCTCTCTCTCTCTCTCTCTCTCTCTCTCTCTCTCTCTCTCTCTCTCTCTCTCTCTCTCTCTCTCTCTCTCTCTCTCGCTCTCTCTCTCTCTCTCTCTGCAGCCTCAGTGCCAGCTCCGGTCTTGGTGAGGCAATGAGCGGCCTCACTATTCTCACCCGTCCTGACCGGCAGGTGGCTCCGGTGGTCTCGCGCTACCTCAACACCGGCTCCGGTCTCAATGAGGTGGTGATATGCAGCGCAGCCCGTACCGCCATGGGCAGCTTCCTGGGCTCGTTGGCGCCTCTCTCCTCCACACAGCTCGGCTCCATTGCCGTCAAGGTTAAGCCCCACCGCCACGATAGTCCCCTGAGGCTGAAACTGCTGCCGCAGCGCCAATAAAGCCGTTTGACTTTTATGATGCAGTGGTGGTCCTGGGACTGCTTTGGTGCGGGGGTGATTTTTTATGTGTTAGAAACTTGTGTACTTGCTGAAGGGTTTGTAAACTGTGACATAAAATCCTGTCCTTCGTTTGTTGTTTACTTTTGCACTTCATTCATTGTTCATACCGCAGAGGTTAGTAGCTGGGGCATGGGCTCTCATGACGCGTGTGTTTTTTGTAACGTGTGGTAGGCGGCGGTGGAGAGGGCCGGCATCGAGCCATCAGCAGTGCAGGAGGTCCTACATGGGCAACGTGCGGCCGGACAACTCGGGGCAGGCTCCGGCCCGGCAGGCTGCGCTCTTCGCTGGTAGGTACTCCCACCCTGCCTCCTGTCCGCCACCAGCAACGGCTGTCTCTGTGGAGTTGTTTCCAGCGGAATGTGCTTGCGGAAGAGCGACACCATGGCTTTATTTATTTGTCGTTAATACCAGACCCCGTTAAAGTTATTCGGCAGCATTCGTCCATCGAGCTGGATGGGCACAACAGTTACTATGCGCGCATTGGAGAAATTACACTTTTCCGAAGGCCTTAAAAGCCATTTTTTAGAACTGGATCAACAAAATTTATATAGTTGAATAAAAAGCTGGAGCGTTTTTATTTTTGAAACCATCGAGCGTTTTCCAAAAACTCAAGCGAAGAATATTATTTTACCAATTTTTAAAGCGTGTCAAAGTAATAGTAACTTCAGAACTAACAGCTGTTTGCAGCAATACTTGAAGGAGATTTCGATTGGGCCGTTGATTGCTGACGATGTTGCCATGACAACTCCCGAAGATTATAAAGAACGCTTGATCTCGTGGGCGAGAGTAAACATATTTATCTCGGCTTTTGATAAAAGTGGGCGGATTTTAACGAGTTGCAGGTTTTATTTTGACGTTGGTATTATTGTTCTTCTCTTACTCCATGCAGGCCTGCATACCCACTAGAAATTTCAGCGAGTTTTCGTAACATCAAGCATCAGGGATTGACCCCGTCGGTCTCGTGTTTTACAGCTTCACCCTTATCGACGTTTATTCTGCTTTTTTGTAAGAGCATCAGCGTGTGGGTGCTGATAATTTGAATGAGACGTGATGGAAGGTATCCAAATTTGCGATTGAGAAGCTAGAAATTGCCTTCTCTTTGTATTCTGTTGCTGATTTATCTGTGTCCAGTATGTTTGTCAATATCATTGTTCACGGCCAGTGGCGGATCCGAGGGGCAAAGGCGTTTGCCTCAACACCGGCTCCGGTCTCAATGAGGTGGTGATATGCAGCGCAGCCCGTACCGCCATGGGCAGCTTCCTGGGCTCGTTGGCGCCTCTCTCCTCCACACAGCTCGGCTCCATTGCCGTCAAGGTTAGCCCCACCGCCACGATAGTCCCCTGAGGCTGAAACTGCTGCCGCAGCGCCAATAAAGCCGTTTGACTTTTATGATGCAGTGGTGGTCTGGGACTGCTTTGGTGCGGGGGTTGATTTTTTATGTGTTAGAAACTTGTGTACTTGCTGAAGGGTTTGTAAACTGTGACATAAAATCCTGTCCTTCGTTTGTTGTTTACTTTTGCACTTCATTCATTGTTCATACTGCAGAGGTTAGGTAGCTGGCATGGGCTCTCATGACGCGTGTGTTTTTGTAACGCGTGGTAGGCAGCGGTGGAGAGGGCCGGCATCGAGCCATCAGCAGTGCAGGAGGTCTACATGGGCAACGTGCTGCAGGCCAACTCGGGGCAGGCTCCGGCCCGGCAGGCTGCGCTCTTCGCTGGTAGGTACTCCCACCCTGCCTCCTGTCCGCCACCAGCAACGGCTGCTCTCTGTGGAGTTGTTTCCAGCGGAATGTGCTTGCGGAAGAGCGACACCATGGCTTTATTTATTTGTCGTTAATACCAGACCCCGTTAAAGTTATTCGGCAGCATTCGTCATCAGAGCTGGATGGGCACAACAGTTACTATGCAAGGCTTTGGAGAAATTACACTTTTTCGAAGGCCTTAAAAGCCATTTTTAGAACTGGATCAACAAAATTTATATAGTTGAATAAAAAAGCTAGAGCGTTTTTATTTTTGAAACCATCGAGCGTTTTCCAAAAACTCAAGCGAAGAATATTATTTTTACCAATTTTTTAGAGCGTGTCAAAGTAATAGTAACTTCAGAACTAACAGCTGTTTGCAGCAATACTTGAAGAGATTTCGATTGGCCGTTGATTACTGACGATGTTGCCATGACAACTCCCGAAGATTATAAAGAACGCTTGATCTCGTGGGCAAGAGTAAACATATTTATCTCGGCTTTTGATAAAAGTGGGCGGATTTTAACGAGTTTGCAGGTTTTATTTTGACGTTGGTATTATTGTTCTTCTCTTACTCCATGCAGGCCTGCATGACTAGAAATTTCAGCGAGTTTTCGTAACATCAAGCATCAGGGATTGACCCCAATGGTCTCGTGTTTTACAGCTTCACCCTTATCGACGCTTATTCTGCTTTTTTGTAAGAGCATCAGCGTGTGGGTGCTGATAATTTGAATGGACATGATGGAAGGTATCCAAATTTGCGATTGAGAAGCTAGAAATTGCTTCTCTTTGTATTCTGTTGCTGATTTATCTGTGTCAGTATGTTTGTCAATATCATTGTTCATGGCCAGTGGCGGATCCAGGGGGGCAAAAGGCGTTTGCCCCCAAACGGAAAAGCTCGGGGTAAAACTATGTTTTTGCCCCCCTCCAAAGTGATCCACCTCCTTTTCCCCCGACTCCATTTTAGTGTATAAGCAAGATTTTGGTGCTTCAACTCTCAACTTAAAACAGAACCAGTTAAGTTCAGTGTAAATATTGGGCCTTGGATTGGAAAAGTATCTCGAGCCCATATTTTTCATCCCGTGACTCTTTTTATTTTTGCTTTTTTGCTTCAAATACCCCAAATTCTTCGGGCAAATGATATTGTAGCGGAGCTTTCACGGCGTGACGTTTTTTTTTGCTCTTCTTTGGTTTGCCCCTCCCAAACCGACCGGCTAGATCCACCACTGTTCATGGATGCATAAATACAACTGGGCTTGAGCTAATGCATGCCCTTTCAACTAATCCTTTGAAGTGTTTTGATGTTTTCGTTTGATTCACGTAAAATACGGCGCTCGCAGTTGAGACCAAGGATACTGTTTAATGGGTTAAGGAAGTCGATTTCTATTTATACTAGATTGCTGCCAAATTACGCCAAAATTTGGTATGTTCCAGCCGATCCTACCAAAACTTGGTAGATTCTCCTAGAATTTGGTAGGAAATGTTGGTGACGTCATCAGGGAGGACTAGATTTAGTAGGAAAGGTGGTTGTACCCGTAGTTAAAGTGTTCTGGTTAATACTGCCCAGATATCATGTAATTTGCTAAACTAAAACTTTCCAGGGATGCATTTCTTTTTGGAGTGTGTCTAGGCTGCCTGTGCAGGCGCGGGAGCTGAAAGATACGGGCCGGAAAGGATGGTTATATTCCCTGTAATGAATTAAAAGTGTAGTGGAGATGGACGAAAAAATGACTGGTTGCCGTATTTTGGGGGCTTGTGAAATATATATTCGGGAAGTCCCAGATCGCAGCCTGCTGCACAGTTTCTCAGGGTTCGGTTGTCCCGTTGCAGGTAGTTGTTGATCACTCATCGTGTTGGTAAAGCTTATGTTTTGTTAAAGCATCTAGGCATATGGATTCCATGTCACGATCCCCTAACATGGTTTGTTTATCAAACCGTAAGCTTTAAGCGAATTTTCTGTTTATGTTTATGCCTTTTGCGGATTTTGGGAACTTGTGAGCCTTGAACCCCGGGACACAACAAATGTTGAGTTCCTGCCATTTACCTCCCAGTTATTATTGAACATTGATCAAGTCTGTTAATAACGCCGGGCTACTGTCTGAAAACTATCTTCGGAATATTTCATTGACATTGTGAATATTGGGTGTTGTAGATGAAAATCCTACCCCACAAAGTTACAGAGCCTTTGCACTGAGTTGCGTTGTTTCGTTAGTGCTCACCTTTACGGTGAGGGTCGGTGCGAAATGTTTCATTTGGATCTTCCAATCTGCCTTCAGAATCCTGTGGAGCGCTGGTGAAACAAATAGTAGAGTAGCAAGGCTCTGTACGCTGAAAAGTGTTCCTCGTGGAGTCTTCCAAAGCTTTAAAAGAGAAAACCTAGGCAATCTCTTGAAACGGCATAGACATTGAACCCTTATTATTCCTGTGTGGTGTCCTTCAGTTTTGTTTGTTTGATGTTGCTTAACTTCAGCCTTATTTTCAGACCAGTCCAATCTGGCATGTTTTTGCTAAAGCTTGAATACCAATTTTGCCACCGGCGGAAGGAGTTTGCCCATTTTTACATCAAAACAGCGATTTACAGGCTGCGGGCGCAATACCAAATTACCGGGTGCTGGAGCCTGCTTCAGCACAAACACGTCAGGTGTATGGGCCGGACGGCTGACTCGCTGTATGAGCAAGTCCACTTCCACTGTGTGCCCACTTCAAACTTTAGAGAGACTGCGGCACTTCGGCGCAGTTACAGACTGTGGTGGTTTTAGGGGCAAGTTATGTTGGAAATAATGGGTTTGACCTGATTTCTGCAAAAAGACCAATAAGCCTAATATTTCGTTGTATTTAATTTCCCTCTTTTCCAGATAAAAAGTATCGAAATTAGCGTGGCGTCGAATCGACGTATGAGCTGGTAATGCTTCGTGGCCAGATTGAACCTGTTTGATCTGCGCATAAACTGAATGTGAATACAAATGAAACGTTTCTAGCTCGAAGAGGTTACAGGAAGGGCCGTAAGTGACATTTATCAATATCCTCTATTCTTCTTGATATATTGAACATATTTCAGGTTTCAAGTTGGTTAATAATGCAAGTTATATTCTTAATTATATTTAAGAATATTTTATCACTATTTATTATTTTTATTATTATTAAGAATATTTTGTTTTATTATGCTTTCTTAGTTACATTTATAATCATCAGTATCAAAGATATGTTTAGCACGTGTGTTTTATAGATGTCGAAGAGAGAAAAATTTGTTCGCGCAGCACGTGCAGTTGTGCTTAAGTATGATGTCATTTTTTTAAGATGGCCTCATAGTACCTAAACACCCGGGAAGGACGGGGTTGATTGGTAGTGATTTTTTATTCGTCTTTGATAAATTCTGTAACAAGTGAAATAACCATCAGGTGGTTTATCGACATGTTCTATCACATGGCCATCTCGATTCAGGTCCCATTATGAAGGTGCCTTAGTCTCTTTAATTTACTACTTCCATAGGTTTTTTGCATTTGTCGTATGATGGGGTCGATGATAATGTTTTTTCTCACTTTTCCCATGCAAGGACAAATATTTTCTCACTAGCTATTTCTGTCCTTTTTCCCAAGGTACCAACCTCTCGCAGCCCCCTTTGTGTCAGTCCGATATTCCACGGCTACAAAGACGTGCAAAGCTTGGGTGTATACACCGTCATCAGCGATGCCCGAGCGGACAGAGATGTCTATAGCAATGTTGACGTGTCAGTGTCATACGAGAGGACACGAGAGAATAAACCTGTTCCACAAATATTTTGGGTATGGATTTTTGTAATAAGCTGCATTTTGTGATTCTCGCAACTTGTCAACTTTTGGTAAGTTGGCTTCCTGCAGGATCGCATCGTACAAAATTAAAGTACTTTTCATGTTGGCGAATTATCATTCAATCTGTCTCAATAGAAATCGCTCATCTTTGGGGTCTTGTGATGAAAGCGGCCGGAGCCGTGGGCGTCAGTACTGCGTCTGGTGGTGGCTACTGCTGTGGCGTGGGCGGCGCAGGTCTGGAGCGGTCCACGCCCTGCACCACCGTCAACAAGGTGTGCGCCTCCGGAATGAAGGCGGTGATGATGGCGGCCCAGTCACTGCAGACCGGCGCCAACGAGGTGATGGTGGCCGGCGGCATGGAGTCCATGTCAAACGTGCCGTTCTACCTGCCGCGCGGCACCACCCCTACGGCGGTGTCAAGCTAATCGTGAGTGCCGCCGACTCTAAAGCCCAGAGAAAGCGAACTTGTGTTTAGACCGTGTAAGTCAATTTATTCTCGCATATTATACTTACCGAGGACTAGTTTCATTATTTACATGGGTCGTTTTCCATCCTTGCTTCCTTTCCTGACCAAAAAGCACGGAATAAGTTTTTGAGACTTATTTTTTACGTTAGTATCAAACAGGGTCTGCCACCCCCCGTGGCGCAGCTGGCAAAGGCGCTACGCTTGGGTGTGGAAGGCCCCTGGATCAAGGCTGACCTGTGGCAGCCTTTTCCGCGGCCGCCTCCTACCCAGGAAATAGCGGTACACTGGGGAGTGCGCGCCACAGCAGTGGAATCAACACCGTGCCAGCCGGCGTCCCTGTTTGTGGGTGCACGGGCCTGATCGGCCTTTATCGGCGAAGTGATTCACCGGTCTGGTCTCCCGCCCGCGGCCCTCATGTGAGGGCTCGGCCTGTGCCGGGCGCTGCGGCTTGGGGAGACCGGAGCAGCCTATGGCCCGCCAAGTGCGGTGCCGCTGTCCCGTTAGGGTGCCGGCAAATGGAAACTTCCGCTCTGTACATAGTGCGAGTGTGCTGTATGAATGCGACTAAGCTACTAACACAAAATATTCCCAGGAAGGGAACGCAAAAATATTTAAAAAAGAAGTATCAAACAGGGTCGTGCCTGGTGTGTCACCCCCGTGCCTGGAACAGTGCCTGGTGTGTCACCCCCGTGCCTGGAACAGTGCCCAGTGTGTCACCCCCGTGTCTGGAGCAGTGCCCAGTGTGTCACCCCCGTGCCTGGAGCAGTGCCCAGTGTGTCACCCCGTGCCTGGAACAGTGCCTGGTGTGTCACCCCGTGCCTGGAACAGTGCCCAGTGTGTCGCACCGTGCCTGGAGCAGTGCCTGATATGTCGCCCCCGTGTCTGGAACAGTGTCCAGTGTGTCACCCCCGTGCCTGGTGTGTCACCCCCGTGCCTGGAACAGTACCCAGTGTGTCACCCCCGTGCCTGGAGCAGTGCCTAGTGTGTCACCCCCGTGTCTGGAACAGTGCCCAGTGTGTCGCCCCGTGCCTGGAGCAGTGCCCAGTGTGTCGCACCGTGCCTGGAGCAGTGCCTGATATGTCGCCCCCGTGTCTGGAACAGTGTCCAGTGTGTCACCCCCGTGCCCAGTGTGTCACCCCCGTGCCTGGAACAGTGCCCAGTGTGTCGCACCCCCGTGCCTGGAGCAGTGCCCAGTGTGTCGCACCATGCCCCGTGCCTGGTGTGTCACCCCCGTGCCTGAAACAGTGCCCAGTGTGTCGCTCCCGTGCTTGGAACAGTGCCCAGTGTGTCGCACCGTGCCTGGAGCAGTGCCCAGTGTGTCGCACCGTGCCTGGAGCAGTGCCCAGTGTGTCACCCCCGTGTCTGGAACAGTGCCCAGTGTGTCGCACCCCGTGTCTGGAGCAGTGCCCAGTGTGTCGACCATGCCTGGAACAGTGCCCAGTGTGTCGCACCCGTGCCTGGAGCAGTGCCTGGTATGTCGCCCCCGTGTCTGGAACAGTGTCCAGTGTATCACCCCGCGTGCCTGGTGTGTCACTCCCGTGCTTGGAAGAGTGCCCGGTGTGTCGCACCGTGCCTGAACAGTGCCCGGTGTGTCACCCCGTGCCTGAAACAGTGCCCGGTGTGTCACCCCCGTGCTTGAAACAGTGCCCGGTGTGTCGCCCCCGTGCCTGAAACAGTGCCCGGTGTGTCGCTCCCGTGCCTGGAAGAGTGACCGGTGTGTCACCCCCGTGACCGGTGTGTCACCCCGTGACCGGTGTGTCACCCCCGTGACCGGTGTGTCACCGCCGTGCCTGGAAGAGTGCCCGGTGTGTCGCTGCAGGGTGCAGGGAGCTGGCCCGGGGTGTGTCGCCATTGTGTTGGTACCTGTGCCCCATGTTTCACCAACGTTACCCTGTGTCGCTGTGTGTCCGTGCGCGCCGACACGCCGCTCCGCCGCAGGACGGTATCGCGTTTGACGGCCTGACGGACGTGTACGACAAGATCCACATGGGCAACTGTGGCGAGAACACGGCCCGGAAGCTGAGCATCTCCCGGCAGGAGCAGGACCAGTACGGTACGTGGGCCTCAGCTCAGCTCAAGCCGGCCGAGGCTGGTGCCGAATCGAGTTCACTCTTTACTGATTGGTACAAACACGCACACAAGATCTTAGATTTGAGAAATGGTACCTGGCTTTATTCTTTACCGCAAAGTTTCGCGGAGCTAAGCTTTTAACGTTCCTTTGTTACGAATTCGTGACGATAAACCCGCAGTCCATTGTTTATTTAGTTGGGCCTTAGGGCGCACCAACGTCCTAAGCTTATGTAGCGCCCATTCCGTAATCATTGTGGTTTTCTGTCCTTACTGTAATTTAATCAACTTCCCCGTTATTTCTATACTTCCCCGTTATTTCTATGTTATGTTTCACCAACTTCCTTTCGCCAAAAATACGGTGCAGAATCCGACTGTAAGAAACTGGAAGTTGTGGGAGTCTTTAATACCCCACGTGGACTGGTCTACTTGGCCCGATTGACGAGTCTCTGGCTTGGCCTGCATTAAAGAAAGATTTATTGTTGAAAACTATGGTCCTCCATCGTATTGCGCCGTTTGTAGCGAAAATTTGGAGCTTAAATTTGTTGTCTTGTGTTATTTTGTTTGTTCGTGTTGTTGTCTTTTTCTCATGCATTCTGTCCCAAGAAACTTTTCGAACGTACCTGAAGGCTGTTCTTTCTTCCTCGCTCAACCACGGTTGGTTTCTTAAAAGAAGAGCAACGAGTCATTGTTAAAGCCGCTGCGTTCGCACTTGGTTCACAGGATCCAGTCGGTTCAAGTATGTCTAATCAATCCATAGGTCACACACTTTCGCGGCGTAGTGGTGAGCATGTGTCCTTAGGCGGTGCGGAAGCGTGGGGTGGACCTGTGTTTTGTGACATTGCTGAGGTTTCTTGATCTGCGGTTGCAGCGCCTCGTCTCTGTGGGGCTATGACACGCTGGCCCAAGTCTTGTGCAGGCGGACGACACCTCTGCAATAGGCGATGCGTATCTCAGTACAAAGAGCGTTTGTCTCCTGAGCTAAGGGTCCCGGGTTCAAATCCCGGCGACTTGTCTAAATAACTGAGGCAGAGCAGTTTGATCCCTAAAACCCTCCCAACAGAGTGCAGTTTTGCGACACCATATAACCTCAGCGGTATTGGTGCGTGGTAGAACCCCAGCAGCATCTGTGCACCACACGGAGGAGTGTGCCCGGCCGCAGTGCTGTGTGGGACCGCCGGCGGACCTGGCCGTGGTGGCGCTATCTGACGCGGCGCCCCGCTGTGCTGCAGCCATGGACAGCTATCGTAAGACGGCCGCCGCCTACGAGTCGGGTGCGGTGGGGGCCGAGCTGTGCGAGGTGACGGTGCCGGGCGGCCGCGGCAAGCCCGATAAGACGCTCGGCAAGGACGAAGAATATACCAACGTCAACTTCGACAAGTTCACCAGCCTGCGCACAATCTTTGAGGTGCGTCACTCTCCTGCGTCGCATGTGGACAGAGTGTACATAAACGTTGTTCGTCATATGACTTGCTTCTCTCCGAACTTGAATCAAACTTCTCCTCCCAGTGAGACTCAATGTGCACCGATCAGACCAGTCTAATTGGTAGATACTTAATGGTGTTTTGCGTGGTTTTGAAACGGACTGAAATCCGAAACAGCGGGACAATGACACATTCAACTTCCCATAACTCATCAAATGTACATTTTATTCATTTTCTGTGGTATTTTTCCATGTTTCAATATATTTGGCTTGTCAAGATCTTAAAAAGAAGTATTATTTCATCTTTTTCGATGTCTGAAAACTTGTGCACCAAATGTGCCAATTTGTATGAAATCAAAACCATTCGATAATTTTTTTATAACTTTGGGTATATTATTGTTTAGATATTCCAATGCAATAAAAAATAACTGAGTTTGAGCCCTTCTTGAAGGTTGCGTATTTTGGCGTCGGCTTTGTGCCCAGTGCCCTCTGGGGGCGTTCATACTTCCAGCTGCTGCGCCACCACGCTAAAACAGTACTGCCCAGTGCCCACTCACTTTGCCAGCTCCTCCACAAAGAATTGGAGCGTTTAAACAGTAACTTTGGGGGTTTGACGCCGCTCCAACTGCCAAGGTCGGACGGTGTCACCAATGCTTTCCTTTTGGGAGGGTTTTTATCACTCTGTCCTTATTGGGATAACCCGCCGGGTCTTGAACACGGGACCTGTGGCTCAGAGGGTAGGTACTCTACCACTGGGCCATGTATACCTTGTAGGAGCTTTTAGCTTCGGGCATTAAAAGGTTATACATAGTTAAGATAAACATAGTTATAATAAACCATGTAGGCCTCCACTTCAGTGTCGGGCTTATTTTTTATCCGCTGTAACTTTATTATAATGAAATGAAATCCAGACTCTGTCATCCAGGTAAAAATTTTGGCGAGCATTGTTTAGTATTATCGGTTCAGTTTTATAGGCATTTTTGGAAAGCCTGGAAGTTAAGTTTTGTTCCTGAATTTAAATGATAAATACTATGTTCTATGTTCTTGTAAAAGTTATTTAAGACACCAGTCGTATTTCGGTTCTATATTCGGAGCTTTCGAAAGTCATTCGACTATCTTCGTCAGCGAAAGATTGCTCAGCCAGCGCCTAATTTAATACTACACAAGTTTGAGAAAACATCGCATCACACTCGTGCTAAAACTTCTAATTCTACTTGTTATTTGTTGCCCAAGAATAATGAATATACAAGATCAACAATTTAATTAAGTGAGGTAAGAGTCACAAAGGCAAATACAGTACACACACGGGAAGGTTATGGTCTAGATCATCATACACTTACGTGAAGTCTGGATCAAGCATAAATTCTAGAACATCATACACTTACGTCAAAGACCGACGAATAAGAAGGATAGAACAATAAATGGCTAGTGAGAATGACAGTTTTAGATCATCAACGGGGTTGGATGTAGACAACATAGTTCCTATGTTACGGATTTGCCTCAATCTCGCGTACTTCCAAGTAAATAGACAATTTTACAGGCAAATAAGTGGAACTGCCATGGGCAGCCCCGTCAGCTCTATAGTAGCGGAATTAGTGATGGAAGAGCTAGAAACCAAAGCACTCGAAACATTCGTGCCTGGCGTAAAGTTATGGAAAGGGTATGTGGACGACACATTCGTAATAGTCAAAGCCTCACAAGTTGAGCCCCTACACCAACATTTGAACTCCCTTTCACACAACATTAAGTTCACATCAGAGAGAGAAACCGAAGGAATGCTACCCTTCCTAGATGTTGCAGTACAAAGAAGAACAGATGGAACATTAACCATTAAAGTATACAGAAAACCAACCCACGGAGAAATATATATAAGCGTTTAATCACACCATAGCACACAACCCAAAGAAGCAGTAGTCAGGACTCTTATAAATAGGGGAAAACCATCTCGTCAGAAGAAACAGACAGGACACACGAGATAAAACACGTAGAACAGGTACTAAAGAAAAATCACTATCCCAAGACATTCATAAAAAACCCACAGAAAAATCCAACGCCAGGAATCTCGACATGAAAACAACCAGCTAGAGAGAGGGGAAACAAAGCCCAGAGTAATCATTCCATATTTCCGAGGTATTTCAGAACGTATCGTGCATTTAATAAAACCATACGCAAAAGCACAAACCAAACCGGCAACAAACCTCAAAAATATACTAGTAAAACCAAAGGACAAAAGGCACAATAACTAAAACAAAGAGGTAGTCTACCAGTGCACATGTCAGTGCGGAAAAGCATACATAGGGGAAACGTGAAGGACCATAAAAACGCGACAACAAGAACATAAAAGAGCTATAGAAAACGAGGACCACAACCACTCTGGACTGGCTAAACACATTCTAGAAACCGGACACATTATTAAGTGGGATGACATCAAAATCCTAGCGTATGAAAACCATTGGAGAAAAATAAAAATAAAAGAAGGCATCTTCATCGCAAAAACGCAACAAGGCAAACGACTAAATACAAACTCAGGCATTCCAATGGCAGAAATTTACCAGGTTCTTCGCTCTTCATAGAAAAAAGTAATAGTAACAATGATAATAATAGTATTAGAACAATAACAAATAATTTAAAAAAATAGTATCTTAACACGCGCATTGACGGGGGTCTGAGCCACCTTCGCATTGACGGGGGCGGGTACCCGCCCCCTAAGATCTCGAGAACCACGGTAGGTAGCGAAAAACGGTAAACGGCGTTGGGCTGCCCATCCACTTCTCCATCGAAAACATTTGAAACATTTTTTTGTCAGGTCACATTTAAGGTCACGAGAGGTCAAAACATGCCCGTCATAGGGATAACATGTAAAATTCAGTTTTTCAGGCATTACATCTGAACAAGTAAAGATAGGGCAAAACGACTTGAACCGTATGAATCCTCTTAGCAAGCCGAATCGAATGATATATAATTTGACCTTGCTAGGTCAAATCAAGGATTTAACCTGACCTGAGGTCAGGTCAGGATCAAATTATATAAAATGCATATCATTAGAACCGCAAAGCCCAGGCGAGTCTAATGCAGCTAAAATAAATGCTCTATCATTATCCGTTACTGAGTTATTCCGTAAAAACCATTTTTCCCATGTATTTCCAATGGAGAGGTCATGCGTCGTACCTGACCTTAGGGTCATCGAAATCAAAAATACCGGAACATATTTTAGAGAACTCGGTGGGGCCATTATGTGATATGAGTTTCGATCGGATAAGTTCACCCTGCTCCGACTTATGCTATCTTAAACTTTTTTTGAGGTCGGGTCACTTGACCTGTACTGGTGACCTGACCTGAGATGACCTAACCTTAAAATTTTCACAGAAGTTGTAAAAATGATGAGGGAAAAGGTATACCAAGTACGGCGGCGCTACGCGCCGCCGTTTTTCTACTATCTCCGAAAAACCCGAGGGGGTGGGTACCCGCCCCCCCGTCAATGCGCGTGTTAAGGTTACAAGTTCGTCAAGTACACCTGACACTGAGCCTGTTATAAATACTCGTCATGAAATAACATTGGTTTTGTGCGTGTTCTAATAAGTTTTCGCGTCGTTTTCGGCAACACCTTACTCGTCGGTCTTTGACGTACGTGTATGATGCTCTATAATTTAGCTTGATCCAGACTTTACGTAGGTGTATGATGATCTAGAATTTAGCTTGATCCAGACTTCACGTAGGTGTATGATGATCTAGAATTTAGCTTGATCCAGACTTCACGTAGGTGTATGATGATCTAAACTATAACCTTCCCGTGTGTGTACTGTATTTGCCTTTTTGACTCTTTAACTCACTTAATTAAAGTGTTGAACTTGTATATTTATTATTCTTGGCAACAAATAACAAGTAGAATTAGAAGTTTTAGCACGAGTGTGATGCGATGTTTTCTCAAAATTGTGTAGTTTTGAATTAGGCGCTGGCTGAGCAATCTTTCGCTGACGAAGATAGTCGAATGACCTTCGAAAGGTCCGAATATAGAACCGAAATACGACTGGTGTCTTAAATAACTTTTGCAAGAGCTTTATATGTCCCTGTCAAACATGATTTACCGCAACATACTATGTTCTTTGGTGCAGTCCGGAATGATGACATTTATGGTTCCGGTGCAGTTTACTCCTTTGCGTGGTCATCAACCATCCGAGCTCGGTTTGCGAACGTAGTTTGTTAAGCTGTCACGCTAGTTGGTGTCATGCGTGATTGATCCCGGTATTATCTGACGGCCGTTACGTGTTATGTTTGTTGTTGGAACCAGCGGGCTATAATGCGTGGAGTTCCTGTGAATGCGGTTAATGGCTGTGGAATGGAAGTGTGGCGTGAATGGATGCAGAGGGACCGATTCTTGCGACCTCTTTTGCCCGTTCCATTTCGTTTTGTCGTGCTCCTTTTTCTTTCGTATGGTTTACAGTGCGTGCACGGTGATATCGAAAGTAGGTAATTTTACCTTGCGCTAATTATGCTGGCCGACCGGTTCCTGGCCAGAATAACGCTCCAAAAGGCTGCTAAGAAACTGCTGAAGGCTCTAAATGTATGTGTTTTACTCCCACATTTTTGCCCTTATGTTAAGTTTGTTTTCTTCCAGTGCCGCCCATGCGTGGTAACATATGGGTCACATTGTGTTTGGGATGGAACAGCTTGAGAAATGCGCAAATGAAGGCCAAATGACGTTAGAACTATGAGATCGCTTTGACCATTTGATCATTAATTGGACCAGTGTTTCGTTTTTATAGCTTCATTATTAGCTCAAATATTATAAATGTAATTAAAAACACGACTCAGATAATGATTAATTGGTTAAAGCGATTGGATAATTCTACCATAATTTGGCCCTCACTTTCGTATTTTCCAATACTGCTCCACCCGCAATGCTGTCCTACCCTGTTCTGTCCACCCGCCCTCAATCAGATGTTGGTAGTTTATTATGGACGAACCCAAACACCCTGATTTTGAACAAACCCGCATGCTTTTTGCAAGAGGGGCAGGGTGTGATTCCTTGCAACTAGATACACTCGCGGCCTGCTGAAAAGCATTCCAGCGTCGTCCCACCCAGCACAAGACAACCCCGTTAGTCCTTCATCGGAATGAAATAGTGAAGCGATGGCGGCTAAGAAATAATATTCATCCCCTGGGAACGAATCTCATGTTCCTGCGTGTGGGGGAGGGACTGCTGTCCTGTTCTTTCGAGACCGGCTGCTTAGTGTGCGGCTGTGTGTGGGGCGTGGGTGTGTGGGTGTGGGTGTGGGTGTGGGTGTGGGTGTGGGTGTGGGTGTGGGTGTGGGTGTGGGTGTGGGTGTGGGTGTGGGTGTGGGTGTGGGTGTGGGTGTGGGTGTGGGTGTGTGTGTGTGTGTGTGTGTGTGTGTGTGTGTGTGTGTGTGTGTGTGTGTGTGTGTGTGTGTGTGTGTGTGTGTGTGTGTGTGTGTGTGTGTGTGTGTGTGTGTGTGTGTGTGTGTGTGTGTGTGTGTGTGTGTGTGTGTGTGTGTGTGTGTGTGTGTGTGTGTGTGTGTGTGTGTGTGTGTGTGTGTGTGTGTGTGTGTGTGTGTGTGTGTGTGTGTGTGTGTGTGTGTGTGTGTGTGTGTGTGTGTGTGTGTGTGTGTGTGTGTGTGTGTGTGTGTGTGTGTGTGTGCGTGCGTGCGTGCGTGCGTGCGTGCGTGCGTGCGTGCGCGCGCGCGTGGGAGGGGGGAGGCTGCTGTCCTGTTCTGTCGGTGTCACCTGCTCAGTGCCCGGCTGTGTGGGGAGGGGGGCTGCTGTCCTGTCTTGTCGGTGCCACCTGCTCAGTGCCCGGCTGTGTGGGGAGGGGGCTGCTGTCCTGTCTTGTCGGTGCCACCTGCTCAGTGCCCGGCTGTGTGGGAAGGGGGGCTGCTGTCCTGTCTTGTCGGTGCCACCTGCTCAGTGCCCGGCTGTGTGTGGCGTTCTCAGAAGGAGGGCACCATCACGGCGGGCAGCTCGTCCAAGCTGAATGACGGCGGCGCCGCTCTGGTGCTGATGACTGCGGCTGCCGCCGCGCGTCACAACTGCCGCCCGATGGCGCGTGTCGTCGGGTTCGCCGACGCCGCTTGTGACCCCATCGACTTCCCAATCGCGCCGGCGCTGGCCAAGCAGAAGGTGAGGACGGCCACCCAGCTGCCCGCCTCGAGCGCCGGCGCTGCCTCGGGCCACCGGCGCTCACCAGCAGTGGAGGATTTAGTTCTTTGGGACAGGTCTTTTTGCAATGGCATGCGTAATGACGTGCGTCTGTTTGACCATGGTTCCTACTGTGTGAATCTCATACTTCTGTTCCATCCACGAGTTAAATCAATGTATAAGAAGATAGCGGCAAACAAGTTTG
Organism: Lepas anatifera; assembly: GCA_034440635.1. Lineage (NCBI taxonomy): Eukaryota > Metazoa > Arthropoda > Thecostraca > Lepadidae > Lepas > Lepas anatifera. The sequence goes on along the minus strand of JAOTON010001055.1, from coordinate 129,513 downwards.
TCTTCATCTAATAGGCAGCGAGACTCGTTCAGGCAAAATAACAGTTAAAATAATGGATAACGATGAAACCATCAAAGAAGGGCACCATTCAGACCTGAATGCTACCGCTCCCAAAAAATAGCTTGCAGTGTACACACGGTGAGAGAACTCCGTGGCAGATATAGCCGACACTAGGCCAAGTGTGTCCCTAGCGCTGTCTCCTCACCCTGACACGCTGGTCTGCCTATCAGCTTTTCGCACAGCTGGGCGTCAACAAGGACGACATCGACATGTACGAGATCAACGAAGCCTTCGCCGTCGTTATCCTGGCCAACATCAAGATGCTGGACCTGGACCCGGCCAAGGTCAACATGCACGGTGGCGCCATCAGCGTTGGACACCCCATCGGGTCAGTCCGGAGTCATGACATCTGGTGGAGGAGGCTCATGGGTGTGCGGGGTCATGTTGGAGCCGTGAAGGCTCATTTAGAGTTGGGAATTGGCGTGTCGGGGAAGTAAAGGGTCTAATCGGAGACGTGAGGTGGGGTTGCCGGGTCAGAGGGGGGTACAGACGGGTGTTTAGGAGTTGTCTGGTCATTGCTGGGTTTTAGGGCAGTGAGGAGTGGTATCTGGTTGGTCAAGCGGCGTTTGGGGTCCGTGCGCGATCATACTGGCCGGTAAGAAGCCTACAGAGTATATTAGGTTCAGGGGCAGCATTCTTCGTTCGTAGGATTTGATGCAGGATAACTGAAGTGCGCCAGCTCGGTATTCCAATCTTCCCTGCTAGTCATGCTCGGCGGACGAGGGTAGCCGCTGTGCTCTGAGATCAGAATGCAGACTTGATGCTAGCGATGCACCGCGTACGCCTGTCAGAGATCAGAATGGCAGACCCGTGCGGGCGCGCCCACTTTACGTCCTCGCAACATCCGAACACGGCACCAGCCTCGATGAGGGGCCGCTCCAACTCGATGGAGGGTTGTACCGTGCTAGCAAAGTGCCTTGTTACTGTGCAGCCGGTGAGGGTGCTTCGCTTGGATGTAAACGAGCCGTGGGTCAAGGCTGGTATACGGCAGTCCTTTGTGTGGCCGCCTCCTGCCCAGGAGACGCCAGGGCACAGCAGGGGAGTACTGCGCCACCACGGCAGAACCAACGCGGTGCCAGCTGCTGATCCGGTTTGTGAGTGAAAAGGCCCGAGCGACCTGTAACCCGCGCCCCACCGGGGTCCGGCGCCACCTTCGCCCCACCGGGGCCATCGATGGCCCTCCCCTAACTCCGAAAATATGAGGGTTAGCGCAAATCTGCAAAGTGCATTAGAAAGCTCGCGTGAATTTAGTAAGAAATTACCTAGCATGTTTAAGCGTTCAGGTCAATGGTTTGAGCTTCAGAGGTCAAGAAAGGTCACGATAGGCTATTTTCACTCAAATATGCAATGCTTAAGAAAACTGGGCATAACTCTTATGCCATTAGAGCTATTGAGATCTGGTAAAGTACATTTGATAGGAAATTACCAGTCCTTTTTCCGCTATGTGGAATGTAAAGACCTCCCGCCAGTGGTTTGACCTCCAGAGGTCACCTCATGACCTAATATGACCTGAGGTCACGAAAGGTCAGGAAGTGACCTTGCCGTATATCAAATGAAAGTCAGTGACGAGACACACACGATGTTTCAGCGCTCTAGCTTAATTAGGTCAAAGTTATTGTCAAAATACTGTTTTCAACCCCTGGTGACCTTGGATGACCTTGGAAAAGTCAAAGGGCAAATATGACCCCTGGAATCCGTGAAAGGGTGTCCAAAAACGCTTTTCTGAGGAGTCTGAGCATTTGCAATCATTTTTGTGACTTTTAGATCATAAGACAGTTTTTCCCCATGCTTTTCCAATGGGAGAGGTCGCCTCGTCACCTGACCTCAGGTCACGAAATCGAAAAATCCCGGATATACACGTTGTAGACCCTGGAGGGGTCATGGAGTGTAGCAAGTTTCAAATCGATCGACTAAGAAATGAGCTCCAAAGTTGAAGTGAGGTGACCTTGGTTGACCTCGCCTGGTGACCTGACCTTGGGTGACCCGGGGTAAAAATTTTCAGGGATGGTGGGAAAATTATGAGGTGAGAGATACAGCCCTCAACCGCGGTGCTGCATCTCGTCGTTTTTCTGTTATCTCGAAAAAGCCTAAGGGGGAACATCGATGGCCCCGGTGGGGCGAGAGTATTGACGGTGGTCTGAGCCACCTTCTTTTTGACCGGGGTGGGGGGAGGGAGCGGCGGGTGCCCCCCCCAAGATCTCGAGAACCACGCTAAGTAGTGAAAAACGGTAAACGGTGTTGGGTAGCCCATCCACTTCTCCATCGAAAATATTTCAACCATTTTTGTCTGGTCACATTTAAGGTCACGAGAGGTCAAAACATGCCGTCATAGGGATAACATGTAAATGAAGGTTTTCGGCCGTTACATCTGAACAAGTAAAGATAGAGCAAAACGACTTGAACTATATGAATCGTCGCAGCAAGCCGAATCGAATGATATATAATTTGACCTTGCTAGGTCAAATCAAGGATTTGACCTGACCTGAGGTCAGGTCAAGGTCAAATTACATAAAATGCATATCATTAGAACTGCAAAGACAAGGCGAGTCTAATGCAGCTAAAATAAACGCTCCATCACCATCCGTTACTGAGTTATTCATTAAAAACCATTTTCCCATGTATTTCCAATGGAGAGGTCATGGCTCGTACCTGACCTTGGGTCATCGATATCAAAAATACCGGAATATATTTTAGAGAACTCGGTGGCCCATTATGTGATGTGAGTTTCAATCCGATAAGTTCACCCTGTTCCGACTTATGCTATCTTATACTTTTTTAGGTCAGGTCACTTGACCTGTACTGGTGACCTGGCCTGAGATGACCTAACCTTAAAATTTTCACAGAAGTTGTAAAAATGATGGGAGAAAAGGTATGCCAAGTACGGCGGCATTACGCGCCGCCGTGTTTCTGCTGTCTCCGAAAAACCGGAGGGGGCGGGCACCCGCCCTCCCCGTCAATGTGCGTGTTAAAACCGCTCTGGTCTTCCTCCCGCGGCCCTCGCGTGGGGACTCTGTCAAGCGCTGCGACTTGGAGAGGCCAGAGCAGCCATTGCGCCGCATGGTGCGGTGTCTCCGTGCCGTAAGGGTGTCGACGGATGGAACCTTCTGCCTTTTGCGTAGTGTGAGAACTAACTGTGGTTTAGGTTAATCAACACAGTGGTATCGGGCCAGGGAAATGTTTTCTTTCTTGCCGACCCAGCAGCGCGGCGTATTGTATCAATTTATCAGATTCAGTAGGTTAGCTTAATGTCCCCGGTGTTTTTTTTTTGTCAACGCGCCGACCTAAATAATTGATAAACTTTCTGCAGCTGAAAACGAGGTCACTCCATCGCCGCAATAAATTATTGCTGGAAGTCTGTCACTGCTTGTGCCTTTATAGTCATGGTGCGATAGTAATGGTATGTTGCAAACGCCGTTTTTGGGTATCAAACAGAGGCACAATAGAGGGCCGTCGACGAGACCCATGCCTGTACAATTATTCTCAGCGCAGTTTTCAATAGAAGATAATGTGCACGGTTCACGGTTGCCAACAGGGCATTTTTCAAGGAAAAGTCAGTGGGGGGGCATTTCTTGCGCTGGCCATTATAGGGCCTATAGGGGATCAATACGCCATTTTGAGGGGGTTTAATAAAACTTAGACATGTTAGTGTTAAAAAATGTTTCTCAATTTGTGTTTAATTCCATGTCTAGAGATTATAGGTGCTGTCCAGCGCTGCCAGGTTTTTTTCGGCGGAAAAGGTGAAACTGAATTAGAAAAGGGCCAAAAAGGGGCAAAAGTTTATTTCCACTAAAATAGCCAAATAAACACCACAAAAGCCAGGTTTCAGGCTAAAACGACCCCTAGCGGTAGTCATAAACCCACAGAAAAAGCTACTTGTATCACTGTTTAAAGGGAATGTGGCACCTTCACAACGTGATTTTAACTGAGATAGCCAAGTTGTAAAGCAGGTCGGAAAACCCGGTACTCCATATTTCATTTGACTTGGAACTCGATATTTCCGTAGGAAAAAGCTTAAACCTACCTGACGCCAGCCCCCTCAGCCCCCGTCGCCGGCGGCCATTGTTGTGAGCTACTGGTGTGACGACATATGCTGACTTCACGATGAGCATCAGCCAATCAAAGCCCTTGAAGCGTTTCAAGTATGGTTGTGGTTGCCAGATCGTGACATCATCCACAGTCTGATATTTATTTCTTTTTCTAGAGCAGTATTTTTAAAAACCAAATATTGAGCTTATTGTACATTTTTCAGAGAAATCATGAGTGGTTTCATTATTTTTGGCTAAAAGTACGCCTAATTTCACTAAATTCCAGGATTCGACCAAGGTGCCACATTCCCTTTAACACGCGCATTGACGGGGGGCGGGTAACTGCCCCCAAGTTTTTTGGAGATATATTAAAAATGTAGGCGCGTAGCGCCGCCGTACTTGCCATAACTTTTACCTGATCATTTTTACAACTCTTTCCAAAATTTTAAGGTTAGGTCATGTCAGGTCAGGTTACCAGTATAGGTCAAGTGACCTGACCTCAAAAAAGTTGAAGATAGCACACGCCAGAACAGGGTGAACTTATTTGATTAAAACTCGTATCACTTAATGGGCCCACCGAGTTCCCTAAAATGCGTTCCGGTATTTTCTATATTGATGACCTAAGGTTAGGTACGAGCCATGACCTCTCCATTGGAAATACATGGAAAATAGTTAAACTGAATAACTTAGCTATCAATAAAGATAGAGCGTTTATTTTAATTGCATTAGATTTGCCTTGCCATTGCAGTTCTAGTGATAGGCATTTTACCTAAGTTGACCTTGACTTAACCTCAGGTCAGGTCAAATCCTTGATTAGAACTAGCTAAGTCCTATTATATATCATTCGATTCCACTTGCTGCGATAATTCATATAGTTTAAGCTGTTTTTCTCTATCTTTACTTGTTCAGATGTAATGGCCGAAAAACTTCATTTCCATGTTATCCCTATGACGGCATGTTTTGACCTCTAGTGACCTTAAGTTTGACCTGACAAAAGGTTTAGATATTTTCGATAGAGAAGTATATGGGCTACCCAACACCGTTTACCGTTTTTCCCTATCTAGCGTGGTTTTCGAGATCTTAGGGGGGCGGTTACACGCCCCCTCGTCGAAGTGAACGTGGCTCAGACCCCCGTAAATGCGCGTGTTAAAACTAATTGTTGGCAGTTTGATATTGACTTGACGCAGTATCTTTAGCACACTACCCATCTAATAGGAAGCCAGGGGTGCCCTTCCAACCCCGTGTGGACATCGAATGATTTTATCCGCATAACCCGAACATTTTTTTAGCATCATCAATCACCCCCACCTCCCACTTTTTGACTAACAATTTCCTGATATCAGTCAAAATGTGAGTAGGCCGGAAATTTGTATAACCAGCCGCTGCGAAAGGCAACGAGGAGCCCAAATTCGAACAGTTTCTGGTACTAACGTGAAAAGTTTTCTGTCAGCATCAGCTTGAAGTTTGGCTGGCCCCCTCACGTTTTTGTCGGTGGCGACCATTATTTATGCACCACAATAATAAATAAAAAGGCTAAGCACTTCATACCGCCACATCAGCAACCTGTCTTACGCACTTTGAATACACCGTGTCCCGTCTAATCCACGAACGAGCTCTAAGCGCTGACAACTGACTGCGTGTGAAATAAGAGCATCATGCAGTGTCACGGTACTGGCTGGGATGTGGGCTTCCGGTCGGATAGAACAGGATGTTTGATTGGTTGTAGGCCAGCGCTCCTCTCCAGCATTATGATTAGTTTATGCTGAGGCTGCTTTGCCAGGATTTCCCGTAACTACGCGCTTTGTTTCGTCTTCGCAGGATGGAGTAGACAGCCACGGGTGAAAATTTTTAACACAATTTTTGTGGATTGTCAATTCGGGACCAGAAATAGAACAAATTTATAATTATAGAGTGGTGTTTTGTCTTATTTTCGTTGGTGAGTCTGCCTTTAACCAATTTTAAGTCATGTCCTGTCTATTTTACTGGGGGCCAATTTCCGGGCACTTGAGGGCATTTCGGCCGACGGGGGGTAAATGGCCCCCAGTTAACGTGTTAAAAATGGCCTGGTTGCCAATATATATTTGAATGTCTTCTGTCATAAAGTTAATGTAGAACTGGGAGTTAAGGCGTCTGTTGAATATCACGGAAATGTTTCACCACGCTGTGCTTTTGACCGAAGGCGTGACAAATTGCTAGCTTGAGTGAAATATCGCCTTGTATGGTGGGGTGCCAATTGAGTAGGTCATTGGTACGTTCCGTTTGATTCGTGCTATGACTGCACAGTGATGCAGGAGGCCTGAAAAACGGGACGAAATTCATAGTTCAATAACTAATAATGAAAGAGCAATGATTTTGGGTTGAAATTGAAACTCTTCATCAGGCGGCTCAAACAAGCACTCCGAATTTCCGTTTTCCTCTTAACCCTCCCTTTACCAGGCGGTCGATTCTACCCCTCTTTATTTTTCGCGATGGGCGAAAAACGGTTCGGTTTAGTGCAATCCCGCGTGGCAAGTGTGAACCGAAATCAATTTGATCTATCTTGACAATTTCAATCCAAGTTCAGGTCAGGTCACCGAATTATGATGTCATTTGTAAACCGATGTAAGGCAATGTTGGTTCTCAAAATAAGGTTGATAAAAGCGGGAAGTAACTCGGCTTCTAGAAGAGTTAGATCAAGTTTCTATACATCATTAGAAAGCTCTTGTAAAGGAAAATCTAGAGCGTGATCAAGTTTCTATACATCATTAGAAAGCTCTTGTAAAGGAAAATCTAGAGCGTGACATCCATTTTGAGGTCAGGTCCATGACGAAGACACCAGAGCACCCCTTGGCACCCATTGGGTGCGCTTCTTTATGCAGAGGCTATCGATGTGTTTTAACGGTTCTGACAGAGACTGTAGCTTCATGAAATGATGACATAGTCGTAAAAACTGGCTATGCGACAAGCTTAATAAAGGTAGTAGTAAGGGAAACAATTCATATGATTTATAATTTGATGTAATAATTCGATTTCTCCAGTTGTTAGCCGGCAAACATTGAAAGTGAAAAATGGGAAAATTGCATTTTCACCTCGTATTATTTATTAGCATTGGGAACACATTTGGGGAAGCGTCAGGTTAAAAACATCAGAAGATAACCACTGTTAAACTTCAACAGCCGGCAAACGCAACAAAATTCGCGGCAAGCGACTTTCTTCGAAAACCAAGAAAGGGAGTATGTACATACATACTGTGCTTTAATCGTCTCGTATATATTAATAATAAAGCAAGTTCGATACACACTCGTTCAATCATACACAAGAATTCAACTCTCTTTCACTCCCACAATTCTTCACGCAATTTATAATTCTCGAGACTCTAACATTTTGCGCGTGGTTTTGTTCGTACGCACTCCTGCCACACTTCCCCGAGACTTTCAAGTCACAGAACCTCTCATAAACCCCCCGTAAACTAGCTAGTTGTCGGCGCCTGACTGGCCTGCGGCGCTCCTGCGGGGGCGCAGTACTCAGCTTCCACTTGCGATATGGTGCCCTTCACGCGCACCTCGTATCGATGCACGCCGTTAGCTGGTGCAGACTTGGGTGAATTCCCATCACGTGGCGTAAGGTTGTAGCGGTAGACGGCCTCGGGGACTGAACAGTTCATTCTGGCGGCGATCTCTTTTACGCTGCAATGACAGCGTTCTTGGATGCCGTTTCCAGACGCCACATACGCGCACCGAAAACGTGTTTGCACCTGCCAACACGTCAGAAAGGCAGTGAAGGCCGCGCTCCGAAAGGCGGTGTCGTTGTCGGTCAATATTTCAGAAGGGGCTCCCCTTTCTTGGAAAACAGCCTCCAAAACTGTGATGACAGCCGCACTCGTACGGAGGCTCAGCGGGCCCCAGACAGCAAAGCGGCTGGGACCACAGTCGATGAGTGTCAGGTACATTCTGCCTCTGTAGTATGTCACGTCCATCACGATGCGTTGCCATGTTCCGCTCACGCCCAGACTGCCTGTCGGTCACTTCACCGGGGTGGGGTCGATTGACTGGCATTCGGCGCATTCTCTTACAATCGTTCGAACATCCTTCTTTGTCAGTGTGGGGATCACCCTTCTACCGAAGTAAAGTGTGCGATTACCGCCAGGATGCCCACACGATTTGTGGATCTCAGATATTTGCTGTTGCGTATCCGTGCAAGCAGCCAGTCCACACTGCTGCTGTGATATCTCTGGTCCTGACGCAGCGGTCTTCAGCCACCTGCTCGGGACCCTCGTGAGCGCATCGGCTCTGTTGTCGGCTAGTGCGACCAGTTGGACGGAAAGCTCGAGACCGTACTCCTTGACGAGTGAGGTGACTAGGTCCACCCGGCGCCGAATCAGCATTTCACCCGCCGCTTTTTACTTAAGACGGCTTCGACCGGACAGACCGTCCGGTATCCATCGGTGCACCGAGGAAGAATCCGTAGAGTTCAATTTCCTTCATCTTCTATGCCAGGCCCAGATTAAGGCCTTTAATGACGGCGTCCAGCTCGGCCATATTGATATGGCCTGCTTCATCCTTCCGCAGCCATGAGGCGTCCTCCACGACTGTTCCGTTTACTTGCAGCACGACTCCAAAGGCCAGGGAGCTTGCGTCGACCCATAATTTGACCTTTTCGCCGTTGACGTTCCAGCGACCACGAGCTGGATCGTGGCGCCGCACTTCAGCCGTGACCTCTTCTAAGAAGGAGCCCACCTCGCTGCCTCGGATGGGGTCGTCCCAGCCATCAGTGACGGCGTTTGCTCTTCTTTTTATGAAGGCGACGGCAACGCGCAACCAGCCACAGACTGGGAAGCGACTTACTAACTTCCCACAGAGAGAGAACACTTTACGTCGGGTAAGCAGCTCTGGCACGTCCTCGATAGCATTGTCACGCTTCCACTGCAGGTGTCCCTGCTCCCCCAGACTTTCAGGCCCAGGAGACGAGCCCCATCGCGGACTTTTTCAGGCTCTTTCGAGATCAGTCCGTAGTGCTTCATATGTTCCCGCACGTGCGCTGCTGACACGATGTCTTCGTTGACCAGTGCCGAGGTCATCTCGCTGAAGTTGAGCGTGTGGTTGTGCTTGGCGTCGAAGGTGGAGGACGTCATCAACGAAACTTGAAGCCCCCTGATGCACACGAGCATCCTTCGAGAGCACCGTGTTCACCACTGACTTCATCACCATTGGAGCCACGTCCAATCCCAGCCCGAGCCTGGTGAGGCAATAGCGTCTTCCTTTGAAGAGCACGGTTTGGTAGCTCCAAAGAGATGGGTGAACGCGGTTCTGCAAATACGCACTTTTAAGGTCAACTGCAGAGACATTCTCGCCCTGCTTGCGCCACTCACGCAATCTGTCCGAACAGACATCCGCATCTGCGGTATGAGTATCTATAAACTCGTTGAGTTCACGGAAGTCGAGGACGGGTCGCACTCTGGCCTTGTTGTGCTGCGTCACAGTCATGAGAGGGATCAGACCCTTCGGCTTGCCGAATCTTTCCTGGTCGTAGGGTACCAGCCATCCCTCTACCACCCATTTCTCCAGCTCAGCCTCGTATTCGGCCCGAACGACCTCCGTCATCGAATACTCGGGCACCCGATTTTTTTAGAGTTGCAGGCTCAGTGCCCCCAGACTATTTCCATTGCACTGTCCAGAATCCATCGACAGGCTGGAATTCCGCACAGAAGTCTTTTTCCTCGATGCTGACGCGTTCTGCAGCACTGGCACTTGCGAATCTCTGGGGCACACCAAAGGTGACTGTTGGAGATATTAAACTGTTGGAGATATTGACACCTCCAAGCGCAGAAATTTCATTCATGCCCAGAATCACCTCAAATCCGAGCGGCTTAGTTTCCGTCATAATAACTTCCACCTGGATTCCTTCTTTTCCCGGCAAGGTCAGTGTGACAGCGCCTCCTCCCCCCCCCGCGCAGCACAAATCTTTCCCGTTGACGGCCTGCACAAACACATCTTTTTAGTCCATGCCTGACAGCATGACACGTGAACCAGGCTGCGTGAGCATCCGGTGTCCGCTAAAGCGGTCCGACGCCAGCCGTCCACATCCAGCTTCACAACTGGCAGCGCCTCGTTCACGGGCAGTCGGGAGAAGAGGCTGGCGCCGACTCCTCTCCTCTGCCGTTTCCCAGACGTGGTTTGGCGGCAAGACCACTGGCGCCTACCTTCAGCGACCGTTCCACCTTTCCTTGGCGACTACTGCCGTCGTTCCTCAGGCAGTTCCGAGCAAAATGGTTAGGACCATTGCACCGGTAGCAGAACGGCGTGTCCCTGCGCCTTGCTTGTCTGCTGACTGCCATGTCACCGGCGCAGTCGGAGATGACTGGAATACCTTCGCATCTCGGTGCCTTTCGCTTAAAAGTTTGCCCAGTCCTCTGCCCCATCGCTGCCACGGCCGACCCGTCATCTGCCATGACGGACCGGGCGCGGACTAACATCTGGCCAAGGTCCATGGCCTCCATCCGACTACGGGCATGGAGCACTTGCCGCACCGACTCCGGGAGACCAGCAACAAAGACGCAGGCCAGAGCTTTGTCCGACACTCCGCCAAACAATGTGGAGAGGCGCCGGAGATCCGCCAAGTATACATCGACGGATTCCCTCGTCGTTAGGGTGCGACCCACGAATCGTTCGTACGCAACGAAAGCGTCTGGAGCGAAAGCAGCTATCAGTGCTTGCCGAATCGAAAGCGCTTGATTCATCTGTTCATCAGCAAGCTGTTGGAAGACAGTGAACGCACCCCCTGTCAGGCGAAGAGGCATCACCTCTTCCTGTCAGTTGATACCACGCATCCTGCAGACGAGGTCCACCTGGTCGAGCCATTCTGTGACAAGAATTGCCGTCATACTCGGGGATTAGTCGCAAGTCGGATTCGGCTACTTTCTTTCGTGGCGCCATGTTAATGCCGAAATAGGTTGTGCTTTAATCGTCTCGTATATATTAATAATAAAACAAGTCCGATACACACTCGTTCAATCATACACAAGAATTCAACTCTCACTCGCACAATTCCTCACGCAATGTATAATTCTCGAGACAATCATTTTGCGCGTGGTTTTGTTCGTACGCACTCCTGCCACCCATACACGACAGTCAGTTTTAACAGGGGGCATAGGCCACAGATTAACTAGTTCCATTTCTGGGTAGTGTCGACTTCGACAGCAGTGAATGGCGATACCCGACACTGAAACAAAGCAAACATTCGTTCATCGAGGAACTCTCTTGGGAGTTGTAGACTATAAATTGACATGGAATTCAAATGAAATATAACTGGTCTTTACTATGATAAGCACTTTACAAGGTAACCAGCTGGCAAACCAAGAATATCATAATATTTGTAATCATATATATATATATATATATATAACAAAAGCTGTTGTTGCTTTGGTTCGAAGCTAGTAGCACAACACCAACATTTTTAATAATACCTAAGCGAAAAGTTGGGATTCATGGTCTGCATCCACGGATAATTATATAGCCCCAGTCGCCTGCCTTTTGCAGGACTCGTAATATATGATTTTATGTGTATTTTTACAACGGAAAGAGTGCTCAAATCGTTTTTTGTAAAGAACAAAATCGGTTTAGAATAACATTTTACATAGGAAAAAGTGGGCCGAAGTTAAAATCTGAATTTTCTTATTCACGCCCTGATCTCGCTGTGCCCTAATAATTACTGAACAACATGTTTTCGTTGTCTCAATTTAACCTCCTGTTTCTCAACTTTATTGCCTCATTCAATTACAGGCCGTCAATCAATAACGTTACGCATATTTTGTGATTGTTTACCCCCTTCCTCCCCCATTTCAATTTGCCATTTGATTGGAGAAAGGAAATGATACGCGTCGAATGGTGGATGCCGCGCGCGTCATTGCCACAATCGCCCGCCGACTACGGGTAGAACATGCACTCACTAAAACTGTCTGTTATGTCTCAACTACATCCCTGTATTGACCGTCCACTTGAGCCGCTCAAACCAGACTGACCCGAGAGGTCAGGACAAACATCCCGGGTAAAACCCACAGCACGGGGCAGTGGGACCACCACTCAACAATCAATCACAGCAGGCCATTCGCCAATCCCTACCAATCAGAGAATCACCCGGTCAGACTACCTGATACACCACACTGTCATAACTTGTTCGGCCGTCGGTTGCCGACCTACGGATTCTGCCAATGTAAAGAAGACACTTTCCAGAATATATGGTATTATTTTCTAGCTGATTCTGGCTGTGCCTTTTTTGCCAGTCTAAGGAAATATGATGTATATTATAAGTTTTAGTTCCGAAACATATGCTTATTAAAACAGACTCACTGCATTCTCCGGAGCAGCTAGAATCGTATTTTTGTAACCAGGTCACAATCATTCCAAGCTTTACGGTAGTATACGTTTGTTATGGATGGTGAGGTGTGAGCACCTGTTATTAACGTTTTAGATCACGCTATTATTTCTGGTCAGATACACCTGTATTTAGCGAGGCAGAGAAGTTTCAACTCCTGTAAAGCCAATGTGGTATGCTAGAGGAAAAAAATGATGATGGTTTTCCGGGTTCCAAACAATTCTCAAACGCAACGCATACATTTGATATAAATTCTAGAAAGTCATTTTTGGCATTTTCCTCCAGTTTTTTAGGCCCGCTGCATCACTGTGGACTGTAGCGTTTAGTGTGATGAATGTAATATGCGACACGGCACGGGTTTCTGGAATATTTTTACGTACATCTCAGATATTTTCTTGCGCGGTTTCTCGAATTTTGACTGTATTTAAAGCGCTTGGCTGACGTTTTTATATGTGTCGCTTTATCGTTGGGCTTCCACTCGCTGTTGCCATATTCGGCGCTGGAAAAAAAGTTCCGAAACAGAATCTATAATTTATCTCATCACTTGGGAGCATCACGTGAGCTGACAGCTATCCTATTTCTATTGCTATCATGGGGTCAATGCACGTCCATCCTACACCCTCTTGCTGGTACACATCGTGAGCATAGTTATGTCTTGAAAATATACGCTACTTTCGTTGGTGTATGACTCGCAGTCACAATTGACCTTTGTATCGTTCGGTATTTGGAAAATGCATGTAAATCTCCGGAACGCGAGACTGACAGGCGTTCATACCGCATATCCTGTTGTTTCACGCACCCTGTGGATATGACCGCCTTGGAAAGGCCTGAGCTCCTGTTCATTCCCGCCTGGGACGAGATGAGAACAATGTTTGTGCTCATGATGATACTTGCGGACTACGTTGAGCGTGTATTGGGTACATTTTTTATCACATAATTTTAAATTCGAAACGTTTTTTTAGGAAAAATGTTTTTATGATACCGGAGAGACTGTCTGCTTGTCACGGAGCCAGGAAGCCCGGCCTTTTTCTTCATAGCTTTCTTCGGATTTTTTTTTGTGAAAATATGACGGCTCCCAGAGTGATCAATGAATTTTGGGCACTTCCCGCCGTGGTCTGCAGCAAGCGTTAAGCTCGTAACTGGCCGGGCTTTGGGCGGCAGTTGGGGCGGATGGGGAGGGGGTGTCGGTGTTGTGCATGTGCGTAAACAGGAGCAGACGCACACGGCGAGTGAAGCCGTTATTTCATACGGTGGAAAAAGTGTGACGTGTTTAGTTTAGTTTATTGATTCACATACAAAATAAAGACAGAGCATTATGGCATATAGGATTGGCGCAAAAGTCGTTGTACGACTTAAGTCGAGTCGCCTCTCCCAGCACGTTCCCGTGGGTAGCAACGCCCAGTGTAACCACTACCGTGTTGCCGCGGAAACGGAGAACTGCATATGTCGCATGTAATTTGTATGTGACATGATGGTGTCTTGCTTCGCACGGCGCTGCAGCGTCTGCTGCGGAGTCGCCGTGTCTCTTGCCAGTGCCAGGTAATCTAGAAAGTGCTTCTGCCGGTCCTATTAAAGGGAATGTGGCAAAGACAACGATTTTATTTTATTTTATCATTAAAGACAACGTGATTTTAACTGAGATAGCCAAGTTGTAAAGCAGGTCGGAAAACCCGGTACTCCATATTTCATTCGTCTTGGAACTCGATATTTCCGTAGAAAAAAGCTAAAACCTACCTGACACCAGCCCCCCTCAACCCCCGTCGCCGGCGGTCATTGTTGTGAGCTACTGGTGTGACGACATATGCTGACGTCACGATGAGCATCAGCCAATCGAAGCCCTTGAAGCGTTTCAAGTATGGTAGTGGTTGCCAGATCGTGACATTATCCACAGTCTGATATTTATTTCTTTTTCTAGAGGAGTATTTTTAAAAACCAAATATTGAGCTTATTGTACATTTTTCAGAGAAATCATGAGTGGTTTCATTATTTTTTACTAAAAGTACGCCTAATTACACTAAATTCCAGGATTCGGCCAATGTGCCACATTCCCTTTAACAATGTGTCTATAATTTTATCCATGCTGTACTGGTCCATGGAGTCCTGTGGGTGAAAATATTCATGGAAAATCGTGGGTACAACCGCAGTGGCGTGTGGTGAGCTCGACCACCTTACGGCCGCAGGTCTGCTAGTGGCAATGCTGTCCGTCAGACGATGTGCGCCGATATTCGGTGTGTTTGCGGTCTGTAGCCGTAGCACCATGCACTGCCGGTAATCTTCAGGCGATTCCATCACCGCGCATACTAAGCTGCACATTTTTAAACCGAACTGCACCGATATCGAAGGGAGCAGATACTGAAGGGAGCAGGGCACTTTTATGGAGTTTCAACTCTAGATATCAGCGTGGTGGACCGCACCAAAAACCTATGGTTTTGTGTTTCGTTTCTGCAAAAATTTGCGAGAAATAAGCGTTGTTTGAGCTCAAATAAGCCCGCCCGCCGCATGTTATTTATAGAAAATCACCTATTGCAGAGAAATACGCGTTTCCTGAACGGAAGCCGACCCTTCCGCTCACTTATCCTATTGCGTTGAGGTTGGCCGCAGAGAGGAGCGGGTGGGTAAGATTTAACAGAAATCATTCTGGAGGGAGGGGGATGTCCGGCTGCCGTATGGAACTTCTTTCTCCGTTCCAATCCCGTTGAGAGGGAGCGTCATTCCCTTTCATAGTGAGTTCTTAACTCTGGCCCAGTTTTGTTGATGTGATCTGCTGGGCAGTGAGACGAGAATGATTTGTTGAAGCTCTGTGTTCTTCAAGTGTTGATTGGTTCCGCTGAGGATCGCGGACTGCAGGCCTGCCTCCTCTCGTGTGCCGAGAACTCGTCAGGCTCGCAGGTCTGCTGGACGTCAGTTAGGACCGGAGGCGGAAGCTGGAGGTACCCTGGGGAGGCTTACACGCTCAGTAATCTGCAGCAAACATAAACAACATCGCCTTTATTGCAGAAATGATGGGGTGTCGCGCAAGATTGTGCTGTTCGATGTGTGCATAATCTGCGAGCAGTGGGCGCTAGCCTGGTTGATAGCCGTGGACCATTGTTGGTCGTTAACAGATCTGGTATGGCCGCTTTAGCACCTAAAGATTGACATGGCCTAAAGCCGAAATAAATAACCCTCGAAGTGTGTCAGCTTAATGGAACTGCTCCGCCAGCTGTGAAAATTGGGACTCATTTATATTTGAAGAGTATGTCAGGCTTCTAAAACGAGTTACGACCTGGTACGTTTATTAATTCACGACTGGTTAATGCAAAAGAAAGACAGGCAGAGCGAACAAAGACATGTTTCCCCGAAGGCCTCATAAAGAGCAGATACTGGCAGGCCATTTTTAACATGTTAACTGGGGGCCATTTGCCCCCCCAGTCGGCCGAAATGCCCCCCCCCAGTGCCCGGAAATTGGCTCCCCAGTGAAATAGACAGATGGCCTAAAATCGAACAAACTCAACCTGACGAAAATGAGACAGAACACCACCTGACAGTAACAATTTCGTTCTATTGCTCATCCCAAATTGGCAATGCACATGTATTGTGTTAAAACTTTCCACCAGTGACTGTCTACTCCATCGTGCAAAAACGAAACAAAGCGCGTAGTTACGGGAAATCCCGGCAAAGCAGCCTCAGCACCAACTAATCACAACGCTGGAGATAGCCTACAACCAATCAAACATCGTGTTCCAACCGACGGGAAGCCCAGCTAGTACCGGGGGATTGCACGATGCTCTCATTTCACACGCGGTCAGTTGTCAGCGCTCAGAGCTCGTTCGTGGATTAGGTGGAACCCGATGTAGTCACAGCGCGTCAGAGTGGTTGCTGGGGTGATGTTGCGAAGTGCTTAGCCTATTTATTTATTTTTGTGGTGGTAGCATAGGTAAAAGTTATAGTGAGATCGCTGTATGTTTTTTCGGTAAGTTGATAAGTTGGTAGTTGCCTTTCTCATCGATTCCTTGATGTTGTAAATTGGGAAAGATTATGTATTCGGCCAGCCCTTCGTCAGAATCGTTAAGCTGACTCCCGAGAAACTCCTCTAAAAGGGAAAGAGTTGGAGACGCCATATGACCCTGACAGTTGGTGCGTCGATAAGCCCCAAAAATTAGTAACTGATTTTTGCACTACATTTCCTAGATGATTTGGATAGCAACAGCCACACATCATAGTAGGTATGTACATAAAACTCGATTTAGACTATAAGCCTCATGTATTCGATACTTCAGGAACTTGCTTACCTTGCTATACTCTTAAAGAAAAATAAGAAAATAGTTTATTCATTTAGAATACATTGCGGCAGAATCAGGGCTGCTAAGTTGGCCATTTTATGGCTAAATATTTCGAATTTGGGCTTATTGTCTTGTTTGGCCGCGCGATTTTTTTGCGGTTGGCCGTCTCTTCGAATCTGACCTTCTTCGGCTCTTTTTCTAGCAGCTAGCACTTAAGCTCTTTTTGGTTTGTCTCTTGTATAATTATGGCTTCTTTGGTCTTTTCAGGGCTTGAATAAGATATTCTGACACCATTAAAGGAACAGAGCATCAGAAAAAAACTGCTATATCAGTGGGAGGGCGGGACAGAACTCTGAAAAAAACACGATCCAAAAAAATGACAACCACTGAAAACCGGGCGCGAAGGATGCAATACTTTAGGCGCCCTTTGGGTGGAAAGTCGATGGCAAAGTACGCCCTATGAGGCTCCACCCTCCCCCTCCCGCTAACCATTACCCTAGATCCACCACTGTTGAAGAGCAAAAATTCACAGTTGGAAAACCAGGAAATATATCAACTATTAGCGGGGATTGGTGCGGCCAAGATAATTGATGGTGCTAACAAATTTTCTGCTTATGTGGATAAAATCATTTGGTAGCTACGCGGGATTGGAGGAGCACTCCTAGCTTCCTTTTGACCCGCGCCCCACTAAGGGTATGGCGCCACCTTCGCCCCACCGAGGGCATCGATGAGCCCCTTTCTAACTCCGAACATATGGGTGTTTGCGCAAATCTGCAAAGTGCATTAGAAAGGTCGTGTGACTTCATTATGATTTTACTTACATGTTTAGGCGCTCAGGTGAATGGTTTGACCTCCAGGCGTCAAGTTTGGTCACGATAGGTTATTTCTACTAAAATGCTTTAAAAAAACTGGGCATGGCTCTCATGCCATTGAAGCTTTTGACATTTACTATAGCACGCTTGATAGGAAAATGCCAGAGCTTTGTCTGCTATGTGAAACATAATGACATCCCGCCAATGGTTTGACCTCCAGAGAGCACCTCCTAACCTAACATGATCTGAGGTCACGAAAGGTCAGAAAGTGACATTGCCGTATATCAAATGGAAGCCATTGATGAGACATACACGATGACGTTTAATTTAGCGCTCTAGCTTGATGAGGTTAAAAGTGTATCAAAATGCTGTTTTTGATCCCTGGTGACCTGGGATGACCACAGATTAGTCAAAGGGAAAATATCTCCCCTGGAATCCGTGAAAGGGTGGCCAAGAAGGTTTTCTGAGCAATTGGAGCATTTGCAATGATTTTTGTGACTTTCAGATCATAAGAGCGCTTTTTCCATGCTTTTTGTATGGGAGAGGTCACCTTGTGACCTGACCTCAAGTCACCAAATAATATATTTCCGGATAAACATTTTTCAAACCCCGGAAGGATCAAGTGTATCATTTTTTTCAAATCAGTGGCTCTAGTAAAAAACTATACAAAAATAAAAAATGATCAGATTAGAAATGTAGCTAATGTAGAGCTCAGAAATTGAAGTGAGGTTACCTTGGTTGACCTTGCCTGGTGACCTGACCTATTGTGGCCCGGGGTAAAAATTGTTAGCGACGGTGGGAAAATGATGGATTGAGAAGTAGACCCCTCAACCACGGTGCTACACCTCGTCGTATTTCTGTAATTCTGAAAAAAATCCTAAGGGGGGCCATCGTTGTTCCCCCGGTGGGACGAAGGTTAGATAGGTAGTGCGTTAAAAAATATTGCGTCAAATCAAGATCAAACTGTCAAAAATTAGTTTTAAACTGCGATATAAGTTGTTTTTTGTGAGTATATGATTAGTTTGAAGGGTCGTTGTAGTCTCAAATCGGACTTCTGTGGTAATTTATTTGGCTGTTTTAGTAAAAATACAATTTGGACCCTTTTTGCCCTGCTTCTAACTGGGTTTGGTCCTTTTCTGCTGAAAAAAAAACTTGGCAGCCCTGGGCAGCATTGAAAGGCACAAAAATTTGGAACATTTTGTTAACACTAGCGCTTCTAGGTCTTATTAACGCCCCCCTCAAATGGGGTGTTGATGCGCTGAAGACACATAATTGCCAGCACAAGAAATGCCCCCCCCCACTGACATTTCCTTAAAAAATGCCCTGGATACTGGCCAAGGTTCCATGGCCAAAATGTGCTTCTGATCGGACCACCGGTCAGGATACACATTGGAGCCACCGACTCCACCAAGTGGTTTTCCCAGCGCTATAGCGCGTCCCGTGCTAAAGTGCGGGGGAACTAAAACTGGATGGACTCCCTGACTCCACGGTGTATCTTGATCGGCGGTCTGATCCGGAGCACATTTTTGCCTTGGAAACTAAGCTTGTGGCGGTTGGTCTGGATGGGGAAGGGGCATGGACGGAGTCGGCCGTTGGTTAGCCCCTCCTGCGGACCGGACGGACACCATGTCCCTGGAGGGAGGAGACTATATTTCATCTTATCTTCAATCCGCTTGGTACCCATTGTCTGCCGTGTAAAATCGCCATGGACAGTCTGTGGGCCGTTCACAGTCGCTGCACGCGCACGTTGTCCTTGATTCTAGTTGTAGACTATGTGCGCTTAACAGTGGGGACGGGTCGGGATTCCGCCGTTTTCACATAGTGTGGACACGGCCGTTAGGTGGCGGCTAATTAATACGACTGGGCCTGCCAGTCTGCTGCGACTTCGGAAAGTGTGGGCTTGTGAGGGACGTTCGTAATGAGAGAGGAATATGGAGCGGCGTTGTTACATTGGATTGACTGATGAGACGCGTATATGAAGTGGCGAGGGTAGAAGGCAGAGAGTAGACTTCTGGAAATTATTGGGGGTGGGGCAAATTTTGAGCAATGCCAGAAAACAGCATATTAATATGGGTGGTATGCTATGAACTGGTTTAGCGCTTACAAAGGCCTGCTGAACAGCAAATAGCCAGTTTGAAATTCATACAATGCAAAAAAACAACACTAAGGATATTTAGACACTTCTTTTGCGTTTCATTGTAGAGGGTGTCCTCCAGCTCGTTTCTCTATACTACTATGATTTCATCATATCTCTCAGTCGTCGATGGGCGTTCGTGCCAACACTTGTAGTGACTGAAGTGTCTCCCTCCCACCGCCCGGCCCTGCGTCAATATTTTGATCGCTGGAGGACTTGCCTCCCCCACATGTTAGGTGGTGACTGACGTGCCTCCGCTTCCTCCACATGTTCAGTGCCTCCTCAAACTGTTCAGTGGTGGTTAGCGTGCCTTCCCCTGCCACCTGCTCAGTGGTGGCGGATGTGCCTTCCCCTACCCACCTGCTAAGTGGTGACTGACGTGCCTTCCCTGCCCAGTTGTGCAGTGGTGGCTGAGCACTGGAGGTGTCTGACGTGCCTCCCGCTGTCGTCAGAATGTCGGGCGCGCGCATCACCACCCACCTGGCTCACTCGCTGAAGCCCGGTCAGAAGGGCGTGGCCTCCATCTGCAACGGCGGCGGTGGCGGCTCGGCCATCCTGCTGGAGGGCTTGTAAGTGGCCTGTGGCCGCAGACTGGAGGCCGCGCGGCGGGCTGAGCGTCCGACACGGGGCAGTAGGTCGGTGTGATGGGGACGGAACTGGTTTTGGACGGCGCGAGCAGCTGTGTGCCACTCTGAACTGAAACTGATTATTTGTAGTGGACTAATGGCAGGTCTGGATGAATTTAAGGAGGGGTACGTAGTTCCAAGTAAGGAAAGGTGGACTTATCCTGTGGTCGTGAATCTGCATACTTTTATATGACGTCAGTGGTTGTGACATATTGCGAGTGTGGTAGTCTGTTTGTAACTTGTCTGGGTGCTTGTAACTTGTCTGGGTGCGCCCTTTGCACTGCCTCGTGATGTATGCTGATTAGCTATGTTTTTAATGGGCGTCAGGTGATTATGGATACCGTAGAGACGTGAAATAATGTGCAGCAAGGGGCTGATTTTCAGCATTAGTTAATACAATAAGGAAAATGGAGCAGTTTCTGCCACCCTGTGTGTGCTGTGTTGCTGGCTCATAGTCAAAATAGAGGTGAATCATAAATGTATGATGAGATGGTCCAACCCAGTGCGGGTTCGTCGCTGTGCAGACCTGTTGGTGCAATACTATGAATCAGGTGTCCGTGCCGGGGACAGGTCACTGGTGGTGGGCCTCCGATGTTCTCAGTCCCAGCGTCAGGCTGGATCGTTAACACCGTAGCCGCCCCAGAGCCGCACGGCCAGAGGGCACTGGGGAACCCCGCCCGTGCTGTACTCGCCTCCGCTCTGTCGTGTATGGTGTGAGACAATATAACGTGCAGACTCAGGTATTGACTTAGTCCTGCTCCTACCGCTCCTCTATGGTTTGCCTCTCCTTCTGCACTAGCGCGCCTTTGATCAGCCTGGCGTCAAACTCGAGAAGACCTACTACTGAGACTTAAAAAACATTGACTTAAAATGGTGCACCGCTCTGAAAAGTGAATTTATTTTAGGACCGAAGTACACGTATCCTGAGGGTGTGTACTGGTTACGAACGGTTTCCGGAATTTAACTAAGCACTAGGCCTATGTTGGTATGAAATCACGCCGCATCGGCTGGACTCGCCCGTGCCTTAACTCTATACTGTCTGGTGTAGGCCTCCTCCCTCCGCTGCGATCGGCTGGACTCGCCCGTGCCTTAACTCTATACTGTCTGGTGTAGGCCTCCTCCCTCCGCTGCGATCGGCTGGACTCGCCCGTGCCTTAACTCTATACTGTCTGGTGTAGGCCTCCTCCCTCCGCTGCGATCGGCTGGACTCGCCCGTGCCTTAACTCTATACTGTCTGGTGTAGGCCTCTTCCCTCCGCTGCGAGTGGGGGTAGACGGTCCGCAAAGGAATGCCCGCGTGTCGCAATCACACCGCCCCAGCATCAATGGAAACGGATTATGGGCCGCCCGGGTTCGCACTCAACGTGCAGTGACCACGAAGTAGCCTTCGC
Organism: Lepas anatifera; assembly: GCA_034440635.1. Taxonomy (NCBI): domain Eukaryota; kingdom Metazoa; phylum Arthropoda; class Thecostraca; family Lepadidae; genus Lepas; species Lepas anatifera. The sequence continues at coordinate 107,855 of JAOTON010001055.1, read as the reverse complement.
GTACGAGGAATCAGGGCTGCGCTGCACTGATGGTCACTGAATGGTTGTCACTCAGCGCCATCAAAATCCCACAGTGCACTGATGGTCACTGAATGGGTGTCACTCACCGCCATCAAAATCCCATAGTGCACGGATGGTCACTGAATGGGTGTCATTCACCGCCATCAAAATCCCACAGTGCACTGATGGTCACTGAATGGTTGTCACTCACCGCCATCAAAATCCCACAGTGCACTGATGGTCACTGAATGGGTGTCACTCACCGCCATCAAAATCCCATAGTGCACTGATGGTCACTGAATGGGTGTCATTCACCGCCATCAAAATCCCACAGTGCACTGATGGTCACTGAATGGTTGTCACTCACCGCCATCAAAATCCCACAGTGCACTGATGGTCACTGAATGGGTGTCACTCACCGCCTTCAAAATCCAACAGTGCACTGATGGGCACTGAATGTCCACCAGTGTCACTCAGCGCCATCAAAATCCAGCAGTAGACCTGATGTTGGGGCTGGATTATGCTCCGTCCCTGTGGGCACATATAGCCTCAGCAGCTGACGTGCCCGAAAACCCCAATCATCATCACGCTACGTCCCTCAAGTGACATGAAACCCCCCGGGGAGTCAGAAAAGCGATAGCTTTATGCATGACGTGTCCCTCTACATGTATCATAACTCAGTCACTGCGTCGATCTGATACTGTTGTGTCCGCCCCAGCAAACCCTGCACTCCTACTACTTGTAACAGAGTGGGCAGCGAAATCGAGTTGAATTTTTGACGACCACAATTCCCTACTCGTTATCATAGCTAAAACTAGCTGGTAATGGAATAGAACCGATAGCGGCCGAGAAAACAGGCTTTGGGGCGTAGTGCTAGAATCCAATCCTGGTGGTGAGAAAGCCGTCCATGTGGTGCCCCCCTCCTCACCCCGACAGCGCCACCCAGAAAAAGCTCCAGAATTGCATTCAGAATTATTGCGCTTCAAACGAATCAACCTAGCCGAATACGGCGCGATAATAGGTTCCAGGAAATCATCGGCAGCAAGCAGGCCGGGGGGGGCGAATAGTGCCTTATGGAAATCTCCTTGGCAACGCTCTCTTGCATAGGTATCTTTTGAGAAATGTGTGTCGTTCTGAATCTTTTTGCATGTTGGTTTAACCCTTGCCCCGGTGGCGGGTACTAGCCACCTTCGCCCTGGTGGGGGACTAAAAAAGACCCCCCACGATCTCAAAAACTAAGAGAGCTAGAAAAAAGCGCGAAACGGCAATCGAAAGCTCTTCGAAAATGACATCGAAAATACTTCGGTCATTTTTCTTGTCAGGTCAATATCACGGTCACCAGAGGTCAAAATAGGTCAAAATCGCTAATATGAGGTGTACTAAGAAAACCTCATATATCTCAGAAACTATGATAGCTAGAAACATTTTTCTAACACCATCCGAAAGCTCTTGAGATGCGCTTTCATTAAAGTGGCATTCATTTTAATGTCAGGTCAAAGCCTAGGGAGCTACAAGTCACTGAATATTGGGCATATTCTTGGAAATGTCCATAGACCCCCCATGCATAAGGGCGTTTACTTTTTTCGCTAATAGCTTCCAAACCAAACATGGTGCAGCCATAGTTTATGCACCATTGCAATCCTCTCGTCAATACGAATCTAATGATATATGATATTGCTATGCCAGGTCAAATTTAAGAATTTGACCTGACCCAGGTCAGCGGTCCGATCCAACTTGACCTGGTATAGTCATTATGTATATAATTTGATTTGCAGTGACTATATAAACACTTTGGTGGCAAAAAAGTTCTATCTTATTTTAAAATTTATAGAGTAAAACACCAAAAAATGCTTATTTGACATAAGGTGACCCTTTAAAGGTCACAAGTCAAAATTTTTTGCGTCAACTCTACAAATGGGCTAAAAGCAAGTCGTAACCGATGTTTGAAGTTGATTTCATCTATACTTACTGAGAAAAACTCATTTTCGTGATTTTCCCCATGTATTTACAATGGGGAGGTCATGCTCTGCACTTGGCCTTAGGTCACCAATATCAAAAATCCCGGAACATATGTTGTAGCTCCTGGTGAGCCCAATATGTGGTATGAGTTTGAACTTGATCGATTAACCCTTCTTTTAGTTATGCGGCTCTAAGCATTTTTTGAGGTGAGGTTACTTCACCAAACCTGGTTACCTGACCTGATATGACCTTCAGCTGAAATTTTCAGGAAAGATGTAAAAATGATGAAGGAACAGCTAGGTTAAGTTTGGCGGCGCTGCGCGCCGCCGTTTTTGGTCGCTTCGGAAAAACCCGAGGGGGTCTAAAAGACCCCCACCCGGGCGAAGGTTAAACCCCGATTTACTGCATAATTTTTTCGGGTAATCGATATTTTACATATAATATTCAGCTACACTATCGGTCATTCCGTCGCGCAGGCATTTTACATATACATGGACAATGCTGAGCATTTGTGTTGCGTCATTCTCGGATACGGGGAGTTATGATCTATGTGTCATATCTTATTCGTCCCTAGCTCGGTAGAAATTAGGTTTGTTGTTAGATATTTGGAATACTCGTGGGATTTGATAATCCCGTTGTTCCTGTCTTGTCTGCCCAAGTACAATCCCAAAAGAAATGTCTTCGAATGCCCTCTTTCAAACAAATGTTAGTCTTGGTGGTGTACAAGACACCGACTGCACTGCTGTTGGTGTCACCCTCAAGTGTGCTGGGAGACGGATTATATACGTCCTGATGCGACATTCAGCTCCATAAGCCACTGCAGGCGCATAACCAGCGATATATGGATGCGACTGAACCTACACTGTTAAATGCCAATCACTGTGAGGTTCAGTTTGTGCCGACCACAGCCTCGTAAAAATGATCGGCAAGCCATCATAAAATGATAGTCCTCTTCCATGCTCTGGGTGATACCAGGTCGCCAAAGACAGTTGGCACTGTGCTGAAAAGCCTGCGTTGCGCCTGAACCCGGGCCATGAGGGTTCAGAGCGGGTATCTGCCGTATATCTCTCCCCTGCTAGCATGGCTCCCAGCCTCTCACCTGGTCAGGTCATAGCCGGCCTTCGTGCGATTATAGCTTTGGAGATTCATGCTGCGCCGAAACCATTGGGGGTTTCGTTACCGATTTCCGTAAGTTCAGTAAAGGTTTCGGTTTCCGGAGCGGCTTCAGGTCTGTTCGACTGGCTCGACATGTAGCGATCGGCCACGAGATAATTACGACAGGTCATTCTTATAAAGCACATTTCTGTCTCACAGCTGTCACGAAAATCTGGAAGCCTTCTGAAAACTTCAAGAAAATATAGTTTTATACCAAAATATTATTTAGTTTACTAGCTTTCTAACGATGTATAGCACTAAGGGCTAGAACAAAAGGAACTTGCCTTAAAACATTTCAATATCCCGAAAATCACCTAGAATTGCGCCAGTTTGCTTACTGCTTTGTTTACTCCGTGAACTTTCACTTGATATAACTGGCGGATCCAAGGCGGGGGGCAAACGGGCCGTGGCCGCCAGCAAAGCCTAGAATAGCATCTTTTGACCCCTCGCCCCGAAAAGGACCAAGTTTTGGTCTTTTTTCTTTGAAAATACTATGTTTTCGCGATTTTTCTCGATTTAGTCCCCCCCCACGTTGGTTTGGCTCTGTGGCGGATCTGGCCGGTCGGTTTGGAAGAGGCTAACCAAAGTCGAAAAGCAAAAAAACGTCACGCAGTGCAAAATTGCGCTAAATTATGACTTGCCGGAAAATTTTGGGTGTTTGAGGCGAAATGCAAAAAATAACGTTAGGGGCTGAAACATATGGGCTCAAGATACCTTTTTTCCTATTCAAGGCCCCATATTTCCACTGAACTTAACTGGTTCGGTTTGAAGTTTAGAGTTGAAGCACCAAAATCTTGCTTATAAACTAAAAAGGAGTCGGGGAGGTCCCGGGAGGTCGATTGCTTTGGAGGGGGGCAAAAACATAGTTTTTCCCCGAGCTTTTCCGTTTGGAGGGGGAAATGCCTTTTTTCCCTTGGATCTGCCACTGGTTTGGCCCTCCAAAAGCTGCTACATAGGAACATTTGCGGGATAAACATAAAAATTAAGGAGAATGAAAGTCATGCAGTCAAATTTACTAACGTCACGAAAAAGAAGGCCGATGTTGCAAAATCAAGCACTATTCCCTAAAAACATTTCAGAGCTAAATCGATGCATGCAATTCTCGGGAACATTATCCCGGTGGTTTGTATGTAAGGATAAAGCTTTATAATAGGGGAAGTGGGGGGTAAGCCCGCCACCATAAGGATTTGCTGTTCCCAAAAGCATATTTTGTGTTGAATGACAATTTCTTTACTTTCGATTCATTTTGGGATCAATTTGGCACCAAGGAATGCCTTCCTAATTTGACTTGTATCTTTAAACTAAAAAATAAATGACTTTAAAGTGAGTATTGCATTTCTAGTGTCTTAAAAAAGTGAGGGCAACACCGCCATGGGTGGCGGTGTTGCCCCTCTATTATGTCGGCGTTAACCCGTGACATATCACTTCTATTGTGTTCTAAATTCGCAGTTTGTGAATGCAAGTATCTAAAAATTTGTGTTTATCTTGAAGTTTCCAGTCCCTACAGTAGTGCTGACGGTTCCAAGGACGATTATCAATCATATCTAAAAACACGAATTTCGGTATTCGTGCGATACAAATTTTTGTCACAAATAAATGTGAAAAAGCTCGTATTTGAAAGCTCGCATACCGTATGTTACTGGCTTAACATCTAAGCTCATATCCAGTGAACTTCCATGTATAATACAAATCAAGTCACAAAATCACACATGTCCCTAAAACTTGAAGAACACAGTATGATAATCAGTGATGACGGAACGTCTGAATTTAAGGGGCCACAATGGGCTTTTCAACCCATCTCCTTCCAGTAAACGCCATAGACTTAGTGCTAAAATTTATGTTAAAGGGGGGCAGTCTACCGTGCACCGGTGCCTCCCGCAAGTTCCTACGCCAGTGATATAATGGTAACGAAGGAAATTAACATCCATGTGCATGCACTAGCGAACTAGAAATCAAAACCAAAACCGCAGATCGTTGAGAGCGCTGAAATGCACAGAATCAAATTCTGAAATATAGTTCCGAAATGTTTTCTCTTCATATAAGAATACACACAAGCCCCTTTGAACTTGACCCTTCGCTGCAAGCCTCGTGTGTCCTGTGTCCGCACGATCCACCCTGCAACCGGAGTTCGTTCCGGCCGGTAACATCTTCTTCACAATACATGCAAATTTCCTCATTTTTATTTCGGTAGGACACTTATGTCTTGCGCCTTTTTGCCCAGTTTTTTCTTGGTCTTATGTATGCGCGGCGGCTTCCTTTCTTTTCCAGGCCTTTCCGTCGCCCTTTTCGCAGGAGAGCTTGTCAGCATTATTGAGCATAATTTTCTGCGGCGAGATGGTTTCCATTTTTTTCTCGTTGAATTGCGTGATCGGGAGTACATCATCGATAGGAGGTTTTTGGTGCAAGGGGCTCTGAGCGTGGGCAGCAGATATTTGGGCCCCCCTTTCCCAAAATCCTGGCTATATATATCTGAGATCCTGCTGTAGGCGCATCCGCATCCGGGCATCCGCGAGTTTCACGATCGAATGGATGGCTGATCTGCTGCCTTTCCGTAAAGTCGTACGCCACAGACTAGACGCGAGCTTTTCGCCATAGAAAAATTTTGAAAGCGGACCAGCCTTTCTGCTAGGTCCTGCTCGAATTCTTTTGGGATGACTAACCCAGGACCTAATCTAGGAGGAGCAATGTTTTCCATTTTGCCCTGATCCGATGTTTTTCAGTCGATCTAGCAGTGTGGCTCTCTGGATCTGATACCGTATGCTGGCTTTTTTCTGACATCCCTATAGAGATCTACTATAGCTATAGTAGATCTCTGCTGTAACTATAGTGTATCACTATAGTTATATTACATCTCTATGGACATCCCCTTTCCCCAACCGCTTTTATAGCGTTTGTCACACATTCCGAGCTCCAAGCGCACCTCGTGCAGTTTTTATATGCTTTCTTCAGAGCCATTGTGATTTCACATGCTGATTCGATGGTGTGAAACAGAACACGCTTTCTCGATAAAAATAAACGACAACAAATTGAAATCAAATCCTACTTCCAGCATACAGCCAAATGCAGATGGTAATGTCAAGAACAGCGCAGCCAATCTAGAACCCTAATTGGAACTGCACTTCATTTTTGCGCACGGCAAACACTACCCCCGCTTTAGGTTTAGGTTTTTTCGGTATTTCTGAGTTCCTTTCATGATAGCTGGAACCATTCAAATTTTTATAAAAAGAAAATGAGCTCCCGACATCCAATGGGGTAGCACCGCCACCCCCTTGGGGTAACACCGCCATGGCATGGCGGCGTTACCTGCATCGACAGTGAACGACAATCACCACTACCGCTGGAAAAGTAGGACTGTTATGGCGACCTGGTGCGACAAAGTCAGATGAAAAGCTATAACGCTCTGAAAAAAATGAGAAATTATTAAGGTTAGATCACTGAATAACTTTTGGCATTGTTCAATGACAGGGATATTTTTATAAAACATGATCCTTTTTCTCAAAATATGCCTCTAATTATCTGAAACGTATCAAAATTCGTGTTGCAACAGGCTCACGCTCATTCGCCGCTAAATTCCGACTGCAAAATGGTGCCAAACGTTGTGTACATCTAGTAACCACACCGCTAGGGGTATGGCGGAGTTCCCCACATGGCGGTGTTACCCCCGCTTCCCCCTACTATTGAAATTGAACATTTGCTTGATTTGGCAGCATAGCCATAGCAGTGGAAATAAACGAGTCGTCCCAGCTTTACGTAGGTGATTAAACACCACCCTCGATCACGGCCTCTGTGCGGGATAACAAAAAATGTCAATATTGGTGGGCAGCCCATGAAAAATGATGACCAAGCCATGCGGGTCACTTTTCTGCTAAGATCGATGTTAAGGTCACGTCAGGTCAGAAAGGTGACAGGTTGACAGGAAATCCCGAGAGGGGTGTCAAACACCCCCAACTGGGCCTAGGGGTATGACAGTCTTGGGGCATGTGACATGAATGCAAAGTTTTGCATGAATTTGCCTAAATATGTATCAAGGATTACCATGGCAAGGTAAAACCTTTGTTTCGGGGTGTTTTAGGGACCTTCGAATTTTACGTCCCGGGAGACCAATATTGGCTCTATATCTCAGAGTGTGTCCTACACATTGTGCATTGTGCATGTCCGTTCATCTGGTTGCAGACCTCTGCTTGTGAACATATTGACACCTGCAGCGTACAGCGTAAGATAACTGCTGGTGGAATAGTGCTGAATGCCAAATGAAGGACAAATACCAAAATGGTGTTTTGGGTACAGCAAAATATGCACCAGGAGCTGATGCAGTCGTAAAATATGTCCAGTTCCACCGCACGACGGTTCAAGAATCGATATGGTCGTGAACCGACTTGGTCTTGAACTTCCCTGGTCCCGGGTTCAAGTATCGGCGTGTTCTCCGAATAAACATAATATTATGCCCCCAATACTTCATACAGTGTTAAGTTGCCGATGCTGTATGGCCGCAGGAGTTTGTGTGTCTTTAAACTCCATCGATTGCAACAAGTCACCGTTTGCTGCACAACGATAATTATGCTATAACACATGAATCAGTTTTCTTGATGGCCTAAACTCCGCGTAAACTGATACATAGTGGCTTGAATATTATCCTTAATTGGAGACCCTTGCCGTTGATGGATGATTTACAGCGCAAAGGGTCTGGCAAAAGTTGGTGGCGTGGCGAACGTTTGCGATATGATCGTATGAACGTATAAAGTGACACAAGGAACCCGCTCGGTTGAGTTGCTAACCATCGGAAAAAAATTGGCTGTGCTCTTTTTCTTTCCCTCCCCCCACGTCCAGACCCATACATATGTATAATACAGACATATGTACCGAGTACAATATCTTGAACGAATGGAATGTCTTGCATCGCCCGAGACATTTGCTGGTAGACCACTGCGGTGGGCGGACATGGAACTTACCTTTCGGTTGGGGCGAGGAAAATCACCGCACAGTCCCCGGATGTGTAAAAGCGAACAATATCATCGATCTGTAATAAGTGGTAATAAAGAGAAAAGGTACCAAAAACAAAGTAGAGACTACTCCGGCAAAAACTTCCACCGCCAATTGTCCCACCAGATGCATGTCACACATAGCATGTTACACATATCCCAGATGTATCTATGTTTATTCTCGATTTAGGAATTCTCCATTAACTATGAATCGATATGCGTGCGAAAGTATTGCCGACCGCTCCCAGGTGTCTATGAAGTCAATTAAAGGGAGATACGCGAAAAAAATTATTGGCTAGATCAAAAGGTCACAAAAAGTTGTTTCAGAAGTACTTTTCTCATTTTTGCGAATTCGGCCTGCAAATTCCTTAAAATTGCTCTCAAAGTCAACATTTCTAGACGACTTTACCGGTACACCTCTTATCGATGTAAGTGACGTACCCCCGGCTAAGGCTATCAAATTCTCTGAAAAAAACCGGTCCCATTTTTCCTAAGCAGTGACTTGAAAGTTTAAAACTATTATATAAAAAGTTATTTTAAAAAAAGCTACAGCCAAAAAATATTAAAACAAAAATATAGGACTTTTAAGAAATCACAATTAACCAATAATATTAAAACAAAAATATAGGACTTTTAAGAAATCACAATTAACCAATCAGAACGTACAGTCACCTAATAGGGAGGTCACGTGACCATTCTGACGCAAAAGTTTCGTCATCCTGGGGCTGACGCAGAAAACTATTCAAGACCCGAAGTACGAAACGGCTGAAGACTTGAGTAATTTTTTCCGTTTCTAGGGCAAACTAATTCATTTGGTATTTTTTAAAGGCTTTGTAAAATCAATTCAGATACAAATAGAGGAGAACAGACATTTGTATTACAAAAATACTGTTCATCTTTAAATAGTTTTCGAAAAGTAAGTGATGGGTGAAGGTTTCAGCATTTTATCGGAACTGTTAACCTATTTCGATAATAAGTGAGTGGCCTCCCAAAATTTTGCCGAAGGTACAAAAATAATTGACAGTTTCGTAATCAGGATTTTTTAAATAGCAAGAAACCACGATAATAATTTTTCGCGTATCCCCTTTAACGATATGAAATGCGAATAATCTAAGGTTATGTCGGAAGTAATGTGTGCATGGCATGATGTGCACCGAATGTGTCGGCATCCTGATTTCCGACAGGGACTTTTGTAACCAAAATCTCAAAACCACAATCATTGTTAGCTCGTACTGCCGGCTTAGTAGTCACCACCTATGTCTTCCTCGTGCAGCGCAGTATCGTCGGTTACATGTTGATGACGTCAGCCGCTGACGACTCTGGCGGAGCTGTGGGGCAGCTGATTCAGCAGCTGTTTGATGGTGGTGTGGTCGGGGTCCATGATGCCGCAGCACCAGCAGCGACGGTGTGTGCACGCCATGCAACAGAGTATGACCAGCAACAGCGCTGCCGGCACGACCGGGACGTCAGTATAGAGCGGCAGCGCTGCCGGCACGACCGGGACGTCAGTATAGAGCGACGGCGCTGCCGACACGGCCGGGACGTCAGCATGGAGATACGTCGTTTCCAACACGGCTAATATGTCAGTACAGAGCGACAGCGCTGCCGAAACGACCGGGGCGTCAGTATAGAGCGGCAGCGCTGCCGACATGGCCGGGGCGTCAGTATAGAGCGACACGACATGGCTAAGACGTCCGTATAGCGCGACAGCGCTGATATACTGACGCCGCCGACACGGCTGATGCGGCAGTATAGAACGGCAGCATTGACGTATCGCGGTACAAGTTTTTTTCGGCAGGTAAATTTCTAGCGCCAGCTTCAAGTTCAGATTTCCTTACAGGTACTGCATATTTGAAAAATATTGGGGGATTTCTACCTATCGAATAGTTTAATGTGACAGCAACGGAGTAAAATATTCCGCCACGAAATATCTGTTTTGCTTTATTTCCGCTCGATTTAACAGTTCCTTGGCAGCAGGGCCTCTATCTACGTCGCGATTGAGCTCACGAACAGAGTTGTTAACAAAGCCCAGCATGGGATAACATCGTTGAATTGATGCAAGGAAAAGCAAATTCAAAGAAATAGAACACAACAGTATTTCACCCTCACTCTCTTGAACAGTGGAATGTGCCATCTATCACACAACCTGGCAGCTCCATTGCGGACGGCTCTGGTTGAAAGGCTGCGGCGTCTCAAGATACCTTTACTTACGGCGGCGTCTCACCGGCAGCGGTAGTGCCCGCCCCTTACCGACTGTACTACCATGGTAGTGCCTGCCCTTACCGACTGTACTACCATGGTAGTGCCTGCCCCTTACCGACTGTACTACCATGGTAGTGCCTGCCCCTTACAGACTGTACTACCATGGTAGTGCCTGCCCCTTACCGACTGTACTACCATGGTAGTGCCTGCCCCCTTACCGACTGTACTACCATGGTAGTGCCTGCCCCTTACCGACTGTACTACCATGGTAGTGCCTGCCCCTTACCGACTGTACTACCATGGTAGTTCCTGCCCCTTACCGACTGTACTACCATGGTAGTGCCTGCCCCTTACCGACTGTACTACCATGGTAGTGCCTGCCCTTACCGACTGTACTACCATGGTAGTGCCTGTCCCTTACCGACTGTACTACCATGGTAGTGCCTGCCCCTTACCGACTCTTCTACCATGGTAGTGCCTGCCCCTTACCGACTGTACTACCATGGTAGTGCCTGCCCCGTACCGACTGTACTACCATGGTAGTGCCTGCCCCTTACCGACTGTACTACCATGGTAGTGCCTGCCCCTTACCGACTGTACTACCATGGTAGTGCCTGCCTCTTACCGACTGTACTACCATGGTAGTGCCTGCCCCTTACCGACTGTACTACCATGGTAGTGCCTGCCCCTTACCGACTGTACTACCATGGTAGTGCCTGCCCCCTTACCGACTCTTCTACCATGGTAGTGCCTGCCCCCTTACCGACTGTACTACCATGGTAGTGCCTGCCCCTTACCGACTGTACTACCATGGTAGTGCCTGCCCCTTACCGACTGTACTACCATGGTAGTGCCTGCCCCTTACCGACTGTACTACCATGGTAGTGCCTGCCTCTTACCGACTGTACTACCATGGTAGTGCCTGCCCCTTACCGACTGTACTACCATGGTAGTGCCTGCCCCTTACCGACTGTACTACCATGGTAGTGCCTGCCCCTTATCGACTGTACTACCATGGTAGTGCCTGCCCCCTACCGACTGTACTACCACGGTAGTGCCTGCCCTTACCGACTGTACTACCATGGTAGTGCCTGCCCCTTACCGACTGTACTACCATGGTAGTGCCTGCCCCTTACCGACTGTACTACCATGGTAGTGCCTGCTCCTTACCGACTGTACTACCATGGTAGTGCCTGCCCCTTACCGAATGCGGTAGTTCCTGCCCCTTACCGTTGGTGGTAGTGCCTGCCCCTTACCGTTGATGGTAGTGCCTGCCCCTTATCGACTGCGGCAGTGCCTGCCCCTTACCGACGGCGGCACTGCTCGTCCCTTACCGACTGCGATAGTGCCAGCCCCTTACCAATGGCGGCAGTGCCTGTTCCTTGCCGACAGTGGTAGGCCCCTTACCGACGGCGGCAGTGCCCGCCCCTTACCGACTGCGGCAGCACCTGCCCCTTGCCGACTGCGGCAGTGCCCGCCCCTTACCGACGGCGGCAGTGCCCGCCCCTTACCGACTGCGGCAGCACCTGCCCCTTGCCGACTGCGGCAGTGCCCGCCCCTTACCGACGGCGGCAGTGCCCGCCCCTTACCGATGGCGAATGGTACGGTGATGGAGAGGAGTTGCTCCGTGTCTATGTACTCCATCGAGGAGGGCTTGTAGCGCGGCGGCCGCGACGGTGGCGACGGCTCCGGGTAGTACCACACCCCGTCCACCTCCACCGCCGAGCCGTTCACCTGGTACCGTACACCGCCGACCGTGGCGCCGCCCTGGTGGTAAACAGCCCACTGAGAGTGGAGACCGGCTGACTGTTGCGCACGCGAAAGCGAGGGCCATTTGACAGATGAGGATGTTCTGGTCAATGATTTGCGATTTCATAAAACGAACGTGATAAATAGGCCGGTCCAGAAAGGTTCGGATTCATTCGGTGGATTTTTTAATCAAATGTGATTGATCGATTGTAAATGTTATGGGTCGGCGATTGGATCATATAAACAGCTTAAAATTCGTCTACTCCCCCATCACCTTGTTTTCATGTTTGCAATACGAATAATAAAGTTATGGCAAAAGCATCATCAGAAGCTGCCTCTGACCTAGATACTGCCTGCCTGACCTAGGTTCTGATTCCGAGTGTTGATAAAAGTAAGCTTCTCTCTCGCTGGAATTCATCAGGCCCTTTTCTCACGACGATCGAGGCTATTTTAGTGGCTAACCGAATTTGTTTTTAGGCTGTCTTGGCCTTCTTATGAGCAACGTTTTACAAATGTGTCTGCACGCCATAATCAGACTTGTGGTTGCATTTGTAAAACAGCGGGTCAGAAGAGTATTTCGGTAAAGGAATGGAACTTTCCGCTCCTGGCGAAAGCTCCTCGTTCCATCGCCTGTGAGACTCGCGCTAAACACCTTTCCTTATCATGAGTTAACCGTCTAGTTCGTTGAAAATGAGGTCAATCCCCAACAAATCCCCAGCAACTTCCCGGACGTTTTCATTTTTATCAATGGGCCAGCATTTCGCAACGTCATTTTTACGGCTAGTATTTTTAGCATAAAGTTAGCGTCATTAGCGTCATTCCCAACGCACACTACCCACACCCACACACAGGAGTGGTACTGAACCGCGCGGAGCGGGCGGTCACCGTGTCGTCCAGCGGGTGGACGCTGCCGCGGATGGTGATGGTGCCGTTGCCGGGGCTGATGTGCAGCTGTTGGGTGGTGGTGTTGGTGTTGAGGCGGTAGCGCTCCCTGCGCAGCCGGGCTGCCACCTCCATGTAGTAGGACTGCTGTGCGGGGTGCTGGTGGACCGCCGCGCCTGGCAGTGGGATGACCGGCGCCGCCACGACCGCTGCCGGCCGCCGGGAAGGCAGGCGAGACGACACCGCGTCAGAACCATAGCACGAAAGTAGACAGATTCCGATGTTATGGTCATTGCGGATAAGACTATGACAAAAATTGCTCATGCTCAAGCAACGCCTGAAATGAAATGTCGGTCTCTATTCTATGATCGACGAGTGTGAGTGCCTGCCAAGACCACTCGCCACGGGCGTCGCCATGTAGTTTTACAGGGCGGGGAATTAACTCATTCCGACCGGGGGATGACACGGGGTTGTTGGATGACAATGTCAAAACTTAAGTTTTCTGGGAGCATGGGTGCAGAGGAGGGGGGGGGTCAGGACCCTGCCCCACCCGCTGGATTTCGAAACACCCATAGTTTGTATATGGCTTGTATTGCTGCGCCAGTGTAAATCCATACAGGACCTCCTCTCCCCTTCTCGATCGATTAACCCTCGCCCCACCGGGGGCCATCGATGGCCCCCCTAAGGTTTTTCCGGGTTAGCAGAAAAACGACGAGGCTTAGCACCGCGGTTGAAGGGCTCTACCTCTCACTGCATTATTTTCCCATCATCCCTGAAATTTTTACCTCGGGTCACCCAAGGTCAGGTTACCAGACGAGGTCAACCAAGGTCACCTCACTTCAACTTTAGAGCTCTGTAAGAGCTACATTTCAAAGTCGATCGATTTGAAACTTCCTACACTTCATGACCCCTCCAGGGTCTACAAGGTGTATATCCGGGATTTTTCTATTTCGTGCCCTGAGGTCAGGTCACGAGGCGACCTCTCCCATTGGAAAAACATGGGGAAAGCCTGTTTCATGATATAAAAGCCACAAAAATGATTGCAAATACTCAGACTGCTCAGAACAGCGTTTTTGGACACCCTTTCACGGATCCCAGGCGTCATATTTACCCTTTGACTTTTCCAAGGTCATCCAAGGTCACCAGAGGTCAAAAACAGTATTTTGACAATAACTTTTGACCTAATTAAGCTAGAGCGGTGAAACAAACACCATCGAGTTTGTCTTGTCACTGGATTTCATTTGATATACGGCAAGGTCACTTTGTGACCTTTCGTGACCTCAGGTCATATTAGGTCACGAGGTGACCTCTGGAGGTCAAACCACTGGCGGGAGGTCTTTACGTTCCGCATAGCGGAAAAAGTAATGACAATTTCCTATCAAATGAACTTTACCAGGCCTCAATAGCTCTAATGACATAAGAGTTATGACCAGTTTGCTTAATCATTGCATATTTGAGTGAAAATAGCCGACTTTGACCTAATTTGACCTCTGGAGGTCAAACCATTGACCTGAGCACCAAAACATGCAAAGTAATTTCTTACTGAATTCACGCGAGCTTTCTATTGCACTTTGCAGATTTGAGTTAACGCCCATATTTTCGGAGTTAGAGGGGGCCATCGATGGGGCGAAGGTGGCGCCGGACCCCCGGTGGGGCGCGGGTTAAAGAGTTCGATGATTATTGGTGTTTAAGGGCACTTCAGCTTCTTTGGCTATATGTGCCCAGCATTGTCAGGTTAGGTCAGTTCAAAATGATCTTGGTTAGCTAAGAATTTTCTATGCCGGAGGTGTCACCGCTAAAAAGCGCTGTGAGGGCTATAAACGATGTCAAACTTTATTTCTTTCAGGTAAGATAAAACGTCTTTGATGTCTACGACGGGATCGTTTCCAAGACACTGCTCTAAAGAGACCGGTGGGAAGAATCGACGCATTTGCCTTTTAGATTGTCACAGCAGTCTACCTCGGATAAAACATGCTGGACAGTAAGGCGGTTGCCACAATGTACACACAGGTTAGGAGTAGAGCTATTCAGGTGGTAGGCATGAGTGGCATAACAGTGCCCGATGCGGAGTCTAGAGAGGGCCACCTCCTCTCTTCTGCTTTTTCTGTTGCTCGACTCCCATCTCTCAATGGAGGTGCGCAGACGTTTCATAAAGCACTCTGGCTCTGCAGCCCACCTTGACTGCCATTCGGTCTCCTGTAGTGTTCTGAACGATGCTTTGAGGTCTGAAGCCGGAATCCTAAACTGACGCGAAGGGGGTAGTACGGACGCCTCTTTCGCAACCTTATCGACTTTTTCGTTCCCTGAAATTCCAATATGGCTCGGTACCCAAAGAAAGCGCACATCAGTCCCTCTGGCGGATATCGCTGACAGAAGCCTTCTTATAGATGGTATAAGCCAGTTTTGCTGTGGGTGATGAGATTGGAGCGCTGTCAGTGAGCTAGCAGAGTCCGTTATGATAAGACATCGATCCTCTTGAGAACGCTTGATGTGTCTTAAAACCCGGAGAATGGCATATAGTTCTGTGGTAAAAACCGAAACAGACCCTGGTAGGCTAAAACCCTGACGCAGTCCCTCCCCTAAAAAGGCGCTTCCAGCACCGCCGGTAGACTTCGAGCCGTCGGTGTAGAACCGGGCATGACTTGCATAGGAGCCGATTTTGCGCAGCGCT
This sequence comes from Lepas anatifera, assembly GCA_034440635.1. Taxonomy (NCBI): domain Eukaryota; kingdom Metazoa; phylum Arthropoda; class Thecostraca; family Lepadidae; genus Lepas; species Lepas anatifera. The sequence goes on along the minus strand of JAOTON010001055.1, from coordinate 92,258 downwards.
AAGGCCAGAAATTCTGAGGGTAGTGTTGCTGTTTTTTATGGCGCATCAGATCGAGATCGCATTGTGCAGGGATGAGTCGCCATGGTTCCGTACGTTCTGGTCGCGTTTCAGCAATTACTTCCAGGTCAACGCCGCTGCCTTCTAACCACAGAGATACACGCAAACAGAGAGCTCGTGAAGATGTCTGTCGCACCATTCTGAGGGGCATAGTCAAATTTTCGTCGAAAATCCACCTGTGTGTTGGATGGGACGGATCCTGCCTGATTTTGCTAGCGTATGATAATGCCAACCGCTTCCTTCTCAGGTCTAGCGGAGGTTCGTTGGCGTCTAATAGAAGGCTTGCCCTGCGGGACGTACGAAAAGCGCCTGTCGCCACTCTAACACAGGCGTGGTGTACAGCGTCCAGAGGCTGCTTAACGTTGCTCAAAGCACCATAATATACTACTGAGCCATAATCTAATACGGACCTGATGAGAGCACGGTACAAACGGAGAAGTGTTAACCTATCGGCACCATAAGATGTGCGAGAAATCACCTTTAGCACATCCATCGGTTAAAGAGTTCCAGCCTTGTCTAAGAGAGAACTATCGAGACAGCTCACTAAACCTGTTCAAATATTGTGATCTCTTCGGTAGATAGGCTGCCCATTAACTGGCTTAAATGATATTTTCTCATTATTTGATGTTTCAATAGGAGACATACGAATCGTCTCCCTGATTTAAAGGGAATGTGGCACCTTCACAACGTGATTTTAACTGAGATAGCCAAGTTGTAAAGCAGGTCGGAAAACCCGGTACTCCATATTTCATTTGACTTGGAACTCGATATTTCCGTAGAAAAAAGCTAAAACCTACCTTACACCAGCCCCCTCAGCCCCCGTCGCCGGTGGCCATTGTTGTGAGCTACTGGTGTGACGACATATGCTGACGTCACGATGAGCATCAGCCAATCGTAGCCCTTGAAGCGTTTCAAGTATGGTAGTAGCTGCCAGATCGTGACATCATCCACAGTCTGATATTTATTTCTTTTTCTAGAGGAGTATTTTTAAAAACCAAATATTGAGCTTATTGTACATTTTTCAGAGAAATCATGAGTGGTTGCATTATTTTTTACTAAAAGTACGCCGAATTACACTAAATTCCAGGATTCGACCAAGGTGCCACATTCCCTTTAATGTTTTGTTTTTGGGCGCAGGAGGCCAGACGCTTTCTTAATGCTAAGCAATCGGGAGTCCACCGCCAAAGCTAATAGAAGCGATGTTAAATCTACTTCCATGCATTGCTCATTGAGTACTGCCACATCTCAAATACCCGTCCTTACATTGTAAAGGATTTAATGCGTCTGCATGTATGATGTACGCGTGGCCTGCCCTCCCATTATTCTGTCTGGTTAGACAGCGAAGAAATAAAAATTCGAAAGGCTTTCTAGTTAGCTCAGAATTCGAAAGTACCTTCCCTGCCCTGCACCCTTCCAGAGGCTACAGCCTGTCCGTCTCGTTATCAGTAACCACGTAATAACGGCCCCACCACAGCATACACCCACTGAAGGTATATAGAAATATATTTTTCATTCGAGACAACATACGCTCTATTTCTAACATTTTAGTTTCATATATCAGAAGGTCATTTCCTTTCCCGCACCCCCAGTCCGTGTCCTGTCGACAGTGCTAGTTTGTATTCTCTATATATATAGAGGATAAAATTTATAGAGGATAAAATATAGATCCGCTTTATCTATATCTATCGCCGTGCCAATATCTACTCGTAATCGACATTTTCCACCACAATACCACCCAGCTGTTTGTCTTGTTCTTTTTATCATTCTAATCGAACAGAAAGTATATACACTAGGGTGCATCAAACGCCCCGACTTTTGAAATTAGCTACGCGGCCCGGCCCAATTTTTTGCCTTGGACCTAGTGAGTCCAAATATGAAATATTTTGAAATTTCGAAAGGGGCTAGGGGTGCCACCTAGCGGCCAAAGTTTTCAATTTTGACCATTTTTAGATATACTTTGGATTGGCCGCAGAAGTCGTATCATTTCATTAGTGGACTGTTTTGTGACCAAACACTGTTGCGCTGGCCTAAAAGCACATGCCTGCCCAATTTCATAGATTTTAGACATCTTTTAGGGGTGCCTCCTAGCGGTGAAAAAATCAATTTTGACAGTTTTTTTACAATTCGTTTCATTAAATGTGGGGACAGAATCATTGTGTATTTTGGTCCAGCTGAAACGAGATTTTGCGGAATCGACCTCAAGGTACTTGCGAGACGGATTTCATACATTTTGGATTTCTTTATATGGCACTACCTGGCGGCCGAAGTTAAAAATTTACATTGGTTTATGTTCATCCATTTTTATTTATTGAGGACACTGGTCCTGCTTGCAGCTAATTTTTTGAGTGATAAACTACCGTTTTACTGTAATTTGATGCCTTCTCGTACACACAAGGCTAAGAACGAAGATTGACGGAAACAAGTTGTGGGGAGCGGACATGGAAACTAATTACTGCTTACACCGTGGTAGAGTAAGACAACGAATGGAAAATACGGCTCCCCATATCAAATTTGACGGTTGAGCTTCTTGAACGGCAGGAGTGTTCAGACGCAGTGGTGAACATGGTGTTTGCCACAACAGAGTCGAACACAGGTCATCGATCAGCTGCCTGCATCCAAATCCAAAACCGGCTGAACAAGGCTTTGCTCTGGTCTGCGGACAGGCACTAAGTCGGGGAAAAAGTCCACGTCAGTGCTTTCAACAGACTCGATATTGAGAAATTCTGCTTGCCTAACCAATAATTCGAACAAAAACCTACTGACGTTCATTAAACACTGAAGAAAACGGGCCAAAAATGAACAATATTTCTAAATTGATTATTTATCAAGATAAGCGAAATATGAAAGACGGTTGAGTTTATCTTTCAAATAAACTCAACTTCACCAGAAAGTTGCCCGTTCCTGATGGAACTCAAAGAGAAGCTCCTTCCAACTGTCTGTCCGAATCAAAGCTGTGATGACCACGAGGAGTTCAAAGAATTAGGAATTATTTTCCTTGGCTCAAATAATCCAGATGTATATTTTCGAGCAATGCGTAGAGCTAGATGGATGAGCAGACTGCCTTATGCGATGAAGATATGCACGTCCGAGCACCACATTCCCAACGTTCAGGACGAAAAAAGCTCCAATGCAGGAACTAATGTCAAAGCTTTGGCGGTTCGGGACCTTCATCGCCTCCGTCTATGGCTTGTAATGCATGATATGCCAGGACGCGGTGGATTCCCCATGGCATGATCTGAACCTTAACCAGCACTTGCCCTGTTATGGGGACTTAGTGAACGAAGTTTTTGGCACCGGTGCACTGCTGGCTTTCAGCCATCAGCGGTACTTCACCTTAGAGATGGTTCCCTTGCTCTTTTCAGCAACTTGACATCTCAGCCTGTGCGAAGTCAGCTTGCAAAACGTTTTCTGGTGGTGAAGCTCAAGATCATACCCGAGGCACCTCTCAGTTGTGAAAGAAGTGGGTCCGGGAAACCGTGTTTTTTATTTTATTTATTTATTTTTATTAGGGCCACTCCCAACATGCACACTTGCCCAATTACAGGGAGTATTGGCGTGGGTGTTCAAGGATCCTCTCCACCGGGTCAAATCGGACACGGAAGGCGGTTTCCCGCCGTGGGAATTGAACCCACGTTAATCCATGCTATCCGATCCGAAGACTGGCAACAAAGCCACCAGGCCACCCCGGCCCCAGAGTTCGCAGAGAGTGAGCAGAGAATAAGTTGGTAGACCTGGCTGAACCTGAATCGTGGTCTAAATTCAGACTCCTTAAGCTAGACACCGGGTTCCTAGAGCTGGATGTCAGTGACGGGCCTGACTCATCTACCTACCAGGCAGCAAGGGTAAAGCCCAGGGCCATACATGTTCCCAATGATACCGCCGTAAAGGGAGGAAAGATGGCCTCGGACTTTCAAATGACAGCGTAGTCTAAGCGACACTTGCAGAACATTCTGCAAGCGGTTGGGAAAAAAACGAAAAGGCAACCTGATCTACGCTCAAGGAAACCGAAACACGAGTAATCTGTGTGCTCAAGAAAGTGGGGTTGTGTGAATAGTAGAAATAGAAACAGTCAAGTGTGACTATCAGTGGTCAAAACTAGCGCAACTGAACATGACGTCTTGTCGAGGCCATGAGTTGTGAGCGCGGCAGTGGAGTGGTTAGCGCAGTTGGCTTCCACGCAGCCGACCCGGGTTCAAGGCCCGGTGACTTACTTGAACGAGGAGCAAGCTGGCTCCCCAGAAACCTCTCCAAAAGGGTAAGAGCAGGCGACGCCGTATGACCCTGCAGTTGGTGCATCGATAAGCCCCAAAAATCAATCAAACAAGCCGTGAGCTGTGCTATGAATGTCTCTTACAAATCTCATATTTGTAATCGAAATATATATGTTAAGTTAACTACAATAATAACATAAGCAATAACCTAAAGTAACAATTACAATAATCTAAGACATTTCGTGTCAGTTTGGAAACATCGGCTTTTGTTGTTAATCATCGTGCATGACCTTAGCTCCCACAACGGTGCTTTTCATGCAAGGTACTTACGCTGGAACCTTCAAGCATTTTATATATTGATGATTCAAGATGTTTTGGTCTCAGTATTGTATAACTGGCCTTGTATTGTAATAGGAATAATACCTCAAATCGCTGAACGATTGGGTTCTTTCCCGAAATATCCCAACTTAGCCGCCCACTGTGCTCCGGTGAATTTCTAAAATAAGGGGAGGTCGTGTGAGAACTACCAAAAACCATGAAACGGTATGGAAGAAAATGGATGATTTGATGAAAAAAACGGAAAAGGAAGATTAAATATTGGTCCGGAAATTTTGAAGGTGATATCTGACACTTGAGAGGAATTTGCAACACAAATTATCGTTGGAACTCAACCAAAACTTCTTACTCATTTTTGTCATAGTCATTAATTTCCTAAAAACTTAGAAATTAATTTCGGCCACCAGATGTCACTCATTGCCAAAAGTTGTAAATGCCTTTACCAGATACTTTGACCTACAGGAGTAGTTCATAATTACAACAAAGTTCTAATCCAGGATGGTTCAACAATTATTTTTGATAAAAACTCACCAAAACGCAAAACGTTGCAAACTTCTACCGTCAGGTGGCACCCCTAGCTGGCGTCCAAAATGCGCGAAAGTAACTGCACAGGTAATTTGGAGCTTGGAAAACAGTATTTGACCACTGCTGGGTCCTATTTTATGATAATACAATTTCCACGGGAGACCCAATTAATTTAAAAATTGCAAAAATTTGAAACTTTGACCGCTAGGTGGCACCCCTAGCCCAATATAGATTTTCCCAAAAATTGGGATTTGAGGTTTTCATGTCTAAAACAACAAAATGTGACGGGCCGCTAAGCTAATTTATCCAAAAATGAAAATCATGGGGCGTTTGATGCACCCTAATATACACAACCAGATTTGGGCACAGAACGAGTTTTAGGAATACTATGTTGGCGCATTTCTGCTCGCGTGAGCCAGCAGCGACGGGCCTCCTCCGCCGAAGCGTCGGAGCCGCAGGCGGGGAGGCGCTGCCAGGCAGTAGCTGCAATGGTCATTTCAAACTCCTATCTTCGGTACTCCACACTCTTGGCAGGATTACACATTTCCTTGAAATAAGTGCTAATAAATGTGACCGCCGGCAGAATATGTAACTCAAATGCCGGCGGGGTGAGGGTTAAAACAGAACCTTGCGTAAAATGGAACGCCAGAGAGCACAGATTAACAATACCAGGCACCACCTTCTACCTCGGCTATCGGTATTGGTTACTAAGCATTAAAGCCGAGGGAGGATAAAATAACGTTTAATGTCACTGCACCAAGCCTACTAATCATATGGGATTTCTTTTCGATACAAGATCAAAGTGGCCGGAACCCTGGTACCGCCACCAAATTAAAAACAGTCACCAAAATGATTAATTCAATTCAAACCACATGAGTGATCAAGCACTGGACGGGAAGACCGAGCGTCCGGTTATCCTGAAACGCAGTCCTCGTTTCGAATGCAATATGTACGTCCCCTCTTTGTGCGCATCTCACGCATGCATGCAGGTGTGCAAGTTCATATGCTAGGTCCTACTAAAATATACCACTATTTGCCCTCCTCTTTCGACAAAAAGAGTCACAGTTTTGAATAACCAGAATGAACCAGAGCTGTTGTTTGCAAAATAGCTAATGTATGTTCAGGTTATTATGAGACTGGAAAAGAGAATACATAATTCGTATTCAGCTCGTGGACCCAATACAGGCAATTTCCTTCAGGTCCTCGATACAGCCTATAAAGGACAACCTCATCATACCTGTGGATGCAAACAGTGCTAACTTAACAGTAAAACAGAAATGCCGGTTAAGCCGAAATTATTCCAATGGCATGTAAATAGTTCGAATTTCACCGAAATAATGCGCAACAAAAGAAGCTGTCAGACTGTTTCAAAATATCGCAGATCCGTCAGCTGTGAGCTTCTGAGCTGCAACAGCAATGCAAACTTGCAATACTGCAACATCTGTCGGTATTTCTAACGAGGAAAAACTGCAATAGTCAAAATTCATGAGCCACCATCACACCCAGCAAAAGAAGCGGAGAGCAGCGGCGTGATCTCCCTCTGGTGACATCCACCACGGACTGTAGGCGTACGACGCCGGAGTGTCCCTTACCTGAGGTCCCCAGAAACACTGCCATTCCAGCGACCACCAGAGCGACGCCGAGCAGCGAGGGCGGCCCCGCCGCCGTCATCGCGGCCCCACAGGTCAGGTCAGGTGGGCTGGACAGCTGCCGGTGCTGGCCCGGCGCCGACGCGGCGGCCGACTGAGGTGCCGGCGGGGCGGCTGCAGTCACAGCCCGTCTCCCGGCGACCGCCCAGGGCAGCCGGCCTCAGTCGATCGGCCCCGATGGACAGAGGGCAGCCTGGTCTCGTCCCCATGAGGTGCCTGCCGGTCACGGGAGGCAGAGCCCAGCCTGATAGTGCCCTCGTCTACCACCTGCTGGTACCCGATATCAAAGTCCAGCCTGGTGCAGCTTGTCTTCGGTTGTCACCTGTTTGTGACTCCCGCCACACGCATGCCACCGATGCGACATCTTTCCCAGCCCGTTGCCCACGATTCCATTAGAAACATGGGAATATAAGGCCGCGTAAAGGTTGCAGCCCGACAGAGCACCTCAAAAGTTCAAGCCTGGATACTTCAGCGTTAGGCATGTAACGATGATGAAGATAGGCTCATTGATAACTAATGAAAAGCATGCGAGGAAACCCCCGCCTAGGGTGGGGCATGAACTTCGCCGTGAAAGGGGTAAAACCGGGGCGGGGCTTGTGGCAAGTCTCCGCCACTGCCAGGATACGGGGTTCCGAGTTGGCGTGATTAGTGAAATTTTAATACGGTACATTTATGAAGTCAGGCAATGGGTAATAATATAAGCTTCAATGATGCTGAAACCGCAGCCAAATGAAGCGAAAAGGCTGCGTTTCATTATTCATTTTAATCCCCGTCGCGTTGCTTTCAGCCCTATTACCCTGGAGGAACTAATGGCACCCTTCACCCACACTACATTATTCAACATTGCAAAGCTACGTGCCACTTGTAGCTTTGCGGGGCGCGGATGGAACCAATTGCATACGTTAGAAAAAACTAATTGTGAAACCATTATTACATGCGGGAAGATGTTGCCAATATCACGGTCGATGAGTACCATCAACGTACCGAAATTGGTTCCTGAGCTGCGCCAGCCGGCCAAAGTTTTCCCCTGCCCACTGTCCCTCCGTCTCCTCACCCCGCAGCTCCCTGCCGGCGCATGCTGGGTGCACGCCTGCACAGCTTGGTGGCGGCGGGGAAAGACTCTTCTTTAGGACTCCCAGTGTGTCAATAGTCTCAAATACAGTCTCAAATGGGCCTGTCTCAATTGGGCCATTGCTAATGCACGTTGTTTCTTTACAGACCTATTTCAAAATATCACCTCATTTCTTTGTTTGTTGGTTTTCACTACTTCATCCATTAGCAGAAAGCCGTTTAAACATCTCTCAATATTTATGAGGAATGCTGAACCAGGTCATCCAAACCGTGAATAATTCTGACATATATTTCGTCATCCATATCATTGTACTGAAACAGGCACCCCTCACACGCTCAGGTGACTAGCAGCGTTAGTCCTAGCAGCAGCGACAGTGCAGCCGGTTCCTCGCTGTTCTCCCTATTACCCCTCTCTGGCTGACCCACAGCACAATATCACGTATACGCGTCAACAAAAGATAACTCGCTGATCAGTGTAGTCCAACAGACCGAACCTGACAACAGCCCGTAGGAACGCTGGCATCAGTTAATTATCCGCTTGAGCTCTCGGAATAACTTGTATAATGAATTGTAATAACTTCTGAACTGATCTGGAACCGTCATGCATAGCCCTAGCAGCTGACGTACTCCAAAAACTCCTCCAGATCCGTAAGGGTACTGACTAGAGTTTCAGGACACATTCCATGGGGCATCAAATACCTTTTGGGTGCACCATTACATTTGAGGGTATCAGTAAAATGTCAGGACTAATTAGCTGCGTCAAACACAAACTTCTCACAGAGCAAATTGCATGTTCCTGGCTAAAAGCACACCAGGAGTGAACTATGTGACTGCTGAAAACTAAACGAGGACGACTTCATTGCAGCATCTACATAACTACCTAGCTAGCTGGTCGGTATTTCAAAAGACGACGAGTTCATAACAATAAAACACACCCGTAACATTGCTAGGGAACGACTTCGTAACGAATACGCAGCTGTAGCCCCGGAGAGCACAACCAGTCCGCAGGGCTGGGCACGCAGTCGACACAGAAGTAATAACGAAGGCAACAACAGAAAAATCCGGAAAGGACCAGCTACCTGAGTTCTCCTCTAAAGTGAACTATAGCAGCGCACCACTCGGTCGCGACAAGGTCCCACTAAACAACAGCTCCACAGCTTCCAGTCACGCACACATCAGAAACGGTGCTCGGCTCAGAATCCCGGCAAACATTCGCATCGGCCATTCTGCGCGCCAGCATTCCTAAAAGGGTATCAGCTGGGGAAAAGCGCCTATGAATGAATACAGAGAATAAGCGGCCCGCGACAAAGCTCTGAGCTACTACGAGAGCCAGGCAGAACACGGCGCCCATTCACTGCAGTGTCCCTGGACTTCAGTGCCCCCCCGACAGCCTTTTCCGATCCCTTCGGCAACCTTCCCAGAAAGCTCACAGCACTAGCCTGAACTCTTCGGGCGTTCAAGTTTAGCGAAACCAACAGCCATCAACGACAATTAACTTTATCTTGAACCCCCAATCAAATTTATACTCAATACTGATCCTCAACTTTAGCCGTCACTGATCAAGTCTCCCAATATCAAGCCGTTGCGATTCCAGCTTCAGCGTACTAAACACCTGCGGCTAGATTCGGCACCATGTCATCGCGCGAACCAATCAACCTCGTCCTCGCCCTAAACGGGCCTCACGGGCAACTGGACCCGCCTCAGACAGACCTTCCTGGCGCCTAAGACTGTCTCAGACGGGCCTCTCGGGCAAATGGGGCCTTACACGGGTCTCCCGGGCGACTGGACCCGCCTCAGACAGACCTTCCTCGCGCCTGAGACTGTCTCAGACGAGCCTCCTGGGTGCGTAGGTCTGCCGCTTGCGGTGCAGCCAGTCCATCACCCTCTGGTGGCGACGGCGGGGCCGGTTCAGCTCTGTGACGGCCCGGCCCAGCTTGAAGGCGTTCTTGCGGACGTACATGAGAGCGTCCTCCTTCAGCTGCAGCAGCTTCAGGGGACAGCTGTCGTCCAGCGTCACCGCCTGGCTGAGGTACGGGTTCAGTCGAAAGTACGTGTGCGAAGGCAAAAGCTCGTTGAGGATTGTGTGCACACCTGGGGACAGAAAGATAGTGTAGCTGGACTGGTGTATGGTCTGCTCTCGTGAACTACGACAGCGAGTACGACAGCGACAGCGACAGGCAGAGTAGGACAGCGACTAATGATACCAACTGCTCCCAGCAAAAACACATCATTCTCTAAATCCGTACTGCTAGGTAATCGTCGTAGGGCTTTTTTCGCACACCAATATCTGGTCATTTTGCACCATCGTGCTTCTGGGAAGTACTCTCCAGAACAAGAGAACGGGCAATAAGTCACGACAAAGACCAAACATCTGATCTAACCTTTCTTCATACCAAAAGAATGCGCGCGCCCCGCCCCTGGCGGTGGATGCCTCACCCTCGGTATCAGTGGCACTGTCCACAAACTTTCTGATCTTGTTGACCCAGGAGGTATAGTCCGCTGCGGGGGTGCCGTGACCTGGGCGCTGAGCGAGGCCGGCGCGAACCGGCCGGTGCCCAGTGACACCACACACTGCAGCGGCTCCTGCGGCCACAGCTGGCGCGCCTCGTGGATGGCGATGGCGGCAGGGTTGTTGACCAGGATGCCGCCGTCCTGCCGGCAGTCGGCCTGTTGGCTCGGATGGCTAGTTAGTCGTCGACGCACTCCATATAAAACAGCTCAGTTAAACCTCCCGCCCCCTACGATACTCAATCCATGAATAAGAAACACAAAGGAAGTCCACTAGAAACGTCCAGAATATGGAGGAGAGGGACATGTGGTAATTTTAGAAGCCAAACTCTGGGGTATTTCAATGCCTCAAAACTTTTGAAGTTGTGGCCCATTTCAACTTGGAATAAGGAATGCGAGTAAAAATTAACGTATTGTCATTTCGCTCTTAAATATTGCCACCGTTGCCAGAACAGTAGTGAACCACCCCTCCCTTCGATGGTGTTCCAGAAACTTTGAATAGCAAACCCTTGCGCTGCAGTTTTGGATCCAGGGGCAGGGATCGTGCCCCGACACCCGATCAACTCAATGAAACTGCCCCGGCGCCGCCTAAAATCGCCTTGGAGTCCCTGAAGCTTCCCCTGCACACCCTAAAACCGCTCGGGCACCCCTGATACCGTCCGGCACCTCCTCAAACCACTCGGCGTACCTTGAAGCCGTCCCAGCACCTACTAAAACGTCACTCCCTCCAGGATGCAAGTATTAGCACCCTCACGATGCGCTTTGGCACCCTTGTGACAGGTCACAACTTAGAATCTGCGCCCCTCCAGGCCCAAAGAGCGCACCACCGAAACCGAATAGCGCCCCTCTGACTGAAGTGCCCCATCTCATCGGAAATCCTCGATTGGCTTATGTCGCAAAGACAACTGTATCTAGAGAGGCGAAGGATTAATGACAGTGCTGTAGAATTGTACATTTTCGGTGGTTCAAGAATTCAGAAGTGCACCCTTGAAAGTCGAGTAAAAAGTCCCATGTCCAATACAAAAAGAACAGGCGAATAAAGATGATAAAACATTTGCAAGATTGCTCAGTTCACCGGGCATACCTGCGCTCTTCATCCAGCCGCCTCCTTTCCAGACCGAAATTTCAGATGTAAAGGCACTGCTGTGCTTCACTGCGATTCTACATTCCTGATTTCTGAGTTTCTTCCTTCCAGGGCAAATATAGTTTTTAGTTCTGCATTATTGAGATCTATCAAATCTTCCTCAAGATTTATGCGCTAATTTTACAATGCATAGTTCGTCAAGGAATCCAACCGAACAGCCATCTCTTCCCATTTTTACCAGCTGGAAAGGTGAAAAAAATGATGAAAAAGTTGAAAAACAATATTGGGCTAATTAACCTTTTTTAGGAGGAAATGAGGAAGAATCCATTATTTTCAACAAAAATGCGCCTAAAACCACTTCAACCTAAAACCGAGGCAGACCCCTTCGTTTCAACTTTTAGCAGTTTTGGAGCCAGTGTGAGGAAATATGTAAGAGATCTGCCATTTTAGGCTTCTTATCTCATTTTACGTCGCTTGTTTAGATGTGTATTGCAGCGCTTTTAATGTGCTCTTATATGTTTTATCTTCCCAGCTTCATGTTCAAAACACCTCAAGAGTAGTTATTTATCCAAAGAAGCGGAAACTTTATTACAAAAACGACATGAGCCTCATAGGTACCACGCAATCCTTAAAAGAATGACTGGTAGATTGAAAGCAGCCCAAATTCCCCCTCCAGGACAATAACGGTACATTAGTTACCGACGATAGAAGTAAAGCGGAACTTTTTAACCAGTACTTTGCTGCCCAAACACAGCTACCCAATAGCGAACATCACGGAGTTCCGGATATCCAGAGCGATAATACTCCTCAGTTTCAGATAGACAGAATAACAGAAAGAGAAGTTCTGAAAATGCTTAATGAGCTAAACCAGAACAATAGTACTGGCCCGGACGAAATTCCGGTGAAATTGATAAAGCTTGTGGCTCTAATAATTGCCGAACCTCTTTCCAGGCATTTAAAATCCTTCAGGAGGGCAAATTTCCGAAAATCTGGAAAACAGCGAATGTTAAACCTATTTTTAAAAACAAAGGCAGTGCGGCAGAAGTCGAAGGATACAGACCTATCAGCTTATTATGTTCTTTATCAAAAATTTTTGAGAAAATCATATTTCAGCGAGTGCACAGGCCTATAACTGAACATCACCTTTTGACTGAAAGACAAAGCAGGCATAGACCGGGGCATGGAGCACACCAGTGTCCCAAAACCTGGGGTGCTGGGTGCAGAGCGACACCCAGTCAAGCAGAATTTTCCACTCACTTTTATTTATTTTTTTGCTGAATTCTCCACTCACTTTTCAAGTATGGTTCTAGTTACCAACGACACAATTCACTCACAAAGTTGACAATACTCAACAATACTTACTACAAAGGCCAGTTCAATTGCCTCCTCTACTAGGGTGGGACTTAACGGCGGAAAAGACCTGGAAAAGCCCATACTCGTAACCATAGCAGCTAGAGACTTATGGTTTTCACCAAAAATTTCAAAAAATCTAACTAAGAGGTTTTTGAGTTTCATAACTTTCCTTACATTTACAACAACGTTATAACGTAAAACGTTACTTTTGGCCCTGCGGAAAAGCCCATGCTACGCAACCATAGTAGCTGGCGACTCGCCGTTTTCACTAATAGAATCAACGTGGTCCAAAACGTGGTATTCTTGAGTTTCATGTTGATCCCGCGGTAAATAACAACGTTATAACGTAAAACGTCACTTTTGCCCTGCGGAAAAGCCCTGCTCCGCAACCATAGTAGCTAACGGCTCGCCGTTTTCACTAATAGAATCAGCGTGGTCAAAACGTGGTATTCTTGAGTTTCATGTTGATCCCGCGGTAAATAACAACGTTATAACGTAAAACGTTACTTTTGGCCCTGCGGAAAAGCCCATGCTCCGCAACCATAGTAGCTGGCGACTCACCATTTTCACTAATAGAATCAGCTGGTCCAAAACGTGGTATTCTTGAGTTTCATGTTGATCCCGCGGTAAATAACAACGTTATAACGTAAAACGTTACTTTTTGCCCTGCGGAAAAGCCCATGCTCCGCAACCATAGTAACTGGCGACTCGCCGTTTTCACTAATAGAATCAGCGTGGTCCAAAACGTGGTATTCTTGAGTTTCATGTTGATCCCGCGGTAAATAACAACGTTATAACGTAAAATGTTACTTTTGCCCTGCGGAAAAGCCCATGCTCCGCAACCAAGAATACCACGTTTTGGACCACGCTGATTCTATTAGTGAAAACGGCGAGTCGCTAGCTACTATGGTTGCGGAGCATGGGCTTTCCGCAGGGGCAAAAAGTAACGTTTTACGTTATAACGTTGTTATTTACCGCGGGATCAACATGAAACTCAAGAATACCACGTTTTGGACCACGCTGATTTATTAGTGAAAACGGTGAGTCACCAGCTACTATGGTTGCGGAGCATGGCTTTTCCGCAGGGCCAAAAGTAACGTTTTACGTTATACTGTTATTTACAGCAGGATAAACATGAAACTCAAGAATACCACGTTTTGGACCACGCTGATTCTATTAGTGAAAACGGCGAGTCGCCAGCTACTATGGTTGCGGAGCATGGGCTTTTCCGCAGGCCAAAAAGTAACATTTTACGTTATAACGTTGTTATTTACCGCGGGATCAACATCAAACTCAAGAATACCACGTTTTGGACCACGCTGATTCTATTAGTGAAAACGGCGAGTCGCTAGCTACTATGGTTGCGGAGCATGGGCTTTTCCGCAGGGCAAAAGTAACGTTTTACGTTATAACGTTGTTATTTACCGCGGGATCAACATGAAACTCAAGAATACCACGTTTTGGACCACGCTGATTCTATTAGTGAAAACGGCGAGTCGCCAGCTACTATGGTTGCGGAGTATGGGCTTTTCCGCAGGCCAAAAAGTAACGTTTTACGTTATAACGTTGTTGTTAATGTAAGGAAAGTTATGAAACTCAGAAAAACCTCTTAGTTAGATTTTTTAAAAATTTTTGGTGAAAACCGTAAGTCTCTAACTGCTATGGTTGTGGAGTATGGGCTTTTCCGCACGTCTTTCCGCCGTTAAGTCCCACCCTCTACTAACGTCCGCTGGAAAAAGAGAGCAGCAGAATCGAATAGAAGATCGCCAAATTAACTCGGCTCTTACGCGCCTCTTTCGCTTTTCTGCAAGAAAAATCTGGCGACTTCTATTTTTCTGGCCAATTATACCTGGCATCCTTACCTCCACCGATTTCAGTGGAACAAAAGAATCGAAATTCTGGCGCAGGCAAGACGCTCAGTGCCCACACCCCTCCCCCCGAGAAAGTTCCAGAGGGTGCACGGTTCCTATAGATACGGTTCGGACATGACAGCCAGCTGACTGCCTGATTTGGCAGCACGTTGAGGATATGGCAGTATTTTGAAGGCTTTTGTTCAAGATAACTTTTAATTTTGCTAGCATAAGGTAGAATGCAGCGTTTTGATTGGAGTAATCGAAACGTTTGAAACAGAATTCTGAAGGAATTAGCATGAAGTTCATCGTGGATTTTTCTTGTTATAAAAGCGCTTTAGAGACTAAAAGCTGCACCCAGAAGATAGCCTGATCAATTTTACATACCAAAAATAAAAATATACCCTTAAGCACCACTTACATTTTCCTACTGGCCCGTGCCCCAAACCCCTGCAAACAGTCCCATTTGGAATTACATGTTAAATTTTGCTGCCAAAAAACTGTTAGAACCAGAAGTGGAACCTTCAAAACCCCAGAATTCTAGAGAAGTATCTCATGTCCACCCCCTGCAGAGGGTGAACACCGCCACTAAATTCCACCACTCACAAAATTCGTGAGTGGAAAATTAGACACCCTAGCCCACGGTTCCTATAGATACGGTTCGGACATGACAGCCACTGACTGTCAGATTTGGCAGCACGTTGAGGATATGGTAGTATTTTTGAAGGGTTTTGTTCAAGATAACTTTAGTTTTGCTAGCATAAGGAAGAATACGGCGTTTTGATTGGTTGAGCGAAACGTTCGAAACAGAATTCTGATGGAATTAGCATGAACTTTATCGTGGATTTTCTTGGTTATAAAAGCGCTTTAGAGACTAAAACCTGCATCCAGAAGATAGCCTGATCAATTTTACATACCAAAAATAAGAATATACCCTTAAGCACCACTTAAATTTTCCCACTGGCCCGTGCCCCAAACCCCTGCAAACAGTCCCATTGGAATTACATGTTAAATTTTGCTGCAAAAGACTGTTAGAACCAGAAATGGAACCTTCAAAACCCCAGAATTCTAGAGAGGTATCTCATGTCCACCCCCTGCCCTAGCCTTGTGTTGCCAAAGAAATGAACTGACCGCTTTGAGAGATACATTTCTGGAAAGCAGTTTATCTGTGCACATGATTTCTAGGCTTACGTCCTTGAAAGGTTTTTTATTTCTGGTACCGAGAATAGTGAAAAACCATTTTTGGTCATATTTTTGTTAAAAGCAATTATCTTGAAATTTGTATGCCAAGCAGCATATTTTTTGACATTGTACCGTAGAAAATTGACCATTTATTACGAAGAAAATCATTTTTATCCGTAGCAGCCCTTCATTGCTGCGTACACGCCATGTGACACCCAAATCCACTCACGACACCCTACGACAACCTAGGCATAAAAACGCTGATATTTTAGTTGAATTGAAAGTGTCCGGTATTTGAATATATTGAAACTCTACATTTTCATTAAATGAATTTTTCTGGCAACAAGAATGCATCCAGTTACCCTTCAAACATTGGCACTTTTTTGTATGGCTGGTCTACGGCGTGGACTTACCAAAACGCCGTCTTTACATCTAGTAAATAAAAGCGGCATCTTTAGGCTTTTTGAAAGGCAGGTTGCATTTTCGTTATTGACAAAACATTGTTTGTCTTCCTCTTTGTGTGATTTTATCTGTACAATTTTCTAGCGTATAAGGATTCAGAAAATTAATTTAGGGAAACTTTTAAAATGCAAATTATGTAGATCAGGCGACCAGCAGGCAGCAAGCTATGAGAAATTTAAAGTAGTAGTCGCTCTAAAGCTGTCGCAACGGTCGCAAACCGCCGCGCCTGGCTGATGTAGACGAAAGGAAGAAACAAAACAGAAATCAGGCTGTAGCTTCGATTAGATTCATATGAAGGTGAGAATATATGTGAAGAGGAGCAGGGGAATTGACCAGTAAAGAAAAGAAACTTTTAGCAAGAGTCTGGAAGAGTTTATTGCCATGATAGAAAGTTTGTAGTTTCGTCTGGGTTACTTAAGTGTAGGCCAAGGCTCTACAGGGCCCTAGCATAGGTGTATGCGAGGTGCAGTGATTGAGGTCAGGAGTGGCCTCCGAAATTCCGATAACTATAGGTATAGGAGGGGCATTGTCCCGGACAGAAAAACTATACAGTGTATGCTTATATAATAAATTTAGGCACTAGGTATTGCATGAAAAATCCCTTCTTTATTTTTCACTACTTGCCGGTCTCGGAGGCCTCCTCTGCAGAGTTAGTCTAAGGGGGCCCCGATATTTCGTCTCAGAGGCATTTTAGAGCTGGTCATATGGGAGAGGAGAGGAGGGGCACAAGAGTTGGTCTAGGGAAGCCCCCCTCCAGAGTTGGTCTTCATCCCACAAATGTTAGTCTTGGTGGCTCCCAGAGTTTTTTCCCCCGAAGGTTGGTCTCAGAGGCCCCCAAAAAAAGTTTTTTTCGTGACAACTCACCAATGCCTTAAAAATGATTGGAGACTGCATCAGGGGCTTCAGTTGGTAAAGATTTACCTGTTTAACTCAAATTTTTCACATGGTAATTGTTAAACAATGCTGCTTGGGGACGATTCAAAAATATTTACTTTGAGAAAATTGAACAAAATACCCATCCCTCCAGTTCAAACAAGGGCTCTGAGAGTTTACCACCTGAGTACACAACTTGGAAAATTTTTACTCCACCACACATTTTGAGGGGAATTTTCCAATCACTCGCCATATATTCCGAGCTGATTTTTCCACTCGACACCCTAGCGCAAAACCTATTTTGGGTCACTGGAACACACCTTCAATTATTTTACATCACTCACAAACTTTATGAATCATTAGACAGTGGACGAGACGTAACAGTGCTATACTTTGACATATCCCGCTATTTCGAGAAAATTTGGCACCAAGGACTTCTATACAAATGTGAACACGAATTCGGACTGACTGACCTTTTACCATGGTTACGATCATACCTGACAGATAGACAACAGACAGTCCAGGTCAACATGTCAAATCCCCGCTCCTTTCCCTAGAAGGAGGCTGTCCACAAGGTTCGGTCCTGGGCCCCCTGCTTGCATTATTGTACTTAAACGACTTATCAGGTAGAACTCAGCACGAAATGTTTATTTTTTTGCCGATGATGCTTGCCTGGTCGCATATCACACACCAGAGAACATTCATGCTGTTAAGCAATCCCTTCAACACGATGTCAATAAAATTCAAACATACGGGAACGACTGGCTTATTAAATTTAACGCTTTCAAAACTGCCCAGCAGTCATTTTCATACCGTAAAGATAAAGTATTTCCGAAACTCTTTTTCAATGCTCAACCAATACCCGTAGAAAACAAACACAAACATTTGGGAATCATTATATCAACTGACTTAAGATTTCACGAGCATGTGAATTATACTGTGAAAAAGTTATAATTACCCTAAGCCCGCTTTATCCAATCGCGCCCTTCTTGTCCAGAGACATCCTAGCTCAGATTTATAAGACGTACGTGCTGCCTCATTTCGATTACGCTGACATAATATACGACGGACTCCTGACAGTTGACGACGCACAACGCCTCGAGAGACTCCAAAACCGGGCAGCCAGACTTGTGACTTCGACTCTACCCAAGACCCCGACGGAAAATTTGCGACGGGAGCTTGGGTGTTCCTCTCTAAAATCTAGACGCGAGTTACACAAATTAAAGTTCTTTAACCGGCTAAACCGAGAAGCAACACCGAATTACATTAAGATAATTTTACCAGTAACAAGGGACAACACCATTAATCGTACTTTACGAAATGTTAGGAACAGGACTCAAATACCATTTAGAACTTCAAACCACAAGTTCTCATTTCTGCCTAGCACAATAAAATTATTAAATAAGTTACCAGGACATCTCTTAGAAATTCAATCCGAGACTACATTCAACCATCACCTAGAGCGGTATTACAGCCAAAACAACCCTCCCAAGTACTTTACCTTCGGCTCAAAAATAGATAACTCTCTCTTAACCCACCTGAGGGTGGGTATGTCCAAATTAAAGGCCATTTGTTCAAAATTCAAGCCTTAGAATCTCCGTGCTGCGACTGCGCCACTCTTGCGAGGAAACCGCACATTTTCTTCCCGATTGCCCGAAATTCACCCCACAGAGGGAGACCATGATGAATAATATCACAGCACTATTGAATATCCCATTCTGAACTATCCACAGAAAACTAAAAATAGACACTCTCATCTACGGGCACTCTCTCCAACCTGGCGTTGACCAAGCTGTGGCCCAAGAGGTTTGCAGATATATCAAAACTAGCGGAAGGTTCCGTGGTGAGACCGAGCTCCGCTGAGCTGGTGGGCCGCTGCGTGGATGACCTGGCTGCCGGTGCCCGGCCGGGCGTAGTACCGTGTGTGGTGGCGTGGGCGGGGACGTCTGACTGGCGGCGGTATCGTTGTGTACAGTGCTACCCGAGCGGCGTCCTGATTTAAGTGCCTTGCCGCTTTTACGCCAATCGGAGATTTCTTTTGACTTACTTGTTTGTGCAATGTTGGAGACTAAATGTATGTATGTATGTATGTATGTATGTGTGTATGTATGTATATGTTATATCGAGTGTTTTATATCACTGTTGCAAGGGTACATTGCATTGCATTGTTGCACTGTTGAATTGTAAATATTCATTGATGTACAGTTTTAGTGGTGGACTCCAGCTGTAAATGGGTCTACGCATACCTGTTACACATGCCTGTTGCTGATAAACCTGAATAAATGAAATGAAATGAGCACTTCATGGACATGCCACATTCCCTTTGAAGCGCTGATAGCCTAAGATGGCCCGGGAACATTTTCATCGCCCCTTATTTTTCTTTTATGAGAATGACAGTCAATTCAATAATGGCTTTGCCATGCGTCAGAGTTTGACCCTTCCGTTCTTTCGCTACTACGGCGTAAGATCGAAGAGTAATAGTAATAATCGAGGGTTTCAACCCAAATCAGTAGGGTATGTGAACATGCGTACCCGACTAGGCTCATTGCGTTCTTGCGGAGGCGAAATCCGTTTCCCCCGCCTTACCACCTTTTAGATTTGCAAATTTTATTTTTTACAAAATGAAAATTGGTTTTGGGGCTAAAATTTGTCAACTAGTGAAGCTCGTAAGCCCAGACAAAGGACCCGTTTTCTTACATTCAGCCAGCGGGCGTTGCTGATACTGGGTCAATAAGCAGGGTTACCGGTCATGTAAAACGTACACAAATTGTCAATTTTACAAAAAAGTGACTTCCTGCAGAGGTTTCTATGTCTGTCTGTATTCGGACCAGGTCAGTGTTGTATCCAGCCGGCTGCCAAGGACTTCAAATCCCCCAGTACCGGCCGTCGGGTCCAACAAGTAGCGTCCGTCGGGTCCGACCCCCAGTACCGACAGTACTGACTGTCGGGTCCGACCAGTACCGACCATCGGGTCCGCCCAGTACCGGCCGTCGAGTCTGACCAGTACCGACTGTCGGGTCCACCCAGTACCGACCGTCGGGTCCGACCAGTACCGACTGTCAGGTCCGACCAGTACCGACCGTCAGGTCCGACTCCAGTACAGGCAGTCGGGTCCGACCAGTACCGGCCGTCGGGTCCGACCAGTACCGACCGTCAGGTCCGACCCCAGTACAGGCAGTCGGGTCCGACCGGTAGCGACTGTCGGGTCCGACCAGTACCGTCCGTCGGGTCCGACCAGTACCAGCCGTCGGGTCCGACCAGTACCGACCGTCGGGTCCGACCAGTACCGACCGTCGGGTCCGACCAGTACCGACCGTCAGGTCCGACCCCAGTACAGGCAGTCGGATCCGACCAGTAGCGACTGTCGGGTCCGACCAGTACCGACTGTCAGGTCCGGACCAGTACCGACCGTCGGGTTCGACCCCAGTACAGGCAGTCGGGTCCGACCAGTACCGACTGTCAGGTCTGACCATTAGCGACTGTCAGGTCCGACCCCAGTACAGGCAGTCGGATCCGACCAGTAGCGACTGTCGGGTCCGACCAGTACCGACTGTCAGGTCCGACCAGTACCGACCGTCGGGTCCGACCAGTACTGACAGTCGGGTCCCACCAGTACCGACCGTCGGGTCCGACCAGTACCGACTGTCAGGTCCGACCCCAGTACCGGCCGTCGGGTCCAACAAGTACCGACTGTCGGGTCCGACCAGTACCGACTGTCGGGTCCGACCAGTACCGACCGTCGGGTTCGACCCCAGTACAGGCAGTCGGGTCCGACCAGTACCGACTGTCAGGTCTGACCATTAGCGACTGTCAGGTCCGACCCCAGTACAGGCAGTCGGATCCGACCAGTAGCGACTGTCGGGTCCGACCAGTACCGACTGTCAGGTCCGACCAGTACCGACTGTCGGGTCCGACCAGTACCGACCGTCGGGTCCGACCAGTACCGGTCGTCGGGTCCGACCAGTACCGGCCGTCGGGTCCGACCAGTACCGACCGTCGGGTCCGACCAGTACAGGCAGTCGGATCCGACCAGTAGCGACTGTCGGGTCCGACCCCAGTACCGGCCGTCGGGTCCGACCAGTACCGACCGTCGGGTCCGACCAGTACCGACCGTCGGGTCCGACCAGTACCGGCCGTCGGGTCCGACCAGTACTGACCGTCGGGTCCGACCAGTACCGACCGTCGGGTCCGACCAGTACTGACCGTCGGGTCCGAACCCAGTACAGGCAGTCGGGTCCGACCCCAGTACAGGCAGTCGGGTCCGACCAGTAGCGACTGTCGGGTCCGACCAGTACCGTCCGTCGGGTCCGACCAGTACCGGCCGTCGGGTCCGACCCCAGTACCGGCCGTCGGGTCCGACCAGTACTGACCGTCGGGTCCGACCAGTACCGACCGTCAGGTCCGACCAGTACCGACCGTCGGGTCCGACCAGTACCGGCCGTCGGGTCCGACCAGTACCGGCCGTCGGGTCCGACCCCAGTGCCGACCGTCGGGTCCGACCAGTACCGGCCGTCGGGTCCGACCCCAGCACCGACTGTCGGGTCCGACCAGTACCGACCGTCGGGTCCGACCAGTACCGACCGTCGGGTCCGACCAGTACCGACCGTCGGGTCCGACCAGTACTGACCGTCGGGTCCGAACCAAGTACAGGCAGTCGGGTCCGACCCCAGTACAGGCAGTCGGGTCCGACCAGTAGCGACTGTCGGGTCCGACCAGTACCGGCCGTCGGGTCCGACCAGTACCGGCCGTCGGGTCCGACCAGTACCGACCGTCGGGTCCGACCAGTACCGACCGTCAGGTCCGACCAGTAGCAACTGTCGGGTCCGACCAGTACCGGCCGTCGGGTCCGACCAGTACCGACCGTCGGGTCCGACCCCAGTACCGGCCGTCGGGTCCGACCAGTACCGGCCGTCGGGTCCGACCAGTACCGACTGTCAGGTCCGACCAGTACTGACTGTCGGGTCCGACCAGTACCGGCCGTCGGGTCCGACCAGTACCGACCGTCGGGTCCGACCAGTACTGACCGTCGGGTCCGAACCCAGTACAGGCAGTCGGGTCCGACCCCAGTACAGGCAGTCGGGTCCGACCAGTAGCGACTGTCGGGTCCGACCAGTACCGGCCGTCGGGTCCGACCAGTACCGACTGTCAGGACCGACCAGTACTGACTGTCGGGTCCGACCAGTACCGACCGTCGGGTCCGACCAGTACCGGCCGTCGGGTCCGACCAGTACTGACCGTCGGGTCCGAACCCAGTACAGGCAGTCGGGTCCGACCCCAGTACAGGCAGTCGGGTCCGACCAGTACCGACTGTCAGATCCGACCAGTACCGACCGTCGGGTCCGACCAGTACCGACCGTCGGGTCCGACCAGTACCGACCGTCGGGTCCGACCAGTACCGACCGTCGGGTCCGACCAGTACTGACCGTCGGGTCCGAACCCAGTACAGGCAGTCGGGTCCGACCCCAGTACAGGCAGTCGGGTCCGACCAGTACCGGCCGTCGGGTCCAACAAGTACCGACTGTCAGGTCCGACCAGTACTGACTGTCGGGTCCGACCAGTACCGGCCGTCGGGTCCGACCAGTACCGACCGTCGGGTCCGACCAGTACCGGCCGTCGAGTCTGACCAGTACCGACTGTCGGGTCCACCCAGTACCGACCGTCGGGTCCGACCAGTACCGACTGTCAGGTCCGACCAGTACCGACCGTCAGGTCCGACTCCAGTACAGGCAGTCGGGTCCGACCAGTACCGGCCGTCGGGTCCGACCAGTACCGACCGTCAGGTCCGACCCCAGTACAGGCAGTCGGGTCCGACCGGTAGCGACTGTCGGGTCCGACCAGTACCGTCCGTCGGGTCCGACCAGTACCAGCCGTCGGGTCCGACCAGTACCGACCGTCGGGTCCGACCAGTACCGACCGTCGGGTCCGACCAGTACCGACCGTCAGGTCCGACCCCAGTACAGGCAGTCGGATCCGACCAGTAGCGACTGTCGGGTCCGACCAGTACCGACTGTCAGGTCCGACCAGTACCGACCGTCGGGTTCGACCCCAGTACAGGCAGTCGGGTCCGACCAGTACCGACTGTCAGGTCTGACCATTAGCGACTGTCAGGTCCGACCCCAGTACAGGCAGTCGGATCCGACCAGTAGCGACTGTCGGGTCCGACCAGTACCGACTGTCAGGTCCGACCAGTACCGACCGTCGGGTCCGACCAGTACCGACCGTCGGGTCCGGACCAGTACCGACCGTCGGGTCCGACCAGTACTGACAGTCGGGTCCCACCAGTACCGACCGTCGGGTCCGACCCCAGTACCGGCCGTCGGGTCCAACAAGTACCGACTGTCGGGTCCGACCAGTACCGACTGTCGGGTCCGACCAGTACCGACCGTCGGGTTCGACCCCAGTACAGGCAGTCGGGTCCGACCAGTACCGACTGTCAGGTCTGACCATTAGCGACTGTCAGGTCCGACCCCAGTACAGGCAGTCGGATCCGACCAGTAGCGACTGTCGGGTCCGACCAGTACCGACTGTCAGGTCCGACCAGTACCGACTGTCGGGTCCGACCAGTACCGACCGTCGGGTCCGACCAGTACCGGTCGTCGGGTCCGACCAGTACCGGCCGTCGGGTCCGACCAGTACCGACCGTCGGGTCCGACCAGTACAGGCAGTCGGATCCGACCAGTAGCGACTGTCGGGTCCGACCCCAGTACCGGCCGTCGGGTCCGACCAGTACCGACCGTCGGGTCCGACCAGTACTGACCGTCGGGTCCGAACCCAGTACAGGCAGTCGGGTCCGACCCCAGTACAGGCAGTCGGGTCCGACCAGTAGCGACTGTCGGGTCCGACCAGTACCGTCCGTCGGGTCCGACCAGTACCGGCCGTCGGGTCCGACCCCAGTACCGGCCGTCGGGTCCGACCAGTACTGACCGTCGGGTCCGACCAGTACCGACCGTCAGGTCCGACCAGTACCGACCGTCGGGTCCGACCAGTACCGGCCGTCGGGTCCGACCAGTACCGCCCGTCGGGTCCGACCCCAGTGCCGACCGTCGGGTCCGACCAGTACCGGCCGTCGGGTCCGACCCCAGCACCGACTGTCGGGTCCGACCAGTACCGACCGTCGGGTCCGACCAGTACCGACCGTCGGGTCCGACCAGTACCGACCGTCGGGTCCGACCAGTACTGACCGTCGGGTCCGGAACCAAGTACAGGCAGTCGGGTCCGACCCCAGTACAGGCAGTCGGGTCCGACCAGTAGCGACTGTCGGGTCCGACCAGTACCGGCCGTCGGGTCCGACCAGTACCGGCCGTCGGGTCCGACCAGTACCGACCGTCGGGTCCGACCAGTACCGACCGTCAGGTCCGACCAGTAGCAACTGTCGGGTCCGACCAGTACCGGCCGTCGGGTCCGACCAGTACCGACCGTCGGGTCCGACCCCAGTACCGGCCGTCGGCTCCGACCAGTACCGGCCGTCGGGTCCGACCAGTACCGACTGTCAGGTCCGACCAGTACTGACTGTCGGGTCCGACCAGTACCGGCCGTCGGGTCCGACCAGTACCGACCGTCGGGTCCGACCAGTACTGACCGTCGGGTCCGAACCCAGTACAGGCAGTCGGGTCCGACCCCAGTACAGGCAGTCGGGTCCGACCAGTAGCGACTGTCGGGTCCGACCAGTACCGGCCGTCGGGTCCGACCAGTACCGACTGTCAGGTCCGACCAGTACTGACTGTCGGGTCCGACCAGTACCGACCGTCGGGTCCGACCAGTACCGGCCGTCGGGTCCGACCAGTACTGACCGTCGGGTCCGAACCCAGTACAGGCAGTCGGGTCCGACCCCAGTACAGGCAGTCGGGTCCGACCAGTAGCGACTGTCGGGTCCGACCAGTACCGACCGTCGGGTCCGACCAGTACCGGCCGTCGGGTCCGACCAGTACTGACCGTCGGGTCCGAACCCAGTACAGGCAGTCGGGTCCGACCCCAGTACAGGCAGTCGGGTCCGACCAGTACCGACTGTCAGATCCGACCAGTACCGACCGTCGGGTCCGACCAGTACTGACCGTCGGGTCCGACCAGTACTGACCGTCGGGTCCGACCAGTACCGACCGTCGGGTCCGACCAGTACCGACCGTCGGGTCCGACCAGTACTGACCGTCGGGTCCGAACCCAGTACAGGCAGTCGGGTCCGACCCCAGTACAGGCAGTCGGGTCCGACCAGTACCGGCCGTCGGGTCCAACAAGTACCGACTGTCAGGTCCGACCAGTACTGACTGTCGGGTCCGACCAGTACCGGCCGTCGGGTCCGACCAGTACCGACCGTCGGGTCCGACCAGTACTGACCGTCGGGTCCGAACCCAGTACAGGCAGTCGGGTCCGACCCCAGTACAGACAGTCGGGTCCGACCAGTACCGACCGTCAGGTCCAACAAGTACCGACTGTCAGATCCGACCAGTACCGACCGTCGGGTCCGACCAGTACTGACCGTCGGGTCCGACCAGTACTGACCGTCGGGTCCGACCAGTACCGACCGTCGGGTCCGACCAGTACCGACCGTCGGGTCCGACCAGTACTGACCGTCGGGTCCGAACCCAGTACAGGCAGTCGGGTCCGACCCCAGTACAGGCAGTCGGGTCCGACCAGTACCGGCCGTCGGGTCCAACAAGTACCGACTGTCAGGTCCGACCAGTACTGACTGTCGGGTCCGACCCCAGTACAGGCAGTCGGGTCCGACCAGTAGCGACTGTCGGGTCCGACCAGTACCGACCGTCGGGTCCGACCAGTACCGGCCGTCGGGTCCGACCAGTACTGACCGTCGGGTCCGAACCCAGTACAGGCAGTCGGGTCCGACCCCAGTACAGGCAGTCGGGTCCGACCAGTACCGACTGTCAGATCCGACCAGTACCGACCGTCGGGTCCGACCAGTACTGACCGTCGGGTCCGACCAGTACCGGCCGTCGGATCCGACCCCAGTACCGACCGTCGGGTCCAACAAGTACCGACTGTCAGGTCCGACCAGTACTGACTATCGGGTCCGACCAGTACCAACTGTCGGGTCCGACCAGTACCAACTGTCGGGTCCGACCAGTACCGGCCGTCGGGTCCGACCCCAGTACCGACCGTCGGGTCCGACCAGTACAGACAGACGGGTCCGACCAGTACCGGCCCTAAAAGGGGATGGTAAACCTACCAAAGGGGAGAGATCATCATCATTACCAGTAGCACCACTCAGCCGTGACCGTCTTACACAATCACAACGGAAGTTGAAAAGCCGGGTTGGGGACGGGCACGTCCGAATTAAGCCCGTCAGGGCCCCGTTTCATAAAAGTTTTAGAAATACGACGTGTTTTGCACCACTTTCACTTGCACAGTTGCACCGTACTCAGAATTAAGTTTCATAAAGAGAGGTGACATTCTCGCGAAAGTGGCGTATATATGAAATGCTGCGTGAATTACGCCCCATTCTAGAATTAAATAAGCCTCTTCGAAATATAAGATATAACTGCTTTACTGACATTAAAAAGACTATATATTTTAATTAATTAGTTGAAAAAAATTTTTGTAACTATTTGCTCTTATTTGATTATTAAATTTCTCATGAACTTTTAAAAATAGTGCGGAAGGAGACGCGCTAACAGCAGACGCAAAAAATATTCGACGAATTTATTGTTGGCAATACCCTGTTTTTGCAGTTTACTTGCTGTGACCGGTTAGGTGTGACCAGTTACTGTCAAGGCCCTAAAAGGTTAATATGTTATTGCTGTGCAAGTGTACTTTGGTGGAACTCAAATTGAAGTGTGTACTAACCGTGAGTGAACTGTGACAGGTTTGTGAACCTTATAATTTCGTGAAAGTGAGAAAGGAATAGTGAAATACCTAGATGCCATTACCTAGGTATACCATCATTTTCGCCAGAGACCTCAGTAGAGCTGCTTGGATTTTTTGGTTACAGGCACCTTAAATTGAATTTCTACCCTCCATAGACTCCATACAACACCGTGTTAGTGTCGCCTATTTAGGATTCTGTACTCCCTAGACTGTAAAATAAATGTAACAGCAGAAAGTCAAATGAAAAATCAATGTCAGCTTTCCTGTGCCTTCGCATTAATAGCTATCATTATTTGCTGTGATACCAAATGGCCATAAAACTCGAAATATCAGCTCAATTTGGCACGAGTAACTCTCACTTCAAACTTATGCAAGGAAGAACTTACACACCTTTTTATTTAAATATACTTTACAATCATGACTCTTTTTGTCCTTCACTACAAAAGCTTTGCCTGAGATTCAAATTTTCAGGAAAAAAACTATAAATTTTTCATGTTTTGCATCATTGGCCCATAAATGTTACGCTTCTACTTCTTGTGTCGCTTTTCAGGAGTGTTTTAAATATTCAACGTACGTTGTGTGCGCTAATGAAACAGGATTGGGCATATTCTACGCTGC
Organism: Lepas anatifera; assembly: GCA_034440635.1. Taxonomy (NCBI): domain Eukaryota; kingdom Metazoa; phylum Arthropoda; class Thecostraca; family Lepadidae; genus Lepas; species Lepas anatifera. The sequence goes on along the minus strand of JAOTON010001055.1, from coordinate 64,663 downwards.
ATTCCAGTAAAACGTAGTTTAAAGCAGCGTAACTTTGCAAGTAGTTGTATTTTACGCTGCATTTTTATTAAACAAGATTGTGGTGCATTATTCACTTTCTACGCTGCATTATGCTGCTTCCACGCTATAAGCGTAAGTTAAGCCTTTTATGAAATGGGGCCCAAGTCGCTGATCCCGACAATTAGCCACTGACCGAGTTTAGGGGTCACTGGCCCAGCACATTGTATTTTTGGGGCCTTTCGACGCACCAACTGCCATGGTCTTATGGCGTCGCAAGATTTTTCCCTGTTGGAAAGCTTTCCCGGGAGTCCGATTGCTCTTTGTCCAGGGAATCCGTCGAGTCTTGAACCGTCTTGGCAGCGTGGAAAGCGGACGTGCTAACCACGACACCACGCCCCCTCATCGACCCGGTGTCGGAGTCACTGACCCGGTGTCGGGGTCAATGACCCGGTGTCGAGGTCACTGACCCGGTGTCGAGGTCACTGACCCAGGGTCGAGGTCACTGACCTGGTGCAGCATGTCGCTGACGCGGCACTCCTGAAAGTAGCCGGGCGCGGCGGCCGACGCCTGGATCGCCTCCCACACCTTGTAGTGGCTGCCTCCTGTAACACGGACCACCCTCAGCGCCGCACACACCGCCGGCCCGCCACAGGCCATCCGCTAACCGACTCTGCTACCTGCAACTTCCTGTCAGTCCCCAGTCTTTTTGCTAACACACAGCATAGGCTGGACTAGGTTTTCTGGATATTCTCGGCAACTATCAAAGGCGGTTCTTGAAGCCATCTTCACGCGCGTGATCAAACATTTTTCACGGGTGATGTTCCTTTACTCTCAGACGTTAATTTATGCGTGTGCGTTTTTATGTACATTTGCATGCGCTCCAATGCCTCTTTACCCAGCTCCGCCCGTTGTCTGACATTTAGAACCAGTGGTACGACCGCTCCGGCGCCGCAGGTGTTTTTAGTGTCCGTCTTTGGGGAATCCAGTTATTTGGAGGGGACAATGCTACGTTTTCAGTTGCATTAAAAGTGACCTTTTTAATTTGCGAGCTTTACAGCATGGAGCCACTAACACTTTAAAAAGCTTCAAACTTTCCTGGACTGTAACCAATCCAGTTTACAGGGCCTTTTTAGCCTACATGATCCACAAGTCTTTTACGTTGATGAAGAAAGCTTGTCTGGTAGGGATCGACATGCAGTGGCGGGTCTAGCCGGTAGGTTTGGCGGCAAACCAAAGTCGAAAAAAGAGAAAACGTCAAGCGATGAAAAATTTGGTCACAATGTAATAGCTGGTAGATTCGAAGGGGAGGGGGAGGTAAACACAAGACGAAAAGCAAAACAAAAAGTGACGGGGTGAAAGAGGTATCCACGAGAAGCTTGTTTTTTCTATCCAATGATTTTTAGCTGAAAAAAAAACTATTTTAAAGATAAAGATGACCCAGACCCAGTGTTTCCACTGAAACTGACGGGTTCCGTTTAGAGTTGAGTGGTTTAGTAGAAGGACCAAAATCTTACCTATAAAATGCAAAGTCGCCGGGGTCGACAGCTTGGGGAGGGCAAAAACCTTAGTTTTGCCCAGAGCTTTTTCATTTGTGGAGAGCGAACGCTTTTATTGCCCCCCCTGGATCCACCATTGATGGCACAAGTAAACCGACCAGCAGCAGATCACGTGCCTTGATAATGGGACTGCACGTGGTGCGGATGATTGTAGCTGCGGAACACAAAGGACTGGAGCTGATCACCGCTCACCAGCGTCGACACTGCTGCCACCTGTGGCAAAAAACGGCAACCATCACTTACAGTTGTCAACAGACGACTGGGCCATGCATGATCCATGAAAACACGTACTCAATCCAAAGCAGACAAGTATCTAGGTCAGCCTCCGCCACCACCAGAACAAGTCCGTCGGCAACAAAAGTGGGAGGAGGCCATTCGGGTGCCTGTTCCATTTGTGATGACATGCACATCGGATAATTTTCGACTATATGTATATCTATGTGCAAATTCATGAGTCATCTATAGATAAAAAATACTAGGGAATCATTTGTCAGCTCCAATACGGGGAACGGCACGGGAGAAATGCACAAAGAGGCACAGCCGTTCATACAGCACACTCGTCTACCCATAACGCAACAACAATAGAAGTCGACGAATAAAGGCACAAATCATTGACCAGGTTACTACAGAAATACGAGTACAACACACACGCTACACAAATGGAGTTTGTGGTTGCGTCAGTCACGGCCGTCGGTGCAGGGCATTCTGTACTTCGGCACCCGGTCACTGGACTTTGGCCGGGGGCTGCCCAACAAAGCAGCAGAGCTGGTCGATACATTGCCTCGATAAAATTCCGCTCCAATTCCAGTTGCAATACAACGGTGCAGCAATTACGAATTCGCAGCACACTAGCTGCGTCGACCATATTATACTGCTATGAAAATTATGCGGACGACACTAACACGCGCAGTGGGAGGGGTCCTAAAGTGTCTCCCCTACCCTACTTATTTTCGCAGCTGGCCGGAGAACCGTTCGCAGTCAGAAAACGCTACTTGGCTACATCTTGGCGAATTCATAGGCGCGTCCATTCGTGAAAGAACTTTGAAAATCGATGGATTGTTTTTAATTAACGGGTTTTTGAAGTCACGCCCCATTCCGGAGCGCTACAATCGCGCAGTCACACCAGTTTGCCTTCAATGTACACCGAGTGGTGACGTAATAACGCCAAGTCCCTTCTCCCTCATTGCCCTCGGTCGGGTGGCATTCCTCAGTATGACGTATGTTATGTCAAGACGTCACAGTTGAAGTTACTCTAACGTCAAGGTCACAGGTCCAAGCCACAGATCGTAAGTCGGGGTCAAAACCTCATTTCCCGCCCCATGGTTTCTCAAGTGCCAGTTATAGTGTACATTATTGGGAGTAATTTCAAGACATTTTTTACCTTCTTTCCATGAACAAAGTCCAGTTTCAGTCTATTCCAGACCTTTTCGCATTATCACGGCATTTCCCAACAGGCCTCCAGTGCGGCCCAGATTTGACCATTACCACCTCGTCTAGCCTTTCGTTGACCAGGGTCAACAGCGATTGATTATAATTTATATCATTATGACCCCCACAAACTTCCAAACGCACACATTACTAGCCCTCTTCATTTCCAAGATCTCAGGGGGGCACTTTAGGAACCCTCCACTGCGCGTTGACCCCAGCCCCTCTCCACAAGACGTATTAACAGTCAGTATTCATTGAACGATCATGTTCATTTGACTTCACATTGTGGCCAGGCCACTGGCGCGCCACGGATGGCAGCGGCGGCGTAGGTGATAGTCTGAATGGCTCGTCGGCTCGGTAGCTGGCCAGGCCCAAAGTCATTAACTTCTGCACCATAATCAGGTAACAAAAGTAAGCATGGAGACACAAACACACAAGCGTTAGAAATCAGCACCTCGCCTGGAGCCCATTCTGTATGTAAAGAGTATGTAATGAGTCCAACTACAGCGCTCCAGCCAAGTGTATGCGTTCTGATCGATAAACATAAGGCAGGATATGAAAAAGTCTCACTTCAAATAACAGGAAAATATCCAAACTATCAGTTGCCGAACAATTTTTACGGCACTTCCAGCATTCGCGCGACTGGAAGCTTGTTAAGCTGAGAACAGCATGAAACCGAGGTCAAATCCCGGGATCGCTTCTATCATTTGCCATCGTAAGACCCTCATACTGATTTAAGACATCCAACGCCAGCTGCTGATTTTACAGCCAGTGATGGGTAATTCAGAGTAAATACTATGCTCGGCGTGCATCTTTGCAAGACATTGCAGAGACAACTGGAAATGAAAGGGAATGAGTCTTTTAAAATAATCTTATTCTTCGAGATATCGACGTTAGCATTATTCTGAAATCTAGAAGCCAAAATGACCCTCATAGACGCACTTCGCCCAAAACAAAAAGTCTTAAATTTCCTACAATGTTGTCAACGATCACTAACAGAGCATGCCCAGGTGTGTACGGTCCACCCACCCACCCATGTGTTGCAAGACAAGACCTGGCGCGTGCAGGTGAGTGACAGAGGATGGATACCTTGGGCACGTGCTCGTCCCTGTTGAAGGAGATGAGCCTCTGCTCGCCCAGGTGACGGCGCAGAATGTTCTTCCACACCTCGGTGTCGTAGTAGCTGTGCTCCCACAGCAGCTTGGTGGTGCCCTTCAGCCGCGTTTGCTGGAACACCTCAGTGCCCAGTCGGGTGTACATCTCCTCCACATCGTCCAGCGACCGCCGCAGCGGACCTGCCGGCACCATCGCCGCTCTGTCAGACGGACCCCGGCCGCAACGGTCAGCAGAGAGGCGGCGGCCTTCGCCGGGAGGGTCACCCATCGCCACCCATCTGTCCACAGCTGTCGGAAACTACCGAACGACATCATAGGGAAGTACTGAGGCTCCCGCCACACAACAGACCACCGTAAATACGGAACATAGCGCGACGTGAGGTCGCTATAACGTTACATTGCTCAGTAACAGAAGGACGATATAGCGTTACATTGCCTCGGGACAGAAAGGCGATATGGCCTTACATTGCTCAGGGTCAGAATGATGACATAGCGTTACATTGCCACCGGGACATGAGGGCGATATAGCACTGCATTATTCCCGGGTTGGAGGGTGATATAATGTTACACCGACTCCGAATAGAACGAGCAACATAACGTGGCTTTGCCACGATATGGGACATACAAGTATGTAATCCTACTAAGTCGCAGGACAGGAGGGGTGTTGAAAAACGAAGCTCCGCAGATTCCTGATGTCACCATGTAAATACACAACCTTCCTTCATCTGTCAGCTCCGGCCGTCACGGTCTGCAGCTGGCGGATGGGGGAATGGGGGCGGGGGCACTAACCGAGGAGCGCGGCCAGCAGGGCGCCGGTGCTGACGCCGCAGATGAGGTCGAACATCTGGTGAACCGGCTGGCCGCTGAGGCGCTCCAGCTCCCGCAGCAGCTCGATCGCCAGCACACCCCTGCCGCCACGCCGCTGGTAAGGTGGGTCCCACCTATTGGGGCCGATCAACTCACACCTACCAGGGTCATGCGGAGTCGCCAACTCTCCCCCTGCTTGAGTTCCCGAGCAGTCAAATTACGCATTGTTCTGGGGATCCACCGGGCTTTATACCCGCGCCAGCAGCGTAGAAAGCGACAACGCTGACCTCTAAACCACCGTTCCCCTGTACAAATTTTGTGGCGACGCCGCTGGCCTCACAAGTTTATCCGTCCCGTTGCCTTCAGATACGACAGCTTTATCGTCCGGGTAAGTTATAATAAGCATCCAAAGCATAATTACATGCCCATGGTCATTAGCGAAATCTCGAATCTCGCAGGCATAAGCTGAGACAGCTTCAATTATGCAGTGCAAGGGTCATGTCTGTTGTAGAAATAGACGCTAGCACGACCACATGTTTTCTGAACGTCAAGCTATTGGCATTTGACGTTAGCATCACATCACTAACTCGGTTTTTGGTAATTGTCCCATACCCACGTTCGCGGTTCATACTACGTCTCATTCTTATCGTTGGGGGGGAATCAAGCGACAGATAACGGACAACATTCCCAAGATAGTCACTCGCCAGAAAGCGAAATCTCGAGTTATGCAACAATAATTTGAGCTTTACCATGTACTCCGAACTTCCTGGCTATCTTCACGGTCCAGCCTGACCTGATGCCTCCGCCGTCGATGCTGAGGATGCGGATGCCGCAGCCGGCCGGCGGCGTGATGTAGCCCAGCAGGGCCAGCGCCTCCCGCAGCTGCATCCGCACCACAGCGTCCGCCGTCTCCTCCCAGACCAGCAGCAGACCGGAGACCGCGCCCTCCTGAAAACCAGCGCACGGGCGTTACACCGCTCCACTGCAGTCTCCTCCCACACCAGCAGCAGACCGGAGACCGCGCCCTCCTGAGAACCAGCGCACAGGCGTTACACCGCTCCACTGCAGTCTCCTCCCGACCAGCAGCAGACCGGAGACCGCGCCCTCCTGAGAACCAGCGCACAGGTGTTACACCGCTCCACTGCAGTCTCTACAGACCAGCAGCAGACCGGAGACGGCACCCTCCTGAGAACCAGCGCACAGGCGTTACACCGCTCCACTGCAGTCACTACAGACCAGCAGCAGACCGGAGACCGCGCCCTCCTGAGAACCAGCGCACAGGCGTTACACCGCTCCACTAGTTTCCTCACAGACCAGCAGCAGACCGGAGACCGCGCCCTCCTGAGAACCAGCGCACAGGCGTTACACCGCTCCACTAGTTTCCTCCCAGACCAGCAGCAGACCGGAGACCGCGCCCTCCTGAGAACCAGCGCACAGGCGTTACACCGCTCCACTAGTTTCCTCCCAGACCAGCAGCAGATCGGAGACCGCGCCCTCCTGAGAACCAGCCCACAGGCGTTACACCGCTCCACTTCTTTCCTCCCAGACCAGCAGCAGACCGGAGACCGCGCCCTCCTGAGAACCAGCCCACAGGCGTTACACCGCTCCACTGCAGTCACTACAGACCAGCGGCAGACCGGAGACCGCGCCCTCCTGAGAACCAGCGCACAGGCGTTACACCGCTCCGCTAGTTTCCTCCCAGACCAGCAGCAGACCGGAGACAGCGCCCTCCTGAGAACCAGCGCACAGGCGTTACACCGCTCCACTAGTTTCCTCCAAGACGAGCAACACACAGACGTTACGCCGCTCCACTACAACTCCCAAGACTAACAGGATGCTCAAGACTGCGCCCTCCTGTTCCACACAAGAACAGCACTGTACTGTCATCTGTGCCACACCACAATAAAAGACCACACCTTTCAAGTAGCACAGTGGCATTGTACCACCATTCCCACCACCTAGCGATGCAAGGTGATAACGCCCCCTTTACGAAACATGGCGACGCTGCACTGCCGCTGCTGCCAAACATGGCAGTAGCGCGCCTATGTCCCTCCGGTCCTCAGTGTAGGACCAGGAATGAAATGCGACGCCGTCCCTCTCGTCCTGAGTTCAGTGATGCTGCGTCTTTCCTTTACTATACGCCAGAAATTAACGTAATCGCGCTCCTCCGGACCCCCGGCAGGATTGGACGCATATCACCTTCCTTTTTCTTCTAAAACTACTGCATCAACACACTACCACACAGACTCTGGCGTAACACGTGATACATCCCGCCCCCGCATCTGTGGAACACTGACCCTGTAGGCGAGGTTGATGGCCTGCGGGTACTGCTGCAGGTGCCGGCTGAGGTCCTCCACCCGCCGTGAGCGCGACATCTCCGAGCGCGCCGACCGCACCATGGAGACCAAGTGGCGTGTTCGAGCATCCACACTGCCCTGCAGCCGAACGACAGGTATCAATGTCATGACAGGGGCGGTCCACGCGCTAGTACCGAACGACAGGTATCAATGTCATGACAAAGGCGGTCCACTTGACAGTACCGAACGACAGGTATCTATGTCATGACAGGGGCGGTCCACGCGCCAGTACCGAAGGACAGGTACCAATGTCATGACAGGGGCGGTCCACGCGCCAGTACCGAACGACAGGTATCAATGTCATGACAAAGGCGGTCCACGCGCCAGTACCGAACGACAGGTATCAATGTCATGACAGGGGCAGTCCACTTGACAGTACCTAAGGACAGGTATCAATGTCATGACAGGGGCGGTCCACGCGCCAGTACCGAACGACAGGTATCAATGTCATGACAGGGGCGGTCCACTTGACAGTACCTAAGGACAGGTATCAATGTCATGACAGGGGCGGTCCACGCGCCAGTACCGAAGGACAGGTATCAATGTCATGACAGGGGCGGTCCACGTCCCAGTACCGAACGACAGGTATCAATGTCATGACAAAGGCGGTCCACGCGCCAGTACCGAACGACAGGTATCAATGTCATGACAGGGGCAGTCCATTTGACAGTACCGAACGACGAACGACAGGTATTAATGTCATGACAAGGGCAGTCCACTTGACAGTACCGAACGACAGGTATCAATGTCATGACAGGGGCGGTCCACTTGACAGTACCTAAGGACAGGTATCAATGTCATGACAAGGGCGGTCCACGCGCCAGTACCGAACGACAGGTATCAATGTCATGACAGGGGCGGTCCACGCGCCAGTACCGAACGACAGGTATCAATGTCATGACAGGGGCAGTCCATTTGACAGTACCGGACGACGAACGACAGGTATTAATGTCATGACAAGGGCGGTCCACTTGACAGTACCGAACGACAGGTATCAATGTCATGACCGGGGCGGTCCACTTGACAGTACCGAACGACAGGTATCAATGTCATGACCGGGGCGGTCCACTTGACAGTACCGAACGACAGGTATCAATGTCATGACCGGGGCGGTCCACTTGACAGTACCGAACGACAGGTATCAATGTCATGACAAGGGCGGTCCACTTGACAGTACCGAACGACAGGTATCAATGTCATGATAGGGGCGGTCCACTTGACAGTACCGAACGACAGGTATCAATGTCATGACCGGGGCGGTCCACTTGACAGTACCGAACGACAGGTATCAATGTCATGACAAGGGCGGTCCACTTGACAGTACCGAACGACAGGTATCAATGTCATGACCGGGGCGGTCCACTTGACAGTACCGAACGACAGGTATCAATGTCATGACCGGGGCGGTCCACTTGACAGTACCGAACGACAGGTATCAATGTCATGATAGGGGCGGTCCACTTGACAGTACCGAACGACAGGTATCAATGTCATGATAGGGGCGGTCCACTTGACAGTACCGAACGACAGGTATCAATGTCATGACCGGGGCGGTCCACTTGACAGTACCGAACGACAGGTATCAATGTCATGATAGGGGCGGTCCACTTGACAGTACCGAACGACAGGTATCAATGTCATGACAAGGGCGGTCCACTTGACAGTACCGAACGACAGGTATCAATGTCAAGATAGGGGCGGTCCACTTGACAGTACCGAACGACAGGTATCAATGTCATGACAAGGGCGGTCCACTTGACAGTACCGAACGACAGGTATCAATGTCATGACAAGGGCGGTCCACTTGACAGTACCGAACGACAGGTATCAATGTCATGACCGGGGCGGTCCACTTGACAGTACCGAACGACAGGTATCAATGTCATGACAAGGGCGGTCCCCTTGACAGTACCGAACGACAGGTATCAATGTCATGACCGGGGCGGTCCACTTGACAGTACCGAACGGCAGGTATCAATGTCATGATAGGGGCGGTCCACTTGACAGTACCGAACGACAGGTATCAATGTCATGACAAGGGCGGTCCACTTGACAGTACCGAACGACAGGTATCAATGTCATGATAGGGGCGGTCCACTTGACAGTACCGAACGACAGGTATCAATGTCATGACAAGGGCGGTCCACTTGACAGTACCGAACGACAGGTATCAATTTCATGACCGGGGCGGTCCACTTGACAGTACCGAACGACAGGTATCAATGTCATGATAGGGGCGGTCCACTTGACAGTACCGAACGACAGGTATCAATGTCATGACAAGGGCGGTCCACTTGACAGTACCGAACGACAGGTATCAATGTCATGACAAGGGCGGTCCACTTGACAGTACCGAACAACAGGTATCAATGTCATGACAAGGGCGGTCCACTTGACAGTACCGAACGACAGGTATCAATGTCATGACAAGGGCGGTCCACTTGACAGTACCGAACGACAGGTATCAATGTCATGACAAGGGCGGTCCACTTGACAGTACCGAACGACAGGTATCAATGTCATGACAAGGGCGGTCCACTTGACAGTACCGAACGACAGGTATCAATGTCATGACAAGGGCGGTCCACTTGACAGTACCGAACGACAGGTATCAATGTCATGACCGGGGCGGTCCACTTGACAGTACCGAACGACAGGTATCAATGTCATGATAGGGGCGGTCCACTTGACAGTACCGAACGACAGGTATCAATGTCATGACAAGGGCGGTTCACTTGACAGTACCGAACGACAGGTATCAATGTCATGACCGGGGCGGTCCACTTGACAGTACCGAACGACAGGTATCAATGCCATGACAAGGGCGGTCCACTTGACAGTACCGAACGACAGGTATCAATGTCATGACAAGGGCGGTCCACTTGACAGTACCGAACGACAGGTATCAATGTCATGACCGGGGCGGTCCACTTGACAGTACCGAACGACAGGTATCAATGTCATGATAGGGGCGGTCCACTTGACAGTACCGAACGACAGGTATCAATGTCATGACAAGGGCGGTCCACTTGACAGTACCGAACGACAGGTATCAATGTCATGATAGGGGCGGTCCACTTGACAGCACCGAACGACAGGTATCAATGTCATGACAAGGGCGGTCCACTTGACAGTACCGAACGACAGGTATCAATGTCATGACCGGGGCGGTCCACTTGACAGTACCGAACGACAGGTATCAATGTCATGACAAGGGCGGTCCACTTGACAGTACCGAACGACAGGTATCAATGTCATGATAGGGGCGGTCCACTTGACAGTACCGAACGACAGGTATCAATGTCATGACAAGGGCGGTCCACTTGACAGTACCGAACGACAGGTATCAATGTCATGACAAGGGCGGTCCACTTGACAGTACCGAACAACAGGTATCAATGTCATGACAAGGGCGGTCCACTTGACAGTACCGAACGACAGGTATCAATGTCATGACAAGGGCGGTCCACTTGACAGTACCGAACGACAGGTATCAATGTCATGACAAGGGCGGTCCACTTGACAGTACCGAACGACAGGTATCAATGTCATGACAAGGGCGGTCCACTTGACAGTACCGAACGACAGGTATCAATGTCATGACAAGGGCGGTCCACTTGACAGTACCGAACGACAGGTATCAATGTCATGACCGGGGCGGTCCACTTGACAGTACCGAACGACAGGTATCAATGTCATGATAGGGGCGGTCCACTTGACAGTACCGAACGACAGGTATCAATGTCATGACAAGGGCGGTCCACTTGACAGTACCGAACGACAGGTATCAATGTCATGACAAGGGCGGTCCACTTGACAGTACCGAACGACAGGTATCAATGTCATGATAGGGGCGGTCCACTTGACAGTACCGAACGACAGGTATCAATGTCATGACCGGGGCGGTCCACTTGACAGTACCGAACGACAGGTATCAATGTCATGACAAGGGCGGTCCACTTGACAGTACCGAACGACAGGTATCAATGTCATGACAAGGGCGGTCCACTTGACAGTACCGAACGACAGGTATCAATGTCATGATAGGGGCGGTCCACTTGACAGTACCGAACGACAGGTATCAATGTCATGACAAGGGCGGTCCACTTGACAGTACCGAACGACAGGTATCAATGTCATGACCAGGGCGGTCCACTTGACAGTACCGAACGACAGGTATCAATGTCATGACAGGGGCGGTCCACTTGACAGTACCGAACGACAGGTATCAATGTCATGACAGGGGCGGTCCACTTGACAGTACCGAACGACAGGTATCAATGTCATGACAAGGGCGGTCCACTTGACAGTACCGAACGACAGGTATCAATGTCATGACAAGGGCGGTCCACTTGACAGTACCGAACGACAGGTATCAATGTCATGATAGGGGCGGTCCACTTGACAGTACCGAACGACAGGTATCAATGTCATGATAGGGGCGGTCCACTTGACAGTACCGAACGACAGGTATCAATGTCATGACCGGGGCGGTCCACTTGACAGTACCGAACGACAGGTATCAATGTCATGACCGGGGCGGTCCACTTGACAGTACCGAACGACAGGTATCAATGTCATGACAAGGGCGGTCCACTTGACAGTACCGAACGACAGGTATCAATGTCATGATAGGGGCGGTCCACTTGACAGTACCGAACGACAGGTATCAATGTCATGATAGGGGCGGTCCACTTGACAGTACCGAACGACAGGTATCAATGTCATGACCGGGGCGGTCCACTTGACAGTACCGAACGACAGGTATCAATGTCATGACCGGGGCGGTCCACTTGACAGTACCGAACGACAGGTATCAATGTCATGACAAGGGCGGTCCACTTGACAGTACCGAACGACAGGTATCGCGGTTATGGGAGGGGGCGGTTCAAGCTGCCCTGCAGCCGAACGAAAGGTACCACAGTTACGGCAGGGGTGGCCCACGCGCCAGTACGTCTGATTGGTTGTCCCAATTATCTGAGCAACGAGGACTTGTCACAACCGTCTCAGTCTATGTAGAAACACCATAAGAGTTCAAGAAAATATATGAGAGTAGGAAAGATGCAAGTCAATGAATTTACCTGGTACCTATGGTGTTAAGTACTACTCACCCTGGTATTAGCTTCGGCCAACTTCCACTTTGGTATGACCGGCGCCTCCGGCTTGTCAGCGGGCTTAATCAGCCGCATATATGACTGCCATGACTTTCCCGCCGTGGCAGGATCTGGCACCTCCACTGATGGCTCGTCGACCTTCTCAGACAAAATGGTCTCGTCCTCAGGAGGCTTCTTTCTGACTGCTGACATAGAGATAGCCAGGTTTTTTACATCCTCCGCTAGCTTTTGCGCTGGATTTACCGCTTTTGCGTCACCAATAGCCTTAGTAACCAGGTCCTTGACAACCTGAGTTAAGCGCCAGTGAAGCGATGAATTCCTGAGCTGGGACCCGGATGACATAGCGGTGCTGTGCGGCGATTCTCTGCAACAAAACATCACATATGATACGCTGCAGCTCAATCAAGATAGTGAGGGAAACAATTCGAAAGGATTCATATATGCCTTCACATTCAGTGGCGCCCGCCTAGCCCGTTCCGCCCCGCTCCGAGCTCGACCAAAAGCGTCTTCTTCACTCGGTGCAAACATTTGCCCCATGGTACGAGCTGGTCTAGAAAAATGCTGCCAGGGACCAGTTTTGATCCACGGCCTCCCACACTGAACAATGATTTCCCAACCAAATGAGCCAAACAGGCCATTTCAGGGCATTTGAATTCGAGGCTGCTGCAGTTTCCTCTGCTGGTAAGTGCATGTAGTTGAATGGGGGCGACGTGACGTGCATGTAGTTGAGATGAAGTTGGGCAGCGACGCCACAACGTCCAATCGAGCGGCTTCGGTGACGGCACAGACAATGTTCTGTGCCTCGGGAAGGGTGAAGTCGATCGTAGGCAGCGCCACGATGCCTCTTTCAGCCGCAACTGGATACTTTTCCGCCCGTGTCTCCTGCTGCATGCTCTGCGTTGTCCAGTGTTTAATCTCCGGCCTGTGTCATTCGCCATTCATCTTCAGCCGTTTTCCCAGACAGAAGAACAATCTTGAATTAATCCCAAATATTAGTGAAGGGTTTTGGTTTTCACCGACAACAAATGTCCGACCAGCTGCATTTTCAAACATTTTGAGTATTCATGTAGAAAATATTGAATCCTGCCAACTGTGCTATTTAAAAATATAAACCTGCATATTGGCATCATATTTTAGATGACTCTGTGCATGCAACAATGTGCAGGGTTTCCCGGCCCACACTTATGCTGGAAGCTGACTTCCCATGCCACCAGGATGTATTCTTGGACATAGTTTTCAGAAAAAAATCAAGCAAAAGATCAGTGGGAAACAAAAATACAATTGCAAGAAATGCATAAATACTACCTCGGTATTTTAAATAAAAGCAGTGATGCCAGGCAGATGGCTAGTGTGGGCTAATGCCTTGTTTCAAACTGTTGATTATGTGGATTATCATCTGAAAAAAATTAAATAATAAAGTAATTAGGCAGTTTTGCCGCCCCGGTAGCTCAGTTGGTAGAGCGTTGGGCTCCGGCCCCCTGCTCAGAAGCATGCAGTGGCAGTGCATGTCCAGGCTTGGGATCGGTTCCCCTGAGACGCTCCGGCGCTCAATAGTTTACCCGACGTACAGGTCGGCTGGCAACTGACTGGTGAGAGGGTGACCTGAGCGGGGCGGCCGTCCCTGTGCTTTGTGGGACGTTAAACTTTGGCTTCTAAATCAACCCTTCATTGTGGCAGTTGCTCGTTCCGGTGGTGGGGTCGGGGTCTCCGTGACAAGTCCATTGATGACTTTAGTGAGACTCTGACTCCAACAGTCAAACTGAGAACAACTTGGACAAAATTTATAAAAGATGGCATCATTTCAGCCAAATGAGCATCAATTGTTAACAAATCCCCTATAATTAACAAAAACGTGCAGCAATTGTCTTGTTATTTGTGAGTGGCGCCCTCTGGGCAGAGCAGGGGTGGGGTCGAAGGCAACTGGTGATGGTGCTTTTAATGTGTGCATGTTTTTTATTACTGTTTGCTGCATGTCTTCTCCTCCATTCTCTTCCTCCCGTGGGATTTTTCCTATATTTTGTATGTACTGTTTTATCTGTGTTTTTATTCTGCAACATATGTATGGATGCAATTGTAACCATATCAGCTTTTGTGGCATACACTGTTTTTAATTCATTGGAATCTTAGAAAATTGAAATACAGCAGTGCCTATAATTCATTCTACCAATTCCAATGATAACATTTTCTATAGAAAATCATATAGAAATGGGGGAAACATTTTCTATAGAAATGGGGGAAACTGTGGCCAGCGTTCCCAAGAATGACTACGTTCCCAACAATGGGAACAATGACCCATATTTGGAAACGCATTTTCCATCGTATATTCAAACTGGAATTTCAGACAGCTTGAAACGAAAAAGGCGTATATCTACTGAATTAATTCAATATGTTAGTTTCTGGACGAAATATGAATGGCGGTCATAGGCGGATCCAGGGGGGGCGAAGTGGGCACGTGCCCCATAGGCGGATCCAGGGGCAAAGGGAGTTCGTGCCCACCCCCGATCGACCCTCGGCGCCCCCTGAAATGGTCACGGCGCCCCCCCGGCTGAAATGTCGCTTCCCACCCCCCAGGATGCGAAAATCGGCTCTCACCGATAAGATTTTGCACCCATCCGATAGGGTTCTCAGGTAAAGAATGACGCCTCCGGGAAGGTGTCCCCCGATCGGCAATCCTGGATCCGCCTATGATAGCGTCTCAAGGATAAAGGCCTACCCCTGCAAGAAGCAGGCCCTAAGGAGTAGAAGGATGCATAGGCGGATCCAAGTTTATATTCGAAAGGGGAGGGGGCATCATCCGAGCAGGGGTTGCCAAATTCTATCACAGAGTGGCCAATTCTCACATCCAGGACTTCTGGGGGGGGCTAGGGGGCTCAAGCATCTCGCCGCCATCGCCTTCGAACAGTCTCCACGTATGTTTTTACTGCATGCACTCTGATATCTTGAGGGAAGAGCTAGAAACCCTAGGCGACAAATATTAGGTGGGCGCAAAATCTTATCGGATTTTCGCATCGGGGGAAGGGGGTGGGCGGTGGGAAAGGACATATCAGGGGGGCGCCGTGACCATTTCACGTGGCGCCAAGGGTCAATTGGGGGGGGTTGCGCCGAGGGTTAATGGGGGGTTGCGCCAAGGGTCGATCAGAAGGGGTCGCCGAGGGTCGATGGGGGGCGCCAAGGTTTGATGGGGGCGCCGAGGGTTGAGTGGGAGAACGTGCCCCTCTTTCCCGCCTGATGGAACCGCCTTTGAATGAAGCACACCAGTTTCATCAAAACACTACGGAATAATTCAAACAATCTTGGGGCAAAAACTACAGGACCTACAATTTTTCTGATTCAAATGAATATAAAAAAGCTTAGAAAATGTGTAAATATGACTTTTAAGCACTACTTTCTTTCTAAACACACGAAAGGCAAGGTTTTCCCCTATTTCTTCATTTGTCAGCTCATGGTGAGCAGCAACTGTGTGACCCCAAGAAAAATATTTTTGCAGTTTTATACTACTATTTTTCATTGACTTTCCCAGAAAATTATCTAAAAAATAATACCTGTCTGGATTCACAGTTTAAGAGCAATCTTTTCATCTTTCTTTACCATCGGGGCTGGATCGTGCAGTTTAGACGAATATTTGAGGGAGTGTTCAAAAACAGATTTTCTAATTCAAAGTAGAACTCCCCCTCAAATTTTAAGAAGAGTTAAAATTGACCCGGTAGAAAGATTCCCCTTATCTTTTCTAAGCTCCTGTTGTGTTTTCTGAAAACATAGTTCCGTGCGTTCCCATACTTGGGAACGTGTTTCCATTTATGAAGCAAGCGTTCCCAAATATGGGTCAATATTCCCATTATTGGGAACGGAGCTATTCTTGGGAACGCTGACCAGTTTCCCCCACTGAAATATTTCACTTCCCGGCCCCTAGCCTGGTATTGGAAGGCCAAGAAATGCACTAAGGGTACCTACCAACCAGGGCACTTTAAATACCTGCCAACTACATCAACTGTTCTTTTGTCTGGCCCTGAATTTAACCCTGTTGTCTATGCCACCACTTCCACTGTGGTTTCTGATTCCTCAAAGCATTATCATTCACATTTCAAAAGAAAATGCATTTCGTACCTAGCCTGTCAACCAGGGCATATTTTAAGCTATGAAGTACCAAGTGGGCAGTTTTCTGTGCAATCCAGTGAACGGCCCTGAACAGCCCAGTCCCACCAGTAACCAGAACGGCCCTGAACAGCCCAGTCCCACCAGTAACCAGTCATTTGATGCTTTAGGAGTGCCCTTTTCCTGGGATTTCGTGCCCTTTTCAGCCAAATGCAAGATACTCAGTTAGTTAAAGGTTTTTCATAAGGTATTATGTGCATGACACCTTTGCCTGCCTCAAGTTCAGTGTTTTTAAACCACACACAGACATCTCACCTCAAGCACCTACACCTCTTTACCCAAAGCAATATAGACACTTTATCCCCACTTTACCGCACCCTCAAAACAAACTCACAGGTGAAGGCTGCCATCATGAGTTGTGCTCAGGTTGTGCCACAAAAATAACGTATTTGTAACTTTTTGCTGATTCTGTCTCAAAAAATTAGGCTTAAAAACTTATCTTTGTTTGAAGTTCATTATGAAAATTGACAATATTATCTTAAAAACAATAAACACAACAACAAACCCAGCCTTCGTAACTTTGGTACCAGAGCCCTGTGATGCCTTTCCCTCGGTGGTATCCTCCCCTCCCCAGTCCACCTCATCTCGAATCTCGTCGCGCCACACATGAGCGCCAATGGGCGCCCAAGAGCAGGCTCAGCGGCCTGCTGATTGGTCAGAGCCGTGACCTCGAGACTTCCGTATTCTTCGCTTCGCCCATGAAGTCCACTACGCGTGACGCAGTGACCTTGTCTGCTATGTTTGTCTGAGGAGTCTCCGAAATCGATATATCCGCGCCGCGGCGCCGAGCGGAATGTGGCACCCACTCCCAGGGTAAGTGGCACCCAAGATACCTTTACTCATAGGCGTAGGAACGGGGTGGGCCAGGTGGGCCATGGCTCCCCCAATATTGGATCTAGCCGGTCGGTTTGGGTTTGGGAGGGGGAAACCAAAGTCGAAAAGCAAAAAAAAAAACGTCGCGCAGTGATTGCGCTGCAATATGCCTTTTCGGTAGAATTTTGGGAACTGGGGACGAAAAGCAAAAAAAAAAAAACATCACGGGGTGAAAAATATGGGCTCAAGATACATTTTTTCCTATCTAAGCCCCAATATTTACACTGAACTTTTCTATTTCTGTTTGAAGTTGAGAGTTGAAGCACCAAAATCTTGCTTACAAGCTAAATAGGAGTCGGGGGAAAAATGAGGTCGATCGCTTTGGGGGCAAAAACATAGTTTTGCCCCGAGCTTTTCCGTTTGGGGGCAATTGCCTTTTTGCCCCCCCTGGATCCGCCACTGAACCCTATGGCGTTGACTGGAAAGAAATGATTTCAAAATGGCCGCTGGCCCCCCCAATATTCTGGACATTCCTACGCCTATGCCTTTACTAGTGGCACCTACAAAGCGCATAGGTAGATCCAGGATTTTTTCGATGAGGAAGTGGCACATATAGTCGAAAAGGTGGCACCTGAACCTATCTGTCGGTGCTAAATCCTATCGCGGGGGCACCGATACCCGCATCCTCAGGGGCGGATCCAGGGGAAAGTTATTTGCCTCCAAACCACTGATTTTTGCCTTTTTCCCAAATTTTGGCACCCCTTGACTTCGGTTAGGGACGGGCATGTTTACTAATTACTAATTTGCATGAATACGAGTAGATGTTCGTATGCGCTAATATTTGCAAGTGCTCATGCCTTAAAATCAGCAGTTTCGAATACGAGCGCACGCGAACTTTTGCTTACGAACACCTGCTAACGAATAGATGCGATGCGAATATTTGTGCGGATACCATCGGGCATCGCTGACTGGATCGACTCTGGGAGCTGAGCCCCTGACAGATGGAAGGGGGAGGGGACCAGTGACATATCAATATAGTCAATATCGGTCATAGGTCAAACATCGGGCCTATATTCTGGCAAGCAGGAGGGTTGTTGAGCCCGTCAGTTCCCTCGATGGAAAACACCATAGTCGGATCCAAGACCGCCGATCAGGGTGTACCATTCGGACTGGGGGCGCCACTTTTGGACGGCAAAATCTGTCAGGTGGGCGCCAAATCCTATTGTGGGGACACCGATACTCACACCCTGGGGTAGCCAAGGGGAAGGGAAGCGACATTTAGGGAGCAACATCGAACTTTCTGGGGTCACCGAGGGTCGATCGAAAGGAACAAGAGCCCTCTTCCCCATAGATCCGCCTATGTTAAGCACTGCTGGCTGGGGGAGGAGAGGTGGCATACGACGTGCAAACTCGCTCAGTGGACAAGAAAACAGTTTTTTTCTTTATACTTAATTCGGCTGATACCGGACCGATGGAGATGATACCGTTTTGTCCTTTATATATTGTCACAGTTGTTAGCTCATGTTCGCTTTATCAGTGGTGAGGGAAAAGGCCCCTTTGATAGTCCTTATAAGGAGTCCGTGACCCTCTTGATCTCCCTATTCCCTCTCTACCCGCCAGTGGGCTCTAGCTCTCTCTGATGTGCCAGCATGCCCTCGCCTCCGGTCGGACGCCCGCGGCGGGGTTCGCCCAAGGGCGGACGCAGACTCGAGTTTTGGGGGCAAACCCATGTCTGCCTCTCCTCCGGGGGGAGCGAATATTTTTTTGCTCTACAGACCTAGTGTAAACCCCATTTTTCAGTGCTTTCGACAGACGAAGTATAAGCTACCTCTCCAAGTACATGATCGCTCTCGGGGGTGGGGGGTGGGAGCGGATATTTTTTGCTCTACAGACCTAGTGTAAATACCTTTTTCAAAAATTTTCTCCGGCGTTTGGGGGGCAAAATATAGTTTGCCCCCTCCGGCTCTCTGGGGGGCCATGGCCTGAATGCCCCCCCTGCGTCCGCCAATGGGTTCGCCACAGGTTCAGCCAGTCAGCGGCAGTGCCGGGGCGGGCTCGGTCGTGGGGGTGGGGGAGGCGCAGCTCCAGCAGGAGATCGCTCTCTGCGCAGGCGGTACACAGCCGGGAGTGGTGACTGCTGCAGGTGAGATTCAGCGATGGTCTCTCCCCATTTTCGGCGATCGGTGGTCGGAAAGCACTCCAGGTCACTGTATCGGTAACTCTTGAAGTGCGATGTTTTTTCTGAATGATACGCGATCGCTGTTCTCGTAGCTTGCAGGTGATACTTACGTTGATGACACCCTCTTATCTCTCAGCCCTTGCTATCACAGAAAAGCATCTTTTCATGCCATATGATTCATGATATGTTTAATATTCTTCTTCTGTCTTCTTTAAGTGTATTTTGGTTGAGCTTCTGGGGTTCAGTGCAAAACAATGGGTCTCAATAGCGGGCACATACTAATACGTCGCAACCATACACCCGTATTTTTTACATCGTTATGACTTAGCTTCCATGGGCGAGAGACGATCAGGATAGGACTGCGGATCACAGTGCAGCGATGGTGGTTTCCATGACATTTTAGCTTAGATGAGGACTTATTTGCCATGACCAAGTACGTATTAATTACAAAATATTACCACCCCAATTCTGATAACGTCAGCTAGATAATGTGTCGAGGACGGTGACTCCGATAGCCGTGAATCTATAATCGTATTGGAGACTTCAAAAACGTCGTAGGAATAACTTAAGATTTTGAATAAAAAATTACAAAATGATACGTTTCGCTTTAATGAACCTTGACCCGATCCTTCTTAAAATACCGGTTCCCTTCTTAAATATTTAAACGCATCACCAGTGGAAGTGTTCCGTTACATCGAACTCAAATCCTTGCAATATGTGTGTTTTGGCTTTAAGGGCGCTTCAGTGTCTAGGCTATCACGCATCCCTTTGTCCTTCCTAAATCCTTGCAATACGAACAAACTGTCCACAAAATAAGCATACATCTCCCAGTGGACACGAGGCGGTATTTTTTCCATGGCCCTCCTATGGACATGAGCAATGCCAGACATCGGTCGGATTTCTTGGCCCTGTATAAAATGTTTAAGTGGCAGAAAATATTCCTTCTTTGGATCTCTGGGTCAAAGAGTCAATAATTTGCATCTCTGACAATCCTAGCTCGCAGCTTTTACCGTCAACACATGTGATATCTACGCGAATCTGCTGAATCTGCCTAAGACCGTGGCAAACCTAACGTGTGCTTTTTGATTGACATCTCTAATACCTCATTCATTCGGATGCGAGTACTGGCTCGTAAAATCAGCAACCTAGGCTGGCCTGAAGTGCTAGAACGTGCGATGCCGCGTCTTAGGACCTTGATTACAGCGGATTCATTTATTGACTGTTGTATTCGCGGATTTCTAGCCTTCTCTACTTTGCTTCTCTAGTGCGGTACAGTTGTTTGGCAATTATTAGCAAGATATTTAATTTGGGAAACCCTTATGAAGATCGTGAGTCATGGCACAAAATCTGGTGGATTAAATTTTAAAAATCCGTTCGATCATACAGCGAGAAATTGGATGTCATAAAAATGAAGTGCCGAAGTCGTCTTTGAAATGGGAAGCTCTCGTGAGTACGTTGTCCCTCCCGGCTTACTACCTATCCTTCTTGAATTTTGTCTTGGGCCTTTATTTACTACTGTATAACCGTTTCCACAATCCCCGACGTTTTTTTGATACACACACACACACACACACACACACACACATATATATATATATATATATATATATATATATATGTATGTTATTCAACATTTAAGCATAAATATTCTTTTTGCTCATCGACTTGAGCTTGCCCCCTCTCCGGTCGACCTGCTGCATCCGCCCCTGTCCACTATCAGGTAAAAAGCCTGGGCGACGTCCCCACCTCTAAACCAATCGTGCCTAGGCTGTCATAATGTTCAAGCGCCGCCACTGGTTCTCGCTCTTCTTGTTTGGGTCCTTCTATGCAATCAAGGCCACGTTATTTCCTTCCTCCTCTCTGATCTTATCAGGGAGCATGCCATTTTATACACCTATCCAGCACATATCTGGAAAACATTAGTCTTACATTTAAGTCACTGTTCACCCTTGACTCGAGTTTCGCTCCGAAATTACCGAATCGTTTTTAAGAAATCCCAGGGCTCCCCTCCCAGCAGGCTGGTATGCAGTGCTACGTTCAATCGCTCTAAGGGCACGTTTGTGGTACGCCTCGGCTTATTTATTGGTTTATACTTTAGCTGGTCATTCCTCTCGAATAATTCAAGAGTTCATTGCAGTACATTTTATGTATATTTAATGCAGAATTAAAGATATACAATCGTATTTTGAAGCATGAAAAACTTAGATAAAACGAAAACACTAAAAGCTTTTGCCAAAAATATCTTAAGCATTTCGCATAGTTCAATCAGTTTTTACGATAACCATGTAAAACGAATTGAGCAGCGGGAAATGTAATGTGTTTTTGTCAGGTAAACGGTGAGTGCCGGTAACTAGTATACGATAAGGGAGGTTTCCCTCCCCGTGACTTGTCCGATGTTTCCCTTGCAACAGGTTGGCCCGACTGGTGATTTAGATGTCCGATTGGAGTCCGGTTGCAGAGGTTGTCCCCGGAGTCTCCTGCACTATGGACGATAGCTGGGACGCTGGCGAGTACGAGGCCTTCGTGTTCGACCTCAAAACGCCCAAACACGCCTTCGCTCAGGTAGGCTTTTCTCGGATTCAATGAGGACCCTGCATTTAAATTGCATGCAATTGTTATGGGGGCCGTCAGAAAAGCTCTTGCACCTGTGCATCCCCCATTACAGTTTCCCTGCCCCGGGGCTGTAGTTGCTGCCTGTGCCGCCAGGCGGCTGCGGCTGAGCTGGCTGTGCCGGCAGGAGGCGCCGATGTCTCTGGAGGACCAGCACGAGTGGCTGGAGGCGCGGCGGGTGACGCTGCTGGCGCAGCTGGAGCTGGTGCTGGCCGCGGAGGACGACGTGCCGGCCTGGCTGCTGACAGAGTGGACGCGACTGCAGCGGGCCCGTGACGCCCTGCTGCGGCACAGGCTCTGTCAGGTGCGGGTACCGCCGCGTCAGCACCCTGGACGCTCCCGCCGACGCCCACGGTCGCGGTCGCATCAAAATCTGCCGCCTCTTTACGCACGGTGACTTGAGTCACGTGCTAATTTTTTATATCCTTTAGGTCATTATAATAATAAAAATGCTAATTGCTACCGTATCCTGTGTCATCTAGGTTAAATGTTTTTGCCCATCGTTTTCTTTTTCATTCATAGCTATCTTCCAACAACCTTCAATAAATTGAAGTTATTCGTATATCTCATTGCTCTTCCACTGTCTTCACCAGGGAAACCTGTTGCTTGATTTATTCATTTCATGTCCAAAGCGTATCACTTCATCGATAATACAATACTTAATTTTCCTTTCCATACACGTAGTTGTCGGCTGCCTTGAGGTCAAATATCGGCCTAAATTGAGCCATTCGCTCTCAGCAATCACGACGGCACAGAGCTTGCTGCCCGTGTGAAATGTCTCCTCTCCTCGCACGCTCGGCTTCAGGACAACTGGCACCTGTTTGTTGGGGAGCTGCGTCGGCTGCGGCAGCAGCTGTCGCAGCTGTTGCGTTGGCCCGTCTGCGACAGCTGGGACACCCGGCAGCTGCGCCAGCTGAGCGCTGACTGGATCATCGTCAGCTGTCGCCTGCAGGCTTCCAGGTAGGCAGAGCTCCACCTCCCGCGTCTGCTCTGAGAGACTGCTGTCAGGCCGGGAGCGGCTGGTCTGGTGCCAATACGCTGGGTTTCGGCGTTACAGATCGTAATGGTGTTCATGGATCGCTTTAACTTCGCTGTTGCTTGCGATGTCGTCACTGTTCCACCGACGTATTCGGCAGGTACCACCGCTCCCACGTGTTGACCACGCGACCCGCGGCCGAAGACCCCCGCTGCTCACCCACAGCAAGGTCTTGTCTGGTCGCCCCAGCTCACATGACGTCATCGGGAGACCACATCACGCCAGCTGAGCCCCGCAGGCCTGCCAGGTTGAAGTCATCAGGCCAGAAATACTGCGCAGCAGAACCTTCCCCGGGCCGCCCCGGTCTCCAGTGTTCTTAACACCTCGTCGCCGACCCATGAAGAACCAGCAGTTCCTAACGTCGCCGTTGGCTAATGCTGATGCTGCCCTTCTGTGGCGGAGGACGTCTTCCTATATTTCTGCATGACTCAAAGACAATAAGTCTGGTTGATGAGCTCTCAGCTGATCAGTCGGCACGCATAATGGATTTTACATCTCGTGGAGTCTGAGAGTTTCAGCCACACACTCACATTGTAGTCACTTGGTCGGCTCCTCAATCATTCTAACGTTTCGAGCAAATTATAACTAAGCTCGAATTACTCCATGATATTTCAAAGACGCACTCCAACTCGGGTGCAGTGAGGCTTACGGCGAAGGAAGACCTTACAAATCAATCAGACTGATGTTCAATGAAAACTCTCCAGTGTTGCTAACGTTCGCGAGATCAGAAATAGAAATGGTTGTGACGCACTCATGGAATTTGTTATCGACTAGGCGAATGTGCCGTTCGCGGTGCCGCCGTGCTGTAACGTCCAGCTTCTGTCCTTTTTCCGAGACGTCGTCTGAATATGGTATTAACTGTGTCATGCTGTTTTTTCACGTATCTGCATTGTTGTTGAGCTTACTCGTTGTTTGTATTTAATATAAGAATATTTGATGAAGAAAGCGTCCATCTGTCGGTTGCCACAGAGATAAAGCAGTTCGTCAAGCGAGCGCGATCTCTAATTCGAATATAACTGCTCCTGAGACTGCCCAGTAGGAAATCCTTACATATAACACTTGTGATAAACGGATATTTTTCTCCCTATACCTACACCGAAATATGCAACACCAACATACAACCAAGAATCATGGCTGCTGTCAAATGACCACTCAATTTAATTTTAGCTTGCCCGGTGATCTTATCAGGACCACCGTAGTACGAAAAGGTGTCACGGCAGGATGTCCGTTTACCGCTGCGCCGTTTTGATCGGGCCGAGGGATCAGTCCTGCCCGAGGTGGTCACCAGGCGACGTGTTTGAGAGCGGCAAGGAATTCTCATGGTCCTTCCGGCATTTAGATCCCTATTAAAACTAGACCGCTCTCCATCGCCGGTACAAAGCCAGCAGGCCACCGGCGGGAAACACGTTCTCATTTAGCGGAGTCAGCACGGCGCACGACTGCTCTGGCCTTCAGTCCCACGGTTCTCAGTGACGAGGACGGCTCCTTACATGACCCTTTTAAGAAAGCTCATTTCTGGCTTAGACGACCTTTTCAAGCCCGCTGAAGTTCACCGGCAGCCCAGCCGCCTGGTCTGACGTCTTCACCTGCATTTACACGCCGGCGGGGTCGCCGAGACCTCTTACATTTCACGTGAGTTCGATTGCTGGCTGGTTTTATTTATTATGCCATTGTTTTAGATATGAGCATATTCACGTAACTCGCTACCTTTTGGGGAATTCCTTGTCCATTAGAAGATTACGACTCAAATATTGAATTACGGGTGTGGTCTGAGGGGAGATGGAAAAAACGAAGACAGCACTCTGAATCGAACTAAGCTCGAATCTGCTTCCGAATATTGATATAAGGGCGCTTGAACTTTCTCATGTGTTTTCTTCAGCCGGGAACTAAATTGCAAAAAGAACATACTGTCATATTTCTTCTATCTATGAAAAATCCGCCAGACTGCAACGATAATACATTGCTAACCGTAGCAGTGCCATGTAATGGCCTGCCCCGGCGTCCCCACAGGCGCTAAATACGATGTGTCTATGTATTGGCTGGGCAGCAACTCATTACTGCGAACACCTCACACTACCAATGAAAAAGCCGATGAGGACTAAACTAATCACGTAGGTACGAACAACCATGATGAGGACCAAACTAATCACGCAGGTACATCCGCTCTAGCTTGATTTCTGATACGATGTTGTATGCCGTAAGCACTAACTCCTAGCTGCAGTTTCTACTTTCCTGACCACATAGCGGCGCCCTACTCAAGCATGGGGCCACATGGCTTCTCATTTGTACAAGTCACTGGGTTCTTACAACGAGACAGGTTGCAAGCCTAGCTTAGCCCAATGGAACGGTTCTGGTTTCAGACTTGAATGCCCGTCAGAGCACGGCAGTAGCTTACACTTCGACCCCCCTCCCCCCGCTACCCACGACTCGGAATCTAGAGCACATGATTACCACCGATCCATCTGACATTCTCATGTGAAAAATTAGGGCGTCTCCCCGCAGTCAACGGCACATGCGTCCACCGTCCAGTTCGAACTGTAAGAATACTGTACAGAGGAGCACAGGCCTGGGCGGTGGAACATTATTCCTGGGAGGGCGTGGGAGCTAGAGAAGCGCGGTCGCCGTTCCCACGAAAAGCACTTATACAAAACCACACATGTTCCCATAATTTTCACAGCTTCTTTTGATGGAATGACGGCCCCCGGCATGGATGAGAGGTAGCTCAATTACCTTTAAGGAAATGTGGCACCTTAAGAATAGGATTTGAACTGACGCGTTCAAAAAGAAATACGTTTAAGAAACATTGCTGCTAGGTAAAACGTAAGCTCTTGAAATATGAAATCGGGTTTTTCTTCGGCATGCTCTACCCGATTAACAGCTCAGTTCATAGATCATGAAGGTGCCATAATATCCCGTGAGGGTGCCATATTTCCTTTCACCCTATCCTCACTGTAAGCTTTTAAACGATGGAATATTTTCACAATGTGTGCTCAATCAAGGCCCTCAATATGCAAAAATGCCTCAAACACATAGCCGACGGCGACTTCAGTCAGTTGGGCCGTTTATCAACTTTTCTTCGCCAAACTAGACTTACTCGGTATATCCATTCACATTTTGTTTGCAGGTAGAGGAGATTATGGCGAAGAGACATCGTTTAAAAACGAGTCCAAGAGGATTCGAATTAAAAACGTCACCTCCGTGGTATACCGTGTTGCCTTAAGGACATTTCCCCTCCACAGCGACAGACGTCTACCATACAGCCGCTCCGGATATGCCACTGAGTCCTGCGCCGCCTCACAAGTTGTGATATCCGGCCCTCTTGACAGCCACGCAGGACAGTGCGCCTGACGTGACATCCACTCCTCCCCCGAACACAGCAATACACCCAATCTCCTGCCGTCTCTGGGAGACGTTCACACGTAAACGCACAGCTCCTCCACTCTCTGGGAGGCGTTCACACACACACGCACCGCTCCTCCACTCTCTGGGAGGCGCTCACACATACACCTACTGCGCACAACCGTTTCCTGTCTTACATTTCCAACAGAGATCTGAGCGCCACAGCATCGCGACGTCAGGTGCGACAGAGCACTCGCGCTGGCCACCTTGCAGCGACATCGCCCGCTCTCCGCAGTCTTTACAGAACCGCCATCTGCACCTTATAACTGAAGTCTCCCAAGATAGGTACTCGGAATACATACATTGGGTCTCCCCACAGCCGGGATATCTCTATGACATCCGTTTACTACAATGCCGCAGTACAAGCGTTCACGCAGTGTGCAGCTCGTGACCTTCCCTTCCGTCGCAGAAGCCATGTCCGCAGAGCACAGTTCAGGTCTCCCCGCGACCTTTATAGTAGAGGTCGACGGCGGAGGTCCTCTCCTTGTCGGCCTGCTCCAGGCCGAAGCTGGCGTTCTTGCCGGTGACCCGACACTGGTGCAGGATGCCCTTTTCGTAAGCAGTCTTGACGGCCTTGCGGTCGGCCGCCTTGCGCGACTCCACCAGCTTGGCCTTGTCCAGAGCCGGGTCGACCCCCAGCGGCTCCAGCTTGTTGCGCGGCAGCCACTGCCTGAGGGCACATGGAACGCGTACCGGCGGTCAGCGGGCAGCACCCACCGGCCAAAACAGGGACAGGCGCCGCCCAAACAAGCACTTCCTGCGCCCCGCCTCCCCATGACACATCATGCAGGCTCCACACATTTTTTGGGGTGGATAATATTGTGTCCTGATCAAATCATATTATTCATGCAGATCATTTGGGACATGTCACGTCATTATAATGGGACTTTGAGGGGGGGTTTTGAAAGGAACGAAATATGAAGCCAGAAGTTTTTCAGGGTGCTTTAGAACAGGATCTGCTCGTTACAAATCCCATGGAAGGGTTGCATTCGCTTTCAAAAACAAGGCTTCAGTTTTAGGAAGTTTACCTGCTAATTGGAACATTGCCGAAACTTACAAACGCTACCTCGATTCCTTAACCCGCGCCCCATCGGGGGTCCGGCACCACCTTCGCCCCACGGGGGATTCGATGGCCCCCTCTAACTCCGAAAATATGGGGGTTATCGCAAATCTGCGAAGTGCAATAGAAAGCTCGCGTGAATTCAGCAAGAGCTTACTTGGCATGTTTAAGCGCTCAGGTCAACGGTTTGACCTCCAGAGGTCAAGTTAGATCACGATAGGGTATTTTCACTCAAATATGCAATGCTTAAGAAAACTGGGCATAACTCTTATGCCATTAGTGCTATTTGAGATCTGGTAAAGTACATTTGGTAGGAAATGGGCAGACCTTTTTCCCCTATGTGGAATGTAATGACCTCTCTCCAGTGGTTTGACCTCCATAGGTCACCTCGTGACCTAATATGACCTGAGGTCACGAAAGATCAGAAAGTGACCTTGCCGTATATCAAATGAAAGCCAGTGACGAGACATACACGATGGTCTTTGATTCAGCGTTCTAGCTTAAATAGGTCAAAAGTTATTGTCAAAATACTGTTTCTGACCCCTGGTAACCTTGGACGACCTTGGATAAGTCAAAGGAAAAATATCGCCCCTGGGATCCGTAAAGGGGTGTCCAAAAACGCCTTTTCTAAGCAAGCTGAGCATTTTCAATCGTTTTTGTGACTTTTAGATCATAAGACAGGTTTTCTTCATGCTTTTTCAATGGGAGAGGTCACCTCGTAACCTGACCTCAGGTCACGAAATCGAAAAATTCCGGAAATACACCTTGTAGACCCTGGAGGGGTCATGAAGTGTAGGAAGTTTCAAATCGATCCACTCAGAAATGTAGCTCTTGTAGAGCTCAAAAGTTGAAGTGAGGTGACCTTGGTTGACCTCGCCTGGTGACCTGACCTTGGGTTACCCGGGGAAAACAATTTCAGGGATGGTGGGAAAATGATGGGGGAGAGATAGAGCCCTTAACCGCGGTGCTGCCCTCGTCGCTTTTCTGCTATCCCCAAAAAAACCATAGGGGGACCATCGATGGCCCCCGGTGGGGCGAGGGTTAATACATCGGGATCAGGTAAGATAAAAACACAAAACCATCTCGTCCATCCGTCGCGACCAGACACTGCGGCTCACCAGGTGCGTTTGGCGTCGAAGAAGAGCACCAGGTAGCAGGGGCTGGTGTGGTGTTCAGCCAGGGCCAGCACGTCCTCGGGAGGCACGGGGATCGGCACGCCGTTGTGGAAGTACCCGGTCCGCGGCATCTTCGGGTTGATGATCTGCGGGGAGCGGACGGCGGCGCTCAGCACTTGGCAGAGGAGAGAGAGAGACAGAGACAGAGACAGAGACAGAGACAGAGACAAAGACAGAGACAGAGACAGAGACAGAGACAGAGACAGAGAGAGAGAGAGAGAGAGAGAGAGAGAGAGAGAGAGAGAGAGACAGAGACAGAGACAGAGACAGAGACAGAGACAGAGACAGAGACAGAGACAGAGACAGAGACAGAGACAGAGACAGAGACAGAGACAGAGACAGAGACAGAGACAGAGACAGAGACAGAGACAGAGACAGAGACAGAGACAGAGACAGAGACAGAGACAGAGAGAGAGAGAGAGAGAGAGAGAGAGAGAGAGAGAGAGAGAGAGAGAGAGAGAGAGAGAGAGAGAGAGAGAGAGAGAGAGAGAGAGAGAGAGAGAGAGAGAGAGAGAGAGAGAGAGAGAGAGAGAGAGAGAGAGAGAGAGAGAGAGAGAGAGAGAGAGAGAGAGAGAGAGAGAGAGAGAGAGAGAGAGAGAGAGAGAGAGAGAGAGAGAGAGAGAGAGAGAGAGAGAGAGAGAGAGAGAGAGAGAGAGAGAGAGAGAGAGAGAGAGAGAGAGAGAGAGAGAGAGAGAGAGAGAGAGAGAGAGAGAGACTCACCAGGGCGGGGTACCACGGGTATCCGCGACACTTGGCCCACACCAGGTCCAGCGGCTCCAGCGGGATCTCGGAGCTGCTGATGACGTCATCGTCGTCTTCCAGATCGTCGGCGGTGTCGAGGTCGGAGTCGTCGGAGCCAGTCTCGATGCCCGGCGCCGCCACCTCGCCAGACTCCGAGGCCGTGTCCTCGTCAGTCGCCTGACCCATGTCTGCCGCCGTCGAGAGAGATGATTATCCCTGGGAGCTTATCGACGCTCCATTTGCCAAGGTCATATGGCATCGCCAGCTTTTTCCCTGTTGGAAGGGCTTCAGGGGACTATTATTGTTCCCTGCTCCTAGAGTCCACCGGGCCTTGAACCCGGTTGGACGCGTGGACGCAGACATGCTAACAATCACACCACCAAAGGGAGCGGGAGTCGGTGAGACGATGCAATTAAAACTATAGCTGTCGCGACCTGAGGATCGTAGCTGTTTGTTGTTTCCGGTGCTGTGATCAAAGATAATGGACAGCCGAATCACTAACGTTCACAAATTTTATATCCACCCTGGATTCCGCGTGCCCTCCGGCAACAGCTTCACACTCCTGCCCCGTTACTGACTCAGGCGCTATCGCTACTGACTCGGACGCTGTCGGTATTCTCCGTTACTGACCTAGACACTGTCAGTATTCTCTGTTACTAACCTGGACGCTGTCGGTACTGACCTGGACGCTGTCGGTACTGACCTGGACGCTGCCGGCACTGACCTGGACGCTGTCGGTACTGACTTGGACGCTGTCGGTACTGACCTGGACGCTGTCGGTACTGACTTGGACGCTGTCGGTACTGACCTGGACGCTGTCGGTACTGACCTGGACGCTGCCGGCACTGACCTGGACGCTGTCGGTACTGACCTGGACGCTGTCAGTACTGACCTGGACGCTGCTGGCACTGACCCGGACGCTGCCGGTACTGACCTCCTGGACGCTGCCGGTACTGACCTGGACGCTGTCGGTATTCTCCGTCATTGACCTAGACACTGTCAGTATTCTCTGTTACTAACCTGGACGCTGCCAGTACTGACTTGGACGCTATCGGTATTCTCCGTTACTGACCTAGACACTGTCAGTATTCTCTGCTACTGACCTGGACGCTGCCGGTACTGACCTGGGCGCTGCCGGTACTGTGTGAAGCTGGTGCGGTGGCGTTCACTGGCTCCGTCCCTGTCGCCGGTGGAGGGCTCGGCCTCACGGTCCGTCGGCGGTGGACCCTCCTCCGGCTGCGACGCCGTCCGCGCCCGCTTCCTCACGTCCTTCTTCTGAGGCGATGGACTCGCCTGCCGCACAACCAACAACAGGTCAGACCGAGCCAAGTGGAGGTGGCAAATCCGGGTCTGAACATCCACGCTGCATTTTGAAACAGAATAAAGCCGCGCTACGTACGGCCAAGTATCGACTCTCCCCATGCTAAATGAATGGGGCAATACCAGAGGTGGCACGCGAAAACAGCGACCGCCAGCGAACCGAAACTTGGCCTATGCAAATCCTAAAACAATCCCCAACACTTTGCAAAATATAACAGGTCATACTGGCGGATCGGGGGCGGGTAAACACATTCGCCCCAAACCACTTTCTTAAAAAAACAATAGATATGCTTTTCACGATTTTGGGCCCCTTTGTCCCCTCCCCCGAACCATTGGCCTGGATTCGGCACCACCGTAACACAATTGGTTTCAACGGCACACCCTCGCAAAACAACACAGCAGGCATGTGAATGACAACAAGCTTTATACATGCATATCAAGGTGCTGCGGCTGCTGTTGTCACAATTTGGCCCAAATTAGCATGATCATGGAAAGCATCCCACACAATTGTTCAGAAAAATAGCACAAGTAGTTGAGCGTCAGTGTTTAAACGTTCTTGACGCCCGGCACGCTGTCAGTACTGACCCTGATCCCAGCTGCCTTCTTGGTGAAGAGGACGGCGGTGCGGCGGTTGACGCCGGCGGGGCTGGAGGTGGCGGCGGCGGCGGCGCGGCGGTGCGCCGGCGGACTGAGCTGCGTCGGCTGCCGCCTGCCGGCCGCCGGCGGCGGACTGGACGACGAGGGCGACGCCGCCGGCTCCGTCGCCTCTGAGGTCGAGTCTGCCGCCCGTCAACACCAGGTCACTCACAACAGGCGGTCCAGGTGGCACATCACAGCACACTGTGGCTTAGCAGAAGCCTGGGTATCATTTCCTATGCTATTCATACCTTCGAATACGTTTTACACCACCCAGCAGGGTTGGAAAAACCCAGGTTTTTTGGAAAAAGCCCACGGGTCTGGTTTTTTGCGGTTTATTGTGCTTTTTCCGGGTTTTTAGTTTTGTTTTGTAGCATTCTCACCACACCGTTTCTAGATTAATGTCATTGTTTGAGCACGTATTAAGACTGTGATGCTTTCAATATCATCGTTGCCTATCAGTCTTTGCCTCAGGTGGTGGAGGTGAGAAGAAGCTCCTATTCCCTAATCTGTTCTGAAGTACCCAATTGACGGCACCGTGCAGAACCCTTCCTAGTTTTATGGGCACCCATGGATAAGAAAAATGAACCGACTTTTGACCAGAATAACAATTTTTGGGGCTTATAAACTCATCCACTGCTATGGTCATGCGGCGTCGTCGACTCTTGTTACTGTTTTCTCTTAGGAGCCGGATTCTCCGTGCTCAAGAAATCCACCGGACGTAAGCCCGGGCACCCCGTAGAAAGCAAGTGCGACAAGCACCACACCACCGCACCCCACAGGAATTCACTTTTTCTAAATCAGTAGCTCATATTCCTCATGGACTAGCGCTGAAAATCTTAGTCGGGTACGTCAATGCAGGTCATATCACAATTCTCAGAACACAGCAGGTGCGTATCCATTTTTTGCTCAGGGGAAGGGGGGGCGTGGATATAGGCTCGGGGGCACTGCACGGGGCCCGAGCGAAAATATCGCTAATGAAAATAAGAACGTCAGCGGTGGCTGATGGGATGGTGGAGTGAATCGGTGTGGTTCACGTGACTTTTATTGGCTGTGTTTACCTACCTTGCTTGTTTCTTTGTCTATATAGCTAAATAAGACGTGGTATCCTTTGTATTATTTTGTGACCCGGGGACCATCTCTGAGGTGTTATCAACACTAATTCTTTGGGCAGTTTGAGAAAAATTGGCCGGCGCCTTGAGACAAACCTCCCCTCCCACCAGAAAAAACTCTTGAGTCGGCCGAGAACGCGTCTAGGGATCCCCGAGACCAGCTATGGGGGCCCCACGGACCAGGACAAACTCTTGAATGTCCTCGAGACCAACACTGGGGCCCCAAGAACAATTCTTGGGGTCCTCCGAAACCAGCTCTGGGGACCCCAAGGGCCGAATCTAGGGGACCCCCGAAACCAACTTTCCACCAGGTTCAAGACCAACTCTATGGGCCGACGAGACAAACCCTCGAAGGCCTTGGAGACCAACTGTGAGGCCCCCGAGACGAATTCTTAAAGGCCATCCGAAAGCAACCCTGGGCTCCCCGAGAAAACTTTTCGGATCCCCCAAGTCAGAATATTGGGCCCACCGAGACTCTGGGAGCCCTCGAGACCAGCTCTGGGCGCCCCCCGTGACAAACTCTTGAAGGTCCTCCAGACCAACTCTGAAAACCCCGGGAAAGCTTTTGGGGCTGCTCCAGAGACCAAGTCTGGAGGCCCAGAGATAAACTCTGGTGTCCCGATAGCCGAATTTGTGGCCCCCAATTCAAAATTTTAGTGGGCCCTGCCAGACCAACGCTTGGATCCCTGAGACTTGCTATTGAGAGTCTCTGAGACAAACAGTGTGATGGTGTCAGTCTTCTTATAATCAACTTGGGGAACATAAATCAGAAAACGACAGGAGGCCATGCAGGAAGCTCCTTACAGTGCTTAAGCTCAGCAAAGGGGAGAGGCGGTCGCCCCACCTTGGCTGCGCGCCTGGAGTACAGCACGATGTGACTCCACCACCATAAGCCATTTTTTCCATTCCACGAGCTGGACAAAGAAACTATTTGTGTGACTAAGGTCAAAGTCAGTCAGAGTCACAATCTGAGACTGCACTGTTACTTTGACATATTTTGACACTGCATAAATGTTTATAAATTAACATATATATATATATATATATATCTATAGGTTGAATTCTGGAAAAAACCGCATGACTCAGACCAAAACTTACGTCATATTCAGAGACAGTATTGGTGTTATCCAGCGACTTTTACATGTGGAAAAACATTATACAAATTTGTGTTGCAAAATGTGCAATTTGGACATGTGGATTCTTAGGAATGATTTTCCTGGTACGACGGAAAGAATTGCCAAATGCACTTTTCCAGCGGGTGGTACGAGGTGGCATATTGTACCAATTCTGCCAAACTTTGGCATATTCGACACATACCAAGGCTTAGTAGCTTTAAAAGTGATGTGAACAGTAAAAAAGACGAAATTTTTACTCAGGGGCATCTAGAGAATGATTTATGAAAAAACCCGAGAGGATTTTATCCATTAAAAAAACACTAAAAACCAAAAAAACACGGGCAGTGGGTAGTGGGCAGTGCCAACCCTGCCACCCTGTGAGATACTTCATAAGGCGTACGAGACAAAACACCACGTCGTCATGGTGGACAATCAGTTGCTACATTAAAGAACCAGAAAAGTCATGCGGCCATCGATGTCTACACAAGCGTATTCTATAGGCGTTATATGCACAATGGTTCCCGCCACTTGCGATTTTTTTCATTTCTGATGTACAATTCTGGAAATCCCAGCGGTTCCACCGTACCGTTAGCTCCCTGACTCTCTGCCTCGGAGGCGGAGAGAGTCAGCGCCGTCCTGGCGTGACCCCGCCGACCGCCCCTGCCCCGCTTGGGTCCGCCCGGCCGCCGGCCGGCTGACCGGGTCTCCTCTGAAACGGACAGCGGGCCGGTCACGGAGGACACGCGACCGGGGAACCGCACCCGCCGACTGGGCAAAACCAGGCTCATTTATCTCAGCGACTCTCACCCTTAGTCCGCTGGGCCGTAAACCCGGACACTGACAGGCTCAGGTCCGAGCATTTCTGAGCTGTTTTACTTCTCACTCACAGGGAAACAGCTATGTTCTTTCACAATCATGTGCAACCCAGGGAAACACATCGGGCGGGGTAACAGCAGAAACGGTCTATGAGAGCAGTAACACCAGTCAGGCGGGACTGAGAGTAAAACGAAATTCCACAGATATTTGATAGAACCGGTAGGTGGGACCGGCACCACGACAGCAGCACTGCGTCAGCTCTCACCCCCGGGCAGCGTACTGACCGTCCTGCTCGCAGGGTTTGGCGGGCCGGCGCCGGGACGGCGGAGGCGGCGACTCCCGGGAAGCGGCGCGGCCAGCGCGAGGACTCCGCGCGCTGCCGGCCTCACTGCTGGCCTCGGGGACCTCCTCCTCCCCGCCGTCAGACGACTCCTCACCTGCGGCAGATGCGGCGCTGCTGAGGCCGGGGTCGCGCTGCACGCAAACTAGTCCGGAGCCGCAGAGTCAGAGTGTCTCTCGACTGAGAGACCTCCAGGCGGGTGTTTTACAGCGCTTCAACTCCTAAGGCCAGATCGTAGACAAAATTGCGAGAACAGGTCTCCAGGTCTCATATTTAGGACATGCTGGCCGTGAATCCATTTCCAGGATATGTTCTTATTACCAGCAAGTTGAGGTTTTTCAAGCTGCACATTGTCCGGCGCAAACAATTAGCTACTGGGAGAAACCAATGATCTAGTCTTGCTATTAGACATTCTGACATCCTTAAGCTGGCGCACGGTCTTTGCAGAAAGCAATGGTGTGTCTCGGCTTGACAACGTAAGCTTACGATCATGAAAAGGCTAAATGTGCCCGAAACAATCCTTGAATACAAATTCACATCACGTGTCTTGACATATCCACTAGGGATAAGCACGCTAGGGTCGTGCGGTTCAAATATAGTCATTTCAAACTGATATAAAGTTTTGGCAGTTGAGTGGAGACACGATTACTTTCTTCACGATTATAAATCTTACCGTGCATAGTGTCTCACAACAATGCAAGCCCAACTGGGTGTGAAATCGGACAGATCAAAACCACCAGTGTCTCACTACAAAAACATGATGTCAGGCAAATGACGATAATGCAAATGCGGCGATAAAATAATGTCAGGAAAATGCGGCGACCACCCCAGCGTGCGCCTCACCGATGGCTGAGGTGGAGGACTCGGACCGGAAGCGTTTCTTGTTGGGTTTGCGGCCGGGCGTCTCGGCGTGCAGGGCGAGGGCCTTCCGACGTCGCAGCTTCGAGATCTCCACTCTGCCCACGGCAGCGGCACGCGTCACTCAGGGAATCCTCGCTCAGGCCAGGTCAGCAATGGCGCGGCGCACATCGCACCATTATAAAAAACACGATTCTATCATTTGTGTAACGTCCGTTTAGTTGAAATTCATAATTGGCATATAAAAAACAGCATGCAGTGGTAACTATGGATGGGAGTGGAGGAGTACCCTCGACCCTGTACAGGTGCGGGAACCCGGCGCACCTGAGCGCCTTGGTCCACTTGACCCGGGAGCCGCCGTGGCGCAGCTCCGCCACCCTGTCCAGGTGCTGCAGCAGCGCCGCCATCTGTTCGTCGTCCGTCATCGCCTCCCGCGCCTCCCCCGACAGGAACAGGTCCACTGCAGGGCACACAGCGCTCACAAAATGGCACCACCTGTTCGTCGTCGTCGCCTCCCCGACAGGAAAAGGTCCACTGCAAGGCACACGGCGCTCACAAAACACTGCCACCTGTTCGTTGTCATCGCCGCCCCGACAGGAAAAGGTCCACTGCAGGGCACACAGCGCTCACAAAACACTGCCACTCAGCCAGCCCCAGCTCAGTCGGACGACTTCTCGCTGGATATTTTCGGTTCAGCCATCAGGATAGAACAAAATAAACTATTCACGATTGAACTATTTTAGCGAGTCATTATCCGGGGCAGACATTCAGTTGTGCTCGACTGAGCTGATCAGAGGCGTTAGACGTCTTGCAATAATGTTCCAACTGTGAAGTGTAACAATGGCGCCATGGTGTCTAGGCCAGGGGGAAATAAAAGTTGATTTGCGCCGAGAAACCACGGCGTAAAATTTGGAAGGTCCGACCAAATGCGTAAGTTTTCCACCCCAGAGTCTATAACGTAAATATACAGACAGAGCAGAGCGGCGGCATCGTCATCAAAACATTCAGGGCGAATCAGTCGAAGTCCTCTACGTTTCCCCTATAATTTTGGGTGAAAAGTGTAAAAAAATCCGTAACGTAAGATGGTGCTATTTTGAAATCGTGGGGAAAACTTTCAACAGTGTTAAAGATTGATGAACATGTTATTTGATTGAGGAATGGTTCTGTGGAAAGTGTTACAGAATTGACAAGGAAAAACAAAACATGTATAAGCAGAATGTATTTACTTGATATTTACGAACATGCGTAAAATTTCCACGTGTTTCTTACGCTGCGTAAATTTTAAAGTATGGTGCACGGTGGAAAATTCATAATTGTCTCGAAACCCAATGCGTAAGAATTCGTGCCCTACCCAAGTATTATTTTCCCCTGGTCTAGGCGTCAACAAGAAATTTTCGTATTCACTCAGCAGCTAAACAAGAGTAGCGACTACTGCCCTGGACTCACCCTCCTCCAGGACCCGTTTGTCGGAGCGGCGCTGCCCTGGACTCACCCTCCTCCAGGACCCGTTCATCGGAGCGGCGCTGCCCTGGACTCACCCTCCTCCAGGACCCGTTCGTCGGAGCGGCGCTGCCCTGGACTCACCCTCCTCCAGGACCCGTTCGTCGGAGCGGCGCTGCTCTGGACTCACCCTCCTCCAGGACCCGTTCGTCGGAGCGGCGCTGCCCTGGACTCACCCTCCTCCAGGACCCGTTCGTCGGAGCGGCGCTGCCCTGGACTCACCCTCCTCCAGGACCCGTTCGTCGGAGCGGCGCTGCTCTGGACTCACCCTCCTCCAGGACCCGTTCGTCGGAGCGGCGCTGCCCTGGACTCACCCTCCTCCAGGACCCGTTCGTCGGAGCGGCGCTGCCCTGGACTCACCCTCCTCCAGGACCCGTTCGTAGGAGCGGCGCTGCCCTGGACTCACCCTCCTCCAGGACCCGTTCGTCGGAGCGGTGCTGCTCTGGACTCACCCTCCTCCAGGACCCGTTCGTCGGAGCGGCGCTGCCCTGGACTCACCCTCCTCCAGGACCCGTTCGTCGGAGCGGCGCTGCCCTGGACTCACCCTCCTCCAGGACCCGTTCGTCGGAGCGGCGCTGTTCGGCAGGCGCAGGCGCCTGCGACAGCAGCAGTCCCGACTCGGCGCTGAACCCGATCTGCTCCATCTCACGGGCCGCTCGCCGCAGGATGGCACCACCCTTCGCACACGCGGGACGGGGTTATACACGCCACTCCTAATTCCCGGGATCGGAGCCGGCGCCGATAGAGAAGCGCCTGGTACAAACGGGGAGCTGGGCGTTAGCACACGGCACGGCGAAAGGGGGAAGTAGTAGGAAAGCCGCGGCCGGAAATATGCGCCGTAACACGCTTTACGATTTTGGAGATTAAAATAGTCGTTTGAAGAACATTGTATACAAGAATGTTAAGGCGAAACTATACTACGCAGTCAAAGCCTACTATGTGAATTCTTATCAAAGGATCTTGTTTCCAACCGACATTACATTTTGAATTAGGAAGGAGCCACGTCTCAACAACACATATCAGCCCACGAACGGCGCAATAGTCGACTTCTTGGTGTAAAATGGACCGTTCAAATATTAACGCATGGAGAAAATGCGACTGAAGGAAGGCAGCAAGACTACCATAGACAGCCCTCCCCGGTCCACCTCACCACATCCCGCAGCCGGCCGCCCGCCTTGTAGAAGAGCGTCAGCGGGCCGTTGTAGGTGAGACAGTTCTGGATCATCAGGTCGAAATCGGCCGTCAGCTGTCGCAGGCTGGTGTACTCGTGACGCTGCACCTTCCGCGAGATGGTCGACAGGTCCATCGGCTCAGAGATCACCGACAGGTAGTCCGTCACCTGGCGTCACATCAGTAGAGAGATCACCGACCGGTAGCCCGTCACCTGACGTCACATCAGTACAGAGATCACCGACAGGCAGTCCGTCACCTGACGTCACATCAGTACAGAGATCACCGACAGGCAGTCCGTCACCTGACGTCACATCAGTACAGAGATCACCGACAGGCAGTCCGTCACAAGGCGTCACATAAACCGGAAACGTCACAGGAGGCTCGGTATCGGCATATTCAGGGGAGGCACTCGTCCATGTCAGATTTTCGTACGCGTGCTGACGTTGTCATCAAGGAATGCAGCGTAGCGCTGTGCCATCACGGAATCACCACGGGTGTCTTTTATACTTCGAAATGGTTTTCGCTGTATACAGGGCTTGCATTCGGGCGGTAAGTACCTTAGAAATTCACGACCAACCCACGATTATCCGCCACTGCACGCTAGCAGGCCGCACCAAAAGCCAGAATGCGGTATGTAGCTTAAGAAACCACTAACTTGGTCAACAGCCCTGCTTCCCCATGGTATACCAACAATTAAAACAGGCAGCTGGCTGTTGTCAACATTCCCACCTCTTCCGTGTCCACAGGTTCAGCGAAGATGCCACCCTGGTCCTTGGCGCAGAGCTGCTCCACCACGCCCTCCAGGAAGAACTGCAGCGGCGCCAGACGCAGTCGCGTCTCCCGCTCCACACTGACGGGCGGGGAGGCACGTCATCGGGCAGATACAACGCTGAGGGGCGGAGAGACACGTCATCGGGCAGATACAACGCTGAGGGGCGGGGAGGGACGTCATGGGCAGATACAACGCTGAGGGGCGGGGAGGCACGTCATCGGGCAGATACAACGACGAGGGGCAGGGAGACACGTCATCGGGCAGATACACGCTGATGGGCGGGGAGACACGTCATGGGCAGACACAACGCTGAGGGGCGGGGAGACACGTCATCGAGAAAATACAACGCTGAGGGGCGGGGAGGCACGTCATCGGGCAGATACAACGCTGAGGGGCGGGGAGGGACGTCGTGGGCAGATACAACGTTGAGGGGAGGGGAGACACGTCATCGGGCAGATACAACGCTGAGGGGCGGCGAGGCACGTCATCGGGCAGATACAACGCTGAGGGGCGGGGAGGGACGTCGTGGGCAGATACAACGCTGAGGGGCGGGGAGGCACGTCATCGGGCAGATACAACGCTGAGGGGCGGGGAGACACGTCATCGAGAAAATACAACGCTGAGGGGCGGGGAGGCACGTCATCGGGCAGATACAACGCTGAGGGGCGGCGAGGCACGTCATCGGGCAGATACAACGCTGAGGGGCGGGGAGGGACGTCGTGGGCAGATACAACGTTGAGGGGAGGGGAGACACGTCATCGGGCAGATACAACGCTGAGGGGCGGCGAGGCACGTCATCGGGCAGATACAACGCTGAGGGGCGGCGAGGCACGTCATCGGGCAGATACAACGCTGAGGGGCGGGGAGGGACGTCGTGGGCAGATACAACGTTGAGGGGCGGCGAGGCACGTCATCGGGCAGATACAACGCTGAGGGGCGGGGAGACACGTCATCGGGCAGATACAACGCTGAGGGGCGGGGAGGGACGTCGTGGGCAGATACAACGCTGAGGGGCGGGGAGGGACGTCGTGGGCAGATACAACGCTGAGGGGCGGGGAGACACGTCATGGGCAGATACAACGCTGAGGGGCGGCGAGGCACGTCATCGGGCAGATACAACGCTGAGGGGCGGGGAGGCACGTCATCGGGCAGATACAACGCTGAGGGGCGGGGAGACACGTCATGGGCAGATACAACGCTGAGGGGCTGGGAGGCACGTCATCGGGCAGATACAACGCTGAGGGGCGGGGAGACACGTCATGGGCAGATACAACGCTGAGGGGCGGGGAGGCACGTCATCGGGCAGATACAACGCTGAGGGGCGGGGAGGGACGTCGTGGGCAGATACAACGCTGAGGGGCGGGGAGACACGTCATGGGCAGATACAACGCTGAGGGGCGGGGAGACACGTCGTGGGCAGATACAACGCTGAGGGGCGGGGAGACACGTCGTGGGCAGATACAACGCTGAGGGGTGGGGAGACACACCGCCGGGCAGGCACCGA
This sequence comes from Lepas anatifera, assembly GCA_034440635.1. NCBI lineage: Eukaryota > Metazoa > Arthropoda > Thecostraca > Lepadidae > Lepas > Lepas anatifera. The sequence continues at coordinate 23,975 of JAOTON010001055.1, read as the reverse complement.
TCGCAGATATGCACATGAGGAATACGAAGCGAAACGCCGAGTGACTAAGGGAGCTTTGAAACACCTTACCAGAGATTAAACATAAATATACGTCATGATCTAAAAATGCCCTCGCCTATTTCACTTACACGTCTCGGTACACTCACATGGCCAAATAATCAATAAAACCCGTGTTCTTAGCTAACGACAGCGATCGTCAACTTAAGCTCGGAGAGGCCATTCACAGTGCACAATAGTCTGCAGTCTTCAGCCGCCAGGACCAGCACCATCACTGAGAGCGGGAGACTCACGCCTTGACGAGCTCGCGTTTGGTTTTCTCGCGTTTTCTGATGAGTTCGCAGAGCAGGCGGACCTTCTCCAGGTCCTGGCGCAGCCGCCGCCAGTACTTAATCTGCTCGCGAATTTCGTTCTGAGGATGGAACAGGAAACATTTGAAAGAAAACCGACACTATCTACGTAAAAGTACCATATCATCAGATTTCCAGGTTATAGGGGTTTCTGTGGATAGAAAAAGGTCACATGACCTGAATCATGCACACCCTAGGTCTGATTTTGGCGAAAATGTTGTTATACCGCTAAGGCGGGCTTTCCAGGACAAAACAACCAAAAATATTTCAATTTGACACCACCATGTCTAGAAACAAATCTGAAACTTTATCTCCGGGGTAGTTTTGGGCCAGAAACACGCCTGTGAGAATCTTAGCCCCCCTCCGACCAACGGTGACCGAGTTATAGCCCGAGGCATTTTCGGAGGTCACCTTGTAGACTCACCTTTGATGCTTCATAACTCAAAAACGCATTGCCCGATTAACAAGTTTTGTATATCATTGAACTCGTCTTGAGCCACACATGATTTTGAAAAAAGTAAATTTTACAATTTTAAAATTTTTGACTTTTTATTCGTTTGACCTTTTCTTTTGTGACCTAGCTTGACCTGTTGGCAGTTGAAATTGACCTTTTTGACACCTCAAAATTTTTCTTCATAAATTATATTTTGATAAAAAATGCATTCTTGCTATAAATTCCAAATTGTTACCACCTAAGCTAGATATGCAGACGGTTTTTGACCACTGCAGTAGCACAGCTTTATGTTTAACACCGCAAACAAAGCGATTGCTTTTGGAATCGGTTGCCTGCAATGGTATTGCATTGTCTTTACGAAATTTTCATCGTGGAAGTGTCAAAGTGTATGAGAATTAACACGCGCCCACACGATGGGGCGGGCAACCGGCTTGTTCAGGTTTCCACAGGGGAGTAAAAAAAACATCATCGCCCAGCGCCACCGTACCTCATCTACCTCTAACTCGACATTTTTGCAGCTTCTAGCAAAATAATTTAGGAAAACTGGCAAGTGGTAGGTACCGTAAATATCGTAGGTCAGCTGGCAACTGGCTGGTGAGAGGGTGACCTGGGCGGCGCTGTGCGATGATGTTTTTTTTACTCCCTGTGGAAACCTGAAGAGGCCGGTTGCTCACACCCCGTGTGGGCGCGTGTTAATTCTCATACACTTTGACAATTGCACGATAAAAATTTCGTAAAGACAATGCAATATCATTGCAAGCAACCGATTCCAAAAGCAATCGCTTTGTTTGCGGTGTTAAACATAACGCTGTGCTACTGCAGTGGTCAAAAACCGTCTGCATATCTAGCTTAGGTGGTAACAATTTGGAATTTATAGCAAGACCGCATTTTTTTATCGAAAGATAATTTATGAAGCAAAATTTTTAATGTGTCAAAAGGTCAATTTCAACTGCCAATAGGTCAAGCTAGGTCACAAAAGAAAAGGTCAATCGAATTAAAAGTCAAAAATTTTAAAATTGTAACATTTACTTTTTCAAAATAATGTATGGTTCAAGACGAGTTCAATGATATACAAAACTTGTTAATCAGGCAATGCATTTTTGAGTTATGAAGCATCAAAGATGAGTCTACAAGGTGACCTCCGAAAATTCCTCGGGCTATAACTCGGTCACCGTTAGTCGGAGGGGGCTAAGATTCTCACAGGCGTGTTTCTGGCCCAAAACTACCCCGGAGACAAACTTTCAGATTTTTCTAGACATGGTGGTGTCAAGCCTTGGTCGATCTGTCCTAGAATGCCCCAAGGAGAAGAGGAGCCTTTACCGAGCCGTCTATACTGAGATAGTGGAGTAGGCCGAAGACTGTTTTGAGATGGTGTGAAACCTATTTTAGATGGCAATAAACATGGAGCAACGTACATATTTGTATGTTCTAAAACCAAGAAATGCATCCATTAAAGTCGTAAGTACAGGTATCGACGAACGATATCTCACGCTTATTGCTTCTACATCAGCTGACATCAATAATCTCAGGCAGACCAGCACCGTCCTGACACTCGTTCCGACCCCAGTGACGCGTCGCCGTGTATTTCAGCTCTGGCCTGGTTGTAGCCTGTGCGACTCACCCCGTCCTCGCCGGCGGAGCAGGCGCCGTCGGCCCTGTCGCTCGGCTGTACTCTGTGTGACTCACCCCATCCTCGCCGGCGGAGCAGGCGCCGTCGACCCTGTCCGCCGGCTCGGGCCGCCGAGCCGGCCGGGCCGACACCTGCAGACGCCGCAGCAGGGGCACCCCGTTCCGCGAGTACCGCTTCAGCGTCCAGTAGGCCAGCAGGCGCTGGATGAAGTGGTTCTTGCGCGGGTATTCGATCAGAGAGGCCAAGTGCTTCACCCTGTGGACGGACGACTGCTCAGCGAGACATGCTGAAGAAGCACGCAAGTCAGCGATACCACAAAAAGCAAATTCAACAAGTTTACTGAAAGGTGTCGTTGGTGGGCCATTCCACGTTAAGCCACACAACAAATGATATTTTTGGACCGACTCACTTCTATTTTATTGAAATCTGGCGGTCGTATATAAGTTAGGGGTTGTCCAAATTGCCTCGCTTCTGGTCGCAGGGGTTATTTGAGGGCAACTTTATCCGCCACTTAAGGTTCTAAACTTTCCGAACCTTGCACCGGTCAAAACGACATAAAATTTGTATTCGAAAGTCATGAAACCGACGGGAATTCTAGCGGCACGCTATCTTTGTCGCTTTGGAAATTGGTGACCTCAGTTGCGCATCTGGACCAACAATAAAAGGAAATCTGAACTGTGATATTGTCATATCAACACAAACTTATCCCTACATACGCGAAATGTCCAATTAAGGTGATCTTTGGTACCTATCTTTGGTAAGGTAATCTTTGGTCAAGGTGATCTTTGGTAATGTCCAATCAAGGTGATCCACCATACCTCTCCGGTGGTATGGTGGGCACAGACACCACCGGCATCGCCGAGCGCCGCTCCGCCAGAATCTTACGCGCCTTTCGCATCTTCATGCGCGACTCGGCCTTGGCCTGAGCCTTCCGAGCCGAGTCCACCGGAGCGTCCTCCAGCTGCGGCTTCTGGAGAAGAGCAGGCGTTAGGGCGCCTGCAGACGGAAGATGACGGAAGACAGAGTCACGTAGAGAGGGCAGGACTCAATGCAGCCATATACAGCAAGAGAGAACAGACTCCAGTTAGGCCCAGGAAAAAACATTCCGGTGGAGAAAATAAGCAACAGAGCACGTGGTAAGAACTAACCTATAATAACTCAGAGCTAATCTTATCTGTTGCAGCGAAAAAAACAGCGATAAAATACCAAAAACCCCTCAAAAAGTTTCAGTACCTATCTGAACACACACAGAGTACATCAATATGAATCCCAAGACTGGGAAAAGCGACAGCGAGCACACAACACACGGCGCCCCAAAATGCAGCTGCCTGCCAGGGCCGATCTGCCTGGTCAGTGGTCAGCACGTTCGCTCTCTCACCGCGTCCGGAGTCAGCTGGCGTGTGGATGTCGCAGTAGGCCGCCTTCCGCACAGTGAAGGAGGTGCCGGTGCTGCTGGTCTCGCGCACCGCGTCAATCTTCATGTGCATGCCCGCCTGCTGAGCGCAGGTTACGTGGAACGCTGCGGACAGAGGCGAGGTTCGACGCTGGTCAGTGACGACAGTCCGACTGGCACAGTCACTGTAGGCGCAACAAAGCCTAATGGCATGAGGTCAGTCCAAGCAGGACACGCCGCCAAGCACCGTTTGAACGTGATTCGCTATTTCAGTAATATTTGAACTTCACAAGAAATAGGGAAGGCGGGATGACAACGTTCCGGTTCCACAGTTGGATGATTTTTGGACAACATTCACATCTCAATCGTGCCGGTATTTCACACTCATCTGAGGTCAGCTGCTGCAAGATCAGCACGCAAGGCCAGCTAACAAAATACAATCTTTAATGATGGATATCTGATCATACAGGAGACTGTGCCCTCCCAACACACAGTCTGTCTTATAGTCTCATTCGCCTTGGTGAAACATACATTTCATCGGAAAAAGTTTCACCAAGCTTTCAACACCCCACCGAATCCCTTTTAGAACGCAAACACTCGCTCCTCCGCGATATCGAATCACCTCGCACGCCCGCCGCCAGACCTAAGCGGCTCCTCGCAGCACCAGAGCCACCCACCTGTGTAGCAGTTGGCCTTGTGGCACTGGATGCAGGCGCCGACGTTCCTCTGTTTGCAGATGTAGCAGGAGAGCTTCCAGCGCGCCGGCGGGATGCGGTCAATGCTGTCGATCGGCTCCAGGAACACCGTGTTGGCGAAACACACCTCAGGCACCCACAGCGCGCACACCACGTGCGCCCAGCGGTTGTCGTCGGTCTGTTTGAAGGCGCCGCCCTTGTTGGGACAGAGCACACAGTCGACGGCGCGGCTGGGCGACTGCAGACAGCGGCGGCACCACCACTGACCCTCGGGGATGTACGGCACGCCGTAGCACTCCTGGTGCACCGGCAGGTTGCACATGTCGCAGAAGAGGATGACGTTGCTGTTCTCGCACTCGCCGTCCATGCAGATGCAGCACACGGCCTCCTCATCCACCGGCGTGGCGTTGGTGCCGACAGTGGTTTGGGCCTGCGAGAGGGGCAGCTGTCACCAACGGCCGCCGCAGAGTCACACAGCAGCTACGGCACTGTCACAGAGCAGCGGCACCACCACACCGTCACAGAGCAGCGACACTATCGCACAGTCACAGAGCAGCGGCACCACCACTCAGTCACAGAGCAGCGGCACCGCACAGTCACAGAGCAGCAGCACCGCACAGTCACAGAACAGAGGCAACACACAGTCACAGAGCAGAGGCACCGCACAGTCACAGAGCAGAGGCACCACCGCACAGTCACAGAGCAGAGGTAACACCGCACAGTCACAGAGCAGCTGCAGCACTGTCACAGAGCAGCGGCACCACGGCACAGTCACAGAGCAGCTGCACCAGCAGCTTCCCGCAGTCACAGAGCAGCGGCACCAGCAGCTACCGCAGTCACAGAGCTGCGGCACCACCATACCGTCACAGAGCAGCGGCACCACCGGCTACCACGGCCTCTAGCGCGCACCTGGAAGAAGCTCTCCTTCTCCAGCCGGTCCATCAGCATCTCGAAGTCGTGGTCGCGAACCTCGGCCAGAGCGCGCTGCTGACGCTGCTCGTTGGTGATCTGCAGCCAGGCCACATCCTCCTCATCCATGTCGTACTCCACCTCCTCGTCCAGCTCCTCCGCCGACTTCTCTATAAACCTGCCAGCAGACACAGGTCTGTAAACCTGGCAACAAACACAGCTCTGTAAACCTGCCACAGCTCTCTATAAACCTACCACCGGACATGCTCTCTATAAACCTACCACCAGACACAGCTCTCCATAAACGTACCAGAAACACAACTCTCTATAAAACTGTCAGACGACACAGCTCTCTATCAACCTGCCACAGCTCTCTATAAACCTGCCACAGCCTCTATAAACCTGCCAAAGCTCTCTATAAACCTACCACAGCTCTCTATAAACCTACCACCAGACACAGCTCTCTATAAAACTACCACCAGACACAGCCCTCTATAAACCTGCCACCACACACAGCTCTCTATAAACCTGCCAGAAGACACAGCTCTCCATAAACCTGCCACCAGACACAGCTCTCTATCAACCTGCCACAGCTCTCTATAAACCTGCCACAGCTCTCTATAAACCTGCCAAAGCTCTCTATAAACATACCACAGCTCTCTATAAACCTACCACCAGACACAGCTCTCTATAAAACTACCACCAGACACAGCCCTCTATAAACCTGCCACCACACACAGCTCTATATAAACCTGCCACCACACACAGCTCTATATAAACCTGCCACCAGACACAGCTCTCTATAATCCTGCCACCACACACAGCTCTATATAAACCTGCCACCACACACAGCTCTATATAAACCTACCACAGCTCTCTATAAACCTACCACAGCTCTCTATAAACCTACCACCAGACACAGCTCTCTATAAAACTACCACCAGACACAGCCCTCTATAAACCTGCCACCACACACAGCTCTCTATAAACCTGCCAGAAGACACAGCTCTCCATAAACCTGCCACCAGACACAGCTCTCTATCAACCTGCCACAGCTCTCTATAAACCTGCCACAGCTCTCTATAAACCTGCCAAAGCTCTCTATAAACATACCACAGCTCTCTATAAACCTACCACCAGACACAGCTCTCTATAAAACTACCACCAGACACAGCCCTCTATAAACCTGCCACCACACACAGCTCTATATAAACCTGCCACCACACACAGCTCTATATAAACCTGCCACCAGACACAGCTCTCTATAATCCTGCCACCACACACAGCTCTATATAAACCTGCCACCACACACAGCTCTATATAAACCTACCACAGCTCTCTATAAACCTACCACAGCTCTCTATAAACCTACCACCAGACACAGCTCTCTATAAAACTACCACCAGACACAGCCCCTCTATAAACCTGCCACCACACACAGCTCTATATAAACCTGCCACCACACACAGCTCTATATAAACCTGCCACCACACACAGCTCTATATAAACCTGCCACCACACACAGCTCTATATAAACCTGCCACCAGACACAGCTCTCTATCAACCTGCCACAGCTCTCTATAAACCTGCCACAGCTCTCTATAAACCTGCCAAAGCTCTCTATAAACCTACCACAGCTCTCTATAAACCTACCACCAGACACAGCTCTCCATAAAACTACCAGCAGACACAGGTCTCTATAAACCTGCCACCACACACAGCTCTCTATAAACCTGCCAGAAGACACAGCTCTCCATAAAACTACCAGCAGACACAGCTCTCTATAAACCTGCCAACACACACATCTCTATAAAACTACCACCAGACACAGCTCTCTATAATCCTGCCACCAGACACAGCTCTCCATAAACCTACCACCAGACACAGCTCTCTATAAACCTACCAGCAGTCACAACTCTCCATAAACCTAACAGAAGACACAACTCTCTATAAACCTGCCACCACACACAGCTCTCTATAAAACTACCACCAAACACAGCTCTCTATAATCCTGCCACCAGACACAGCTCTCCATAAACCTACCACCAGACACAGCTCTCTATAAACCTACCAGCAGTCACAACTCTCCATAAACCTAACAGAAGACACAACTCTCTATAAACCTAACAGAAGACACAGCTCTCTATACGCCCACCAGCAGACACAGCTCTCTATAAACCTACACGAAAACATAGCTCTCCATAAACCTACCAGCAGACACAACTCTCTATAAACCTAAGAGAAGACACATCTCTCTATAAACCTACCAGAAGACACAGCTCTCCATAAACCTACCAGCAGACACAGCTCTCTATAAACCAACCAGAAAACACAGCTCTCCAGAAACCTACCAGCAGGCACAACTCTCTATAAACCTACCACCACACACCGCTCTATAAATCTCACAACCGACACAGGTCTCTATAAACCTAAACACCAGACCAGCTCTCTATAAACCCAAACAGATGACACAGCTCCCTATAAACCTGGACACCACGCAGAGCTTTCTATAAACTATAACATGAGACACAGCTTTCTACAAACGTCTTAGAATAATGTTTCGTTGAAAAAGAGTTCCCGCAGTAGTTAGTAGCTGGGAACAAGTTTTGATATGTGAACAATAGTTTTATTTCTGCGTTCGAGCTACACAGTTCTTTATCACACATTCTACTGAGGTCCCCTCCAGGAGACCATTTTGGCTCTTTAACGCCTGGGAGGTTCGTTCGAGCCCCTCGGTTTTTTGGCGAATGATGCCGAGCCGATTTACATGAGAGGCTCGTCACTTTGCACGCTTCCTAGGGTGATCAATTTGACAAGTTATGACCACAAATTGACATCAGGTCAGGTCAACGAGACATGACGCTATTTCTAAAACCATGTAAGGCGATTCTTTTTCTAAAACAACATTTCCAGTTATAAGGGATTTCCAAAATAGGTCTCATTTGACCTATTTTGACCCACTGTGAGGTCACAGGTCAACGGATAAGTTTCAAACTCGACTCCAAAGTCGAAGACGGTAAGGTACTTTTGCACTGTTTCAATTTTTTCGTAGCGCTTCCGGTCCCAGGGATCGTGGGGGATCCGATCGGACCCCCAGGCGGCGCCGGGTTACGTTGAGAAATATTTCATTTTATATCCATTACTACTGAATTCCTATCTAGATTCAACTTACAAGTGAATCACCAGGGAGCCCCCTCCATACTCCACCGAACACAATAAGGAAAAGTAAAGCATATCGGTATCCTCAAACCATGTCTGTTCGAGACAAAGGCATCAGCCAGTGCGTAAGCTCTGACTGACCAAGTGCACCAGCTGAGAAATATGAACTGAAAAGGTTTCCGACATGCCAACGCGACGCTAGAATTCACATTCATCACATGCCTACCAACTCTTGAGTGGCAGCCACTACCTACCGTATGTAGTTGTTGGGCATGGGCGGGGCATCCTCCAGCTCGTAGTCATCGCCAGCCTCGCAGAAGGAGGCCTCGGGCAGGGCGCGGGCGCGCCGCTCCTCGCCGCCCTGGCTGACGTGGCGCGCCTCGGCGCTGGTGGCGCGCGCTGGCCCGCGCGGGCGTGTGGCGCGCCGGCTCCGGACTCGGCGTGGGCTCCCGCGCCGGCGGCACCAGCGCGTCGTACTCGGACTGTGCGGCAGGGGCGTCAGCGGACACGTGACTGATGGCAGTCTCGCAATGTACACCGCCAGGCCTGGGGACGTCTGGTGAGTGATAGATGTGAATGAGCCCGCGCGATATCCTGTTGTAAGGGCCAGCGCCAGAGTCAAGCAAGCTTTGGACATGCATGTTGCTTAGTCACGTTCTGGGTAATAATAACCCACACGATTGGACCTACTGTGTAATGATTTTTTGGGTGAAGTGTTGTTACTTCAAGAGGATGTGGAAGCGAGCCAAGCACTTGGTTGAGGAAGGAAAATGCAGAGGGCAGGTAAAAGGCTCCGGCTCTCCTGACCATGACAAAGCTCGATACGCACCAATTCGTCAAACACCCAGTCTCCATCAAACTAGAGACCAAGTATCAGAGCATTATCCTTAAACACCAAATGAAGAAAAGGTTATACCCGGCACACCTATAACTCTCCAATCACAACGCATCGTCACACCATCAATAGTTTTCTAAAACTAGACATCTCTCCAACCTTGGACATAATGGTGATGCTGTCATATATGCTGAAGCTGAGGGAGCAGCCCTCTGCCTCGTACTCCAGCATTTTGGTGGCGTCCACGTAGCTGATTTTCGGCTCTCGCACCACCTTCACCGGCTCGGGCGGCGGCGGCGACGGCGACCGGTCGGGCTGACCGCCACGCCGGTTCTTCCCCTTCTTGCGAGCTGACGAACCCACACTGGGCTAGTTAAACATGGATAGGGCTTATAGATGTTGCGGACTTCGAAACCGAACTTTGAACAGTGCAGAAATTGTGTGGAAGAGCGCATCATTTCTAGTTTATAAATAAATATGCAAGCAATACGGAATATTAGTCGCCACATCTCAAGCGCTAGTGGACAACTCTCAAGCACTATGACAAGTGCAAAATAAAAGAAAATAAGATGTCGTGTCAAAACCCATCCCAGGTTTCCTTTTCGATTTTCAAGAAGGAAAATTCTTAACATTCCTCAAGCTGAAGAAGTGAAAACAACACGCATCTGTATGGAATAAAAAACCTATCGATATCATCATCCCTAATTTCTATCTCAAGCATTCAGTCTCTGTCGTCCGTCACGGCCTGCTGCTTCGGCCGCCAGCCATCTCCATTGTAAATGACACTAGCCTTATACCTCCAGAACGGACAGCTAGCCACATACCTGACTTGGAGGACTGAGGCGCCGGAGTGGCGACACTGTGGTCATAGTTGTCCAGGTGAACTTGAATGCCCGAGAAACTCTTGTACACTTTGCCACAGTTGTCGACGGGACACTCATACGGAGGCTTGGTGGCCTTCAAATTGTGCAGGAACGTTTCAACGTCGAAGTCAAGAGGCATTATTTACCTGAAACAACGAATCTGCTCAAACGACCGATGGTAAGACGAAGAAAAACGAAAAATTGACAGCATACACACTAAGTCCTTGTCAGGCCAGTTACGACCAAACAGAAAAAGTGAGGCAGGATACAAATACTAATAACCCTATCACCACTCCACTTAACTTACTTAGTCAATTTTATTGCACCCAACATATCGACATAAAACGATTCCACAAACGATTGCACGCAAGCTGTTACGTCTTGGTGTACTGGAAACATAGGGGAAATGTCTCCGCAACATATCCTAACCTACCACTTATGTAAGAAAATGCCGAGCTAAGAGATGGATAACATCACAGTTAAATCTTTAAGAAAAAAGAGCTTAATATCCAACGGTGAAACATAAATATGATACTTGGGTTTTCAATACTGGATGTTCTAAAATTGAGGGAGATCTCAAAGCTGCATATATGTTTCACAGGGCCTTGTGCGTTTTAGTGGGACCACCTCACACCTCAGCATAATAATAAACGTGTATGGTACCAATCTATTGCAAGAAGTAGATACAAATGGCAAGGGCACACGAATAAGGGCACATCCACGAACAATACCATAACTTGCACTTCAAGATGAGAGCACGTTCAGGGAAGGATACAGATGCCTTGATCTTAACTGACACAGGAGGTAAGATACAACACTCAAACATAAACGGGCACACATCAGAGGCGGAATCAGAGATGCGGCAGGAGTAGGTAACCCCTTAATCCGGAATAGAAAGCATGGCTGCCCTATGAGGGCGCAGTTTAAATGTTGTATATCTACAACGCAAAGCATAAAACATTAAGAGAGGAAACAGCATCCACAGAGTCATAAAATTCACGTCAATAACAGGAAAGAAGACATCTATGAAGTGCAAAATGAAATAGTTATTGGCCGTATAGCACCTGAATAGATACTAAAATGCTAATGCTACTATTTCCACTGTACTAGCTCCTGCCTTAGTCTGTATCCGGAATTGTATACATCAGGCTGGCTCAATGCACGTCGCGCCTAGATTTAAATGTGCTTGAAGAGGGGCATGAACCACGTATTTGGGCAGAGCATTCAAATAATTTATCACCCCAACCGCAAAAGCAATTTGTCGCACTCGGGAAACTGCACAGGGTTTCACCAATTTGCACGTATGACCCCTCGTTCTTGAACGGTTGTCCAAGTTGAAGAATACTGCGGCATCTAGGTCCATGGAGCCCCATAGGATCTGGTAGACCCTAATCATACCTATACCTAAATATCACAGATTTTGCAAGGCCTTATCGGCCTGTTGGCTCTGGTCTCTGACGCGCTCTTTCCAGACTGAGTCTTCTGTCAGTCTTTCTCAGATCGAAGCGTCTGAGAGAAGCGGAGGCCCTCGTTAACCGAGTGAGCTGCCTGTTCCTAGGGTGTGTGTGGGCCAAATGAGTTCCTAGGGAGATGTATAGTTCTCGAATACCGAGAAGCCCACGGAACTCAGGCACTCGTGTCGATTAACGGTCTTCGTCAGGGGCGTGGACCATCTGCCGGGCCCAGTGATTGTCCAACCGAGACTTGAACCTATTTAATGGAGCAGCTATCACGTGGACTGGCAATGCATTCCAGCTGTTCACAATCCGGACCCCGAAGGACGCCCTACGCACGCGCGAGACAGCATCCGGCTTCGTCAACTTCATAGCATGCCCACACGTTCAAGATCGGCCATCAAGATGGAAGAACTGGGTGTAGTTCTGATCGATGGCGCCATGTAAGATTTGATAAACTCTTATCATGTCCCCCCGGAGTCGACGATGGTAGAGAGAGGGTAGATTGAGTGCACGCAGTCTGTCCTCATATGAGTATCCTCTCAGGGATGGTACCATGAGGGTGGCTCGATGTTGGCACCTTTCAATAAGCCTCTGATCTGGCCAACCCCTTCACGCAGGTGGCAAAAGCGCCATGCTTGGATGTGGAAGGCCCCTGTACCAAGGCTGACCTGTGGCAGCCTTTTCCGCGGCCGCCTCCTACCCAGGAAATAGGGGAACACTGGGGAGTGTGCGCCGCTGCAGTGGAATCAACACCGTGCCAGCCGGGCGTCCCTGTTTGTGCATGCACGGGCCTGATCAACCTTTAAAGTGATCCACCAGTCTGGTCTCCCGCCCGCGGCCCTCATGTGAGGGCTTGGCCTATGTAGGGCGCTGTGGCTTGGGGAGACCGGAGCAGCCTATGGCCCGCTGAGTGCAGTGCCACTGTCCCGTTAGGGTGCTGGCAAATGGAAACTTCCGCTCTGTACATACATAGTGTGAGTGCGCTGTATGAATGAGACTAAGCTACTAACAAAAAATGTTCCCAGGAAGGGGACAAAAAAATTTAAAAAAGCCTCTGACCTGCCCTGTTAAATGGTCCCCAGACAGAGTTTCCGTATTCGAGCAGTGGGCGCACCATAGTTTTGTAGAGTAGCAGGAGTGTGAAAGTATCGATGTTGGAAAAAGACCTCCTCAAAATCGCCAGTACTCTGGATGCTTTAGAGGTTGCTGTGGCTGCCTAGCATCGAAATTTCAGGTCTCTATCCACAAAAACTCCCAGGTCCTTCTCAACCTCTTGTCCCTGGACTTTTCCCCTGTCCATTTCATAGCTGTGCTCTTGGTTGTTGTTTCCTAAGTGGAGCATGCCGCATTTGCTTAAGTTGAAGGGCATCTGCCAAGTGGAGGACCAATCCAGTGCCCTTTCCCAGGAAGAGCCTCTGATCTGCCTGCTACAGAGCCCATGCTCCAGCCTGCAAAGTATGACAGCAGGCCAGATGAGTCACACGAGCCATCTTAAATTCTCGCACCAGCAGCCTAAAAATTCACACCAAATGTCCACATACCAGGGGAAAAACACACCCATTCATACCCACATGATGCAACGCTACCTCTGTTATAAGTTAAGGACTTTTTCTCAAGCCCCCTCCTCTGTCTTAATTTAGCCATTATTTGTTTGGTTTAATTGCCACCTTCCTCACACCAGTCTCACAAATTTGCACCAGGTTTATAAAATTCACACCACTTGCTCCTGTCTCCAAGGGCATTTGCTCTGACGAGATCTCTTCTATCCAGGTCTGCCTGGAGAGACCAGTGTGCAAAGTATGGCATTTTCGATGAGATATTGTTGGTGCGAGTGCCCTTGGAGACAGGAGCGAGTGGTGCGAATTTGTACCTTGTACCTTGTACCTTAGGGATACGGACCTTGGGAGGCATCGGAGAGCCTGTAGAGTCCGGTCGCAGCGAGCTCATGTGCGCAATTTCAGAGTTAGTCGGTGTCAGGACATGTGTACATGTGCACAGTCCAGTGGTTATCGAGGCGTGCCTTGAAGGTATTCAAGGTGGGAGCGCAGACCACATCAGCTGGTAGAGAATTCCAGTCGTTGGACCGTTCTGACTCGAAGGCCTGCCGTCGTACTCTTGTTACAGCTCTTGGTTTAAGTAGTTTGAAAGGATGTCCTCTCGTGCAGGGAGTCCCTGTCTCTTTCAAAAAGCTGAGCCGGGTCGACGTCCAGCATGGCATGGAGGATCTGGTAGAGCCGAATCATATCGCCGCGACTGCGTCTGTAGTACAGCGTAGGGATTTCCAGGGTTTTGAGTCGCTCGCTATATGGCAGGTGGCGAATGGGTCTCACCAGTCTAGTTGCCCGTCGCTGGACTTTCTCGAGCATTCGTTGGTCCGCACGATTAAACGGGCCCCAGGTCAGGTTTCCATATTCGAGATGTGGGCGCACGAGTGTCTTGTATAGAAGTGGTAGTGATGTCCGGTCAATCTTGCGGAAGGATCTCCTAATTACCGCCAGAATCTGATTGCCCTTGGAGGCGGCAGAGGCAGCATGGTCCCGGAACTTCAGGGTGGCGTCGATCAGGACTCCTAGGTCTCTCTCCACACTGACTTCTTGAAGTGTATTTCCCTGCATGGTGTAACTGATGTTGGGGTTACTTGTACCAATGCGTAACACAGAGCACTTGGCGGTATTGAATGGTAGTTGCCAGACTTCTGACCAGTTTGTGAATTTTATAATTTTGAAATTTTATAAACCTGGTGCGAATTTGTGAGACTGGTGCGAGGAAGGTGACACTAAAAACCAAACATATAATGCCTGAATGGTTATAAAGACACAGTAGGGCACCTAATAAAAAAGTCCTTAACTAACTAACCAATAAGAGGTAGCATTGCATTCTGTCGATAGAAATGGGTGCATTTTTCTCACTGATATAAGGCAGATTGGTGTGAATTTTTGGTGGCTGGCAGTGCGAAAATTTTAGACGGCTGGTGTGACTCGTCTGGCCTGCTGCCATACTTTGCAGACTGGTGGAGGGATGCAACAAGAGTGGAGGAGTCGGCTCTGGCATAGAGCTTGGTGTTGTCCGCAAAGATTTTGATGCCTGAGGTGAAGGTATCTGGCAGGTCATTGATATAGACAAGGAACAACATGGGGCCCAGCACTGAGCCCTGCAGGGCGCCACTGGTAACATGCACCCAGTCAGAAGCTAAAGAGCCAACCACCACCTGCCGGCGGCGACCCGTGAGAAATGCTCTCAACCAGGCTAGCAGCCTCCCCTTTACACCATACCCTTCTTATTTGGTTAGCAGGTGCCCATGCGGGACCGAGTCGAATGCCTTTTGGAAATCTAAGTACACAGTGTCTATGGGGTGGCCTTCCTCAATTTGCCGACTCCAGTCTTCCATGGCTTCTAGGAGCTGTGATTTGCACGAACGCTTTGGATGAAACCAGTGCGGCCCCTTCATGTCAACCCGTACCGAATCATGTCGCCCCTTCTCCTACGATAATACAAAAATAGCCCCCACACAATAAAAAACCAAACTTAAAACCAAAGACCCTACTTTTCCTATTTCCATCAATCTTCATATACCACCGATTACTCCATTATCACTTTGTGTGGTACCACCCGGTATGGTTCACCAATAGTATATTAGCAGTGTCTCAGTCTCTATTGCTTTGTATATTACGAATCCGTGCTCCACCGCACCTTATTATTTTTCAAGGCCCTAGAATCCCAGGTTGGTTCAAGTTTTCTACTAGTAAAATTTTGGTTGTTTTCTTGGTATCTACTAAGAAAGGAAACATCTCCTTATTTTGAGGTTAAAATTTAAGCTTTGTGGATAAATCAAGTTTAAACATTTAAGAAAAGAGCCATGGAATACACTTTTTTGCACTTTAATGTCTGTGAAGTGAAATATGTTGACAAACCTAGTAGCATTTGGTATGTTATACTAAAAAGTATACTAGTCTGGCAATCCTTCTACAGTTTTTACTCATCCGCAATACTGTAAAAGAGAAACATGACAGGACCGAGCGAGAATAAAAACCAATAAAACGACATACGGGATGAAAGGATTGGGTTTGGGCAAATACGGAAACAGTAACGATAGTAGGAAATATCGCACCTCAGAGCCCGATTATAGCCGCTGCTCAAGGCCTAAATGCAACACGCGCCGATCGCTCTAACAGTTGCAGTCATGGGCGTCGAAAGCAGCATGGACGTGGAATGTGCTCCCCATTGGCTATTGGAGGACCAAGTGCCTTCTTGTACCCTACATCCGCCAAGTACCAACTCTTCCCCCTCCCCTTGTCCTCATTGCCGGACCACTCCTGTCCCCCCGTAAAAAAATTCCCTGGCTACGCCTCTGACTCACCCCATTGAAACCCGTAAATAAGATTAAATTTTACCCAAAGTTATTGTAATTGGGCTGTTTATATATACAGGTCACTAGTCATAGGCGGATCCAGGATTACCAGTCGGGGGGGCATTCTTCCCGGGACCCAGCAAACATGCCCATGTGGGAAATATGCGTAGTGCGGGTGGGCTGCCCACTTGTTCTATGTGGGCCCTACATGGGTCGACCATGTGGGGATCATATGGAAGTGGCCGCGGGTTCCAGATGGGTTCCATAAGGGCCTTGGAAGATGGGAATGAAATGGGCTCCTGATGGTATGCAGGTGGGTTCAGAGCGGTAGAGAGTATATGGTTTCTATGTGGTGCCGATGCGGGCCAATACAGATACTTTCCATATGGTTTCTAGGTGGTATCTGTGTGAACCCCTCCTCCCAAATGCTGGCAATATGGTTTCCATGTGGTATCGATGTAGATCCGTACATATGCATGTCATTTGGTTTCCGGGTGGTGCTGATGTGGGTTTGTACATATGCATCCCATATGCTTCCCATATGAATTCCGTCATGATTCCTCTCCCATTATGAAGCCCCATACTTAGATGCACCAAAAGGCAAACATGTCGCATGAACACCTTAAATCAGAGTTTCACGACAAAAGCTAAATGCACCCTAACTACATTTGACCAATATTTAGATCATGTACAACTCATGGATCAGTGGTTTTGCCCTGCACACATTTTGTGAACGTTCCAGCTCATTACATTCAGTGGCAAGTCGTTAAAGGGAGATACGCGACAAAATTCAAACATTTTTTCCATTTTGTTATTTTTACCCTCACTTATAGCAACTAAAACAGTAAAAATGCTGCTAAGCATTTATTTCAGAGCTTTCTATACTTTTTATCTCCTAGGCACTTCCAAACATCAACGTTCTAAGCAAACATGCACAAAGATGCCAACAAGTAAAACTATCACACAATAAAACATGGATAGCTCAAAACAGAGAACAACCGGTGCTGCATGAAAGTATCAAAATTCCTCTTGGATGAAGGATAAAAGGGCTATCTATGAATTAAGTGACACAAAGGACGGTGGGATCCACACACAATGTCATCAAGCTTAACATATGACCGATGGGTGACAAAGAGCCTGGGAAGAGAGGGGGGATAAAAACACAAAATTTACGCTGCATAGTTTATGGAGGCAAAGCTGGTGATCCCTTCTTGATTCAGGTGGGTTCTGGATGGGTTAACGCTGGCACTGCGACGCAATTCAAATACAAAGTAAGTGTAAGACCAAAACTTCAGGGGTCCTGACCTCCCAGCAATCCGGGATTCTGCATCTCCACAATTATACGTGTTCTCCCCACTGGATTGAGATACAGAGCAGGCAATAGCCCGACTGTAACCACTGATGGCGTCACTATCGATGCTGCCACTGTGGTCGCTGGTGGCATTACCATCGAAGCTACCACTGCGATCACTGGTGGCGCCACCGTCGGTACTCCGATCCCGGTCACTGGTGGCACCACCGTCGATTCTTTGGCGCCGGCCGCCGTTGTCGCTGCTTCCACCGTGGCTGCGGTTGTTGCGCTAACCGTCTTGGTCGCGGTAGTTAGTGAGCCAGACGGTTACCAACTTGTCGACAACTCCTCCGGTGCTCCTGAGGCCGGGCTTCTGCTTTACAGATCCTGTGAAAATGGACTGTTTTACGAATGTACGAGCGAAAATTTGTTAGCATAGTTTTGATTAAATTGAGAGCATCGGGTTGACGGAACAAAACAAAAATCAGCTCAGTGTATGGACGTAGAGGCGCTGTAGGGCACTCGGCTCTCACGCCACTAACCCAGTTTCAAATCCCAGCCGGGAATAGCAAGAAAGGAGGTTTTGATCCCCGTATATGAGAACCAATAAATAGCTTAAAGATAATTAATTGTTAAAAAATATTAGCATTCTGTATGCGGCATTCGTTCACTGGGAGGCCATGAGTGGATCCCGAACAATCATTTCAAAGATTCTTGAAAAATACGAAGCCCGCGCCCCACCGGGGGTCAGGCGCCACCTTCGCCCCACGGGGGCCATCGATGCCCCCTCTAACTCCGAGAATATGGGGGTTAGCGCAAATCTGCAAAGTGCATTAGAAAGCTCGCGTGAATTCAGTAAGAAATTACTTCGCATGTTTAAACGCTCAGGTCAATGGTTTGACCTCCAGAGGTCAAGAAAGGTCACGATAGGATATTTTCACTCAAATATGCAAAGCTTAAGAAAACTGAGCATAACTCCAATGCCATTAGATCTATTGAGATCTGGTTAAGTACATTTTATAGGAAAGTGGCAGTCCCTTTTCCGCTATGCGGAGCGTAAAGACCTTCCGCCAGTGGTTTGACCTCCAGAAGTCACCTCGTGACCTAATGTGATCTGAGGTCACGAAAGGTCAGAAAGTAACCTTGCCGTATATCAAATGAAAGCCAGTGACAAGGCAAACACGATGGTGTTTGTTTCAGCGCTCCTATCTTAATTAGGCAAAAAGTTATTGTCAAAATACTGTTTTTGACCCCTGGTGACCTATGGATGACCTTGGAAAAGTCAAAGAGCAAATATGAAGCATGGGATCCGTGAAAGGGTGTCAGAAAACGCTGTTCTGAGCAGTCTGAGTATCTGCAATCATTTTTGCGGCTTTTAGATCATAAGACAGCTTTTCCCCATGCTTTTCCAATGGGAGAGGTCGCCTCGTGACCTGACCTCAGGTCACCAAATCGAAAAATCCCGGATATACACTATGTAGACCCTGGAAGGGTCATGAATTGTAGCAAGTTTCAAATTGATCGACTAAGAAATGTAGCTTTTTATAGAGCTTCAAAGTTGAAGTGAGGTGACCTTGGTTGACCTCGCCTGGTGACCTGACCTTTAGTGACCCGGAGAAAAATTTTTTTTAGGGATGGTGGGAAAATGATGCGGTGAGAGATAGAGCCCTCAAACGCGGTGCTGCGTTTCGTCGTTTTTCTGCTATCTCGAAAATCTTAGGGGCCATCGATGGCCCCCGGTGAAAGTGGCGAGGGTTAAGACATAGTTTTTTAATGCCTCTGGGGCACGCCCCTTGCCACCTCACCCTGTATCTGTGCATTTTGTTAGAAAAAATTTAAAACTCCAATAAAAATTGGGCTCAGCAAATGCAACGTTTCAAAGTCAATGTGTCTCCTGCAATATTCATAGATGAGTGAAAAGCCCTGTCATGTATGTGGATCTCTTTCGAATAAAACTTTAAACTTCAAGACAGGTGCGGTAGTCCTGAGCCAGGAGCGGTCCGAATCAACGTAGAAGTGATAAACCGGCAGTGACAGTGATGAGCCGGGGGTGAAACTGATAGCCAGAGACGGTAATGCGAGACAATAATGGTAACGATAACAATAATGTGTGACATAGTCGAAAAAATTCAAAATATCTTGCTGCACCTTACTTTACTTTACTTACGCATTATTTGATGAACATTCATGTTGTGTAGCACATATCTCTTACACATATCCTAGCATTAAACTTTGGAAAGAAGTACGTAGGAGTGTCAATGCAACACGTTTAAACTCCCCGCGTGTGTCAGTATTTCCGTCTCACACTTGTTTCCAGTGAAGATGTCAGAAGATAAAACGGCAATTTTGTGTCAGTTTTAGGTAAAAAGTTGTCATTACGCATTTTACCAAGGTGATATTTACTTTCAAACTTAAGTTCAATACCAATGGCTAACAAGCTTGTCCAATTTTCAAAATATACATGTGCACCATCAACAAACAGAATTCAGATATCTGACACCATATTGCTATGTTGGTTGAGACTTAACACGATCTGGACCGGTATTTTAATTTGGTACCATTCTTGAAGAGCACAGCCATGTTGTAGTTCCATTAAATTTACAATCTCAAAACCTGTGTTGGAGTATATACTTCATAAAA
The DNA here is from genome assembly GCA_034440635.1 of Lepas anatifera. Taxonomy (NCBI): domain Eukaryota; kingdom Metazoa; phylum Arthropoda; class Thecostraca; family Lepadidae; genus Lepas; species Lepas anatifera. Next base: position 3,954 of record JAOTON010001055.1, on the reverse strand, counting down.
CTGCTCAACGGAAGACACATCCTCCTTGTGTTCATTTTTTCCAGTGTATCACTTAAAGAACATTCATTCTGAAACACTCTGCAGAGAAATATGCAGGCACAACCAACAAAAACAAAGCAATCTGATAAAACAATGAAAAAATAGAACAAGAGAAAAATACTAACTGCGGATAAAACCCGACCATTAAACAGACTAACCATTAGGATCGCAGCTGGAAATGTCTTCACACACTTACCAATAGGATGACATGAAGGTGCCGTCGGTGGGAGAGGCGCTCACCAGGCAGGCGGAACTCCTTCATAGTGCTTAAGCCGGAAACCAGGAATCCTGCAACACCCGGTCGCTGCTCACGGGGGACAGATGACTCGCCTTCTGCGTTGCGTGCTATCCTCCCGTTGATGGCGATGCTTTGAGAGGCGGAGATTCTCTTGATGTGTTCCGGCTACCTCCCTCCACTGTTTTAAACAGTCTTGTCATGAAGGTCCACAAGCTCCTGCAGGTCATAAGGTATTTTGATACGTATCTATAAGTATGTATTAGAACTCTTCACGGGGTACTGATGCGCCAAAATGTATTTTAATAGCTGCACGTGTCCTAAAGCAGCAGCTGAAATTAAAATTTATTGCCTGTCTTAGCATGAGCATCATATCTTTTTTAATCGCAAATTACCGCTCCCATCAGAATATCATTATAATATTTTAGATATAACAGGTCTGCACATATTCAACCTATTTTTATTTTCTCTCTGTACCTCACAACTTGATAGAAATATGCAGGCAACGTGAATAGCTACATTAGGAAATACTAAAAGTGGAAATATGGCGGAAGGATTCCTGCAGTTGCGACATTGATTTTAAATTGTTTGTACCTACTTATGGCTCTTTGTCTCAATGGTAAAGATTTTTATCATTTCTAGAATTACAAATCATTGAATGAGTCCACTTATTTACTTGACCTGACAGTTTCGTTGATAAACCATTATCACAGTGGCATGCAACAACGAGTAATCACACGACATACAGAATACGATTTTATTTTGCACTTCTCGTGTCATTCATTTCGTTACAGAGCGTCTCTGCGGTCGGCATGTACTTGGTTCAATTCGAGCATTTACCAGGATTATTGTTGAATGTTAATCCCTGATTTTTTATCCCGTATTTCCAAGGACTCGTAGATCTTTCACTTCGGACGTCATGTATTTGATTTCTCAGGGATCTTCATGCCGATGTTTTTGGCTTGGGATTAGTGCTGTGGTGGTGTACTTTCAACTGTTTGCCCCAGGCGGTCTCTCTAACTCTCTTATCTTGCGTCGGCTCAAGGTGCTCATAATACCGAATTCTGAGCTCTCCCCCGCCTCTCCCACGTATAGGTTGTCAGGCAGTACAAAGGTTGGAGCACATTTTATAGATGACTCCGGAAGAGTGACATAGTCCTGTCTGACCCGCCTTGCAGGTATTGAATCGCGCCGGCCAGCGGGACATTTGGCTGGTTTGAGTGCAGAACAACTAGCTCTCGCTCTGACAGTATTTGGATTCGTCCAGGCAGCCATTCTTCAGGATGCTGTTGATGGTGTAAGCGTCAGGCTGTCATCTATGAAAGGCAATCGTATTCTTCTTACGCTGTTTTTTCATGATGTTTTCTTTGGCCTTGGTCTTGCTGTTGTGTCTGGTTGCGGTTGATAGCAGAGCTGCTAATAGCTCTGTTATCATCGAATATTGGTATCCATTACTTTTTGAAGATCGTGTTAGTCTTTGAATACTGCGTGTTTTTGCTTTTGTCGTCACTTGAAAGGCGGGTCGCACGTTGGAACTGTTAGGTCAGCACTGCCTTTTTGTTTGCATCGGCCGGGCTGGAAGTAAAGTGAAAAGGGACTCCTGATGACGTCGTTTTGCATGAAGGTTAGTGCTGTACTTGTCGTCTTTTAGACCAAGGAACCGAACCCCAACAAAAGCAGCACCGTGACCAGGAGCACATCGGGAAAAAACAAGCTTTAAAAGAATACAACTGCCTTTCATATATGGCAGACAGACGTACACCATCAACAGCAACCTGAAGAAGAGCGGCCTGGGTGTACGGGCTGCCTGGACGAATCCGAATACCGTCAAGCAAAAAGCTGGTTCGTTCTGCACTCAAACCACCCACATGCTCTGCTGGCCGGCGCGCTTGCACTTCCTGCAAGGCGGGTGGACTATGTCACTCTTCGGGAGTCATCAATGACTGGGTCTGCAAGCATTGTACTGTTGACAATATATGGCGTTAGACTTGTATTTCTTGATGCTGGTGTTTTCTGGTTTTGTATGAGTGTTGTGGTGGTGTATGTTCCAATATTTGCCGCAGGCGTCTTGGAATACCGCAGGCGGTCTCAATCGGTGTAATGAGGAATGAGCACCTTGCCGACGCAAGATATGAGAAAGAAAAGACCGCCTGCGGCAAATATTGGAAAAACACATCACCACAACACTCATCCCAAACCAGAAAACATCAGCATCAAGAAATACATTTAATGACATATGGGAGAAATTATCCGATTCCTTGAAATATGGGATGAAAAACCTGAGATTAACACTCATCAATCATTCTGGGGAATGCTGAATTCAGCCAAAGACATGCAGTCGACCGATACACGCTGTATCGAAACGAATGAGAATTAAAATAGCAAAATCGGCCACTGTATGTCGTATGATTTATTCAATGTTACACCTCACTGTGATCATGGTTAATAACCGAAACTGTGAGTTAAGCTATCAGCATAAGTCAACTCATTATATAGTTTGAAATTCTATGAAATAATTTTTAAAAAATAGTTATCATTACGGGAAAAAGGACTACAAATACATACAATTCAATCATTTTAACCATGCACTTGGACAGTAAACATGCTGGGTAAACATTTCCATTTGAAACGCATTCAATACCAAAATCTTATTCCCACAGTTTTAGCATGTTTAGCCGATGCAGCCAATTATAGACCAATTAGTTTGCTTTGCTCTTTATCGAAAGTTTTGAAAAATAATTTTCACATAAGAAAATCTACGGCCATTTAACACAGCATGACCTTGTTGACGGAAAGACAGAGCAAAGTAAGCAGACCAGGTGGCAGCACACACCTTAAGGTTCATTTTACCTTACCCACACCTGGCAATGACGACGTTGGGACAAAAGCCACAAGACTCAAAACAATACTGTATTTAGACATATCACGCTATTTTGAGAAAATGGCACAAGGGACCTATTATTCAAATGTAAGAACGAGAATTTGGACCGACTGATCTTTACCATGGTTACGTTCCTCTCTGATCGACTGAAAACAGTGTGTATTCATTAATGATTCTAAATCCTCACTGTCATCTTTAATACGAGTTGTCCACAGGGTTCTGTGCAGGGCCCCCTGCTCGCGTATTATACTTAAATGGCTTTATCGGGAAAAACAACAATCAAATGATGTTTTTGCAGACGACAATCCCTTTCTTTTTGGCAGCCACAACATGGAAAATTTTCCTTTCGTATTAGGCAAGAATCTCTCAAAACGACTTAAAAATATAATTCAACAATACGGTCAGGATTGGCTTATCACGTTCAACGGCTCAAAAACAATACAACAAAAGCATTTTCCTACCGGAGACAAAAAACCATTCCAAAAACTATTTTTTGACAGTCTAGTCATTCCGGTCGCCGCTAAAAACAAGCATCTGGGAATGACATTTTCCAATGATTTGAGATTCCATGAACATGTTAACGATATAGTTAAAAAAAAAGCCAAAGTATGACGCTTGCTACCCACTGTACCCAGTTGCCCCTACTTGTCCCAGAAGGCCAACCCGTACAACACGATTTACCTTACCTACGTAATGCCCTACTTTGACCACGCAGACATTATTATGACGGACTATTGACTTTACATGACAGCCAGAGACCCGAGAGACTACAAAACAGATCAGCACGACTAATAACATC